>OY740784.1:35754826-36183882 GCA_963514005.1 Raja brachyura | reverse complement strand
CCAATTCCCAATTCCTCCATCTACGCCACATCTGCTCCCAGGATCAGGTGTTCCGCACCAGGGCATCGCAAATGTCCTCATTCTTCAGGGAACGGGGGTACTCCTCCCCAACTATAGTTGATGCTCACACCAGAGTCTCCTCCATACCCCGTAACACTGCTCTCTCTACCCATTCCCCCACTCGCAACAAGGGCAGAGTCCCGCTGGTCCTCACCTTTCACCCCACCAGCCAGCACATACAACTCCATCAGTTTTGTCGCCTCCAACGTGACCCCACCATTCACCACATCTTCCTATCTCCCCTCCTGTCTGCCTTCCGCAAAAGCTGCTCCCACCATAACTCCCTTGTCAAATCTTCCCTTCCCTCCTGCTCCACCCCTTCCCCGGGCACTTTCCCTTGTAACTGCAAGAGATGCTACACTTGTCGCTTTACCTGCCCCATCGACTCCATTCAAGGACCCAAGCAGTCGTTCCAGGTGCAACAGAGGTTCACCTGCACCTCCTCCAACCTCATCTATTGCATCTCCTGCTCTAGATATCAGCTGATCTATATCGGTGTGACCAAGCGTAGGCTTGGCGATCGTTCACCGAACACCTCTGCTCGGTCCGCATTAACCAAACTGACCGCCCGGTGGCTCAGCACTTCAACTCATCCTCCTATTCCATATCCGACCTCTCTGTCCTGGGCCTCCTCCATGGTCAGAGTGAGCAACACCGGAAATTGGAGGAACAGCTCCTCATATTCCGTTTGGGGAGTCTTCATCCTGGTGGCATGAACATTGAATTATCACAATTGTGTTAACCCTTACTATCTCCTCCCCTTCCTACCTCTCCCTCAGCCCCCGCGCTCCTCCTCCTTTTCCCCTCCTTCTTCCCACCTCCCCCCACCCCCCATCAGTATGAAGAAGGGCTTTGGCCCAAAATGTTGCCTAGCTCCTTCGCTGCATAGATGCTGCTGCACCCGCTGAGTTTCTCCAGCTTTTTTGTGCACCTTCGGTCACTCATGGCTTGTGGACTCACTGTTCGGTCACTCACTGCTTGTGGACTCACAGTTCACTCGCAGCTTGTGGACTCACAGTTTACTCACTCGCGGCTTGTGGAATCACAGTTCACACACTCACGGCTTGTGGACTCACAGTTCAGTCACTCGTGGTTTGTGGACTCACTGTTCACTCACTCGTGGCTTGTGGACTCACAGTTCACTCACTCATGGTTAGTGGACTCGCAGTTCACTCACTCGCGGCTTGTGGACTCACAGTTCACTCACTCATGGTTAGTGGACTCACAGTTCACTCAATCACGGCTTGTGGACTCACAGTTCACTCACTCACGGCTTGTGGACTCACAGTTCTCTCAATCACGGATTGTGGATTCGCAGTTCACTCACGGCTTGTGGACACGATGTTTACGCACGAAAGGCTTGTGGAATCGCAGTTCACTCACTCACGGCGTATGGACTCGGGAGGAGATAAAATTGTTCGTTGTCATGCAGACTTGTCATCGACCCGCCAGGTAATGTATGTGCCCCCATGTTTTCAAAGCGATTTACTCTGCCCCGAGCCGCCGGTGTGGGTGTCAGGGTCCGGTGGTCGGAGGGGAAAACAGCCTCGTGTGGGGGTTGGGGTCCGATGGTGGTGCATCGCGGTCATTGACTCTGGGTGGGCGGATGCTCCCGCCGGTGGAGACGGAGGAGAGAGAGAAGGGGAGAGAGAGAAGGGGAGAGAGAGAAGGGAGAGAGAGAAGGGGAGAGAGAGAAGGGGAGAGAGAGAAGGGGAGAGAGAGAAGGGGAGAGAGAGAGAGGGAGAGAGAGAAGGGAGAGAGAGAAGGGGAGAGAGAGAAGGGGAGAGAGAGAAGGGGAGAGAGAGAAGGGGAGAGAGAGAAGGGAGAGAGAGAAGGGAGAGAGAGAAGGGAGAGAGAGAAGGGGAGAGAGAGAAGGGGAGAGAGAGAAGGGAGAGAGAGAAGGGGAGAGAGAGAAGGGAGAGAGAGAAGGGGAGAGAGAGAAGGGGAGAGAGAGAAGGGGAGAGAGAGAAGGGGAGAGAGAGAAGGGAGAGAGAGAAGGGGAGAGAGAGAAGGGGAGAGAGAGAAGGGGAGAGAGAGAAGGGGAGAGAGAGAAGGGGGAGAGAGAGAAGGGGAGAGAGAGAAGGGAGAGAGAGAAGGGAGAGAGAGAGGGAGAGAGAAGGGGAGAGAGAGAAGGGGAGAGAGAGAAGGGGAGAGAGAGAAGGGGAGAGAGAGAAGGGGAGAGAGAGAAGGGAGAGAGAGAAGGGGAGAGAGAGAAGGGGAGAGAGAGAAGGGGAGAGAGAGAAGGGGAGAGAGAGAAGGGGAGAGAGAGAAGGGGAGAGAGAGAAGGGGAGAGAGAGAAGGAGGGAGAGAGAGAAGGGGAGAGAGAGAAGGGGAGAGAGAGAAGGGGAGAGAGAAGGGGAGAGAGAAGGGGAGAGAGAGAAGGGGAGAGAGAGAAGGGGAGAGAGAGAAGGGGAGAGAGAGAAGGGGAGAGAGAGAAGGGGAGAGAGAGAAGGGGAGAGAGAGAAGGGGAGAGAGAGAAGGGGAGAGAGAGAAGGGGAGAGAGAGAAGGGGAGAGAGAGAAGGGGAGAGAGAGAAGGGAGAGAGAGAAGGGGAGAGAGAGAAGGGGAGAGAGAGAAGGGGAGAGAGAGAAGGGAGAGAGAGAAGCGAGAGAGAGAAGCGAGAGAGAGAAGCGAGAGAGAGAGGAGGGAAGAGAGAGAGAGGAGAGAGAGAGGGAAGGGGGAGAAAAGTGAGAAGGGGAGAGAGAGAGAAGGGAGAGAGAGAGAGAGAAGGGAGAGAGAGAGGGGGGAGAAAAGAGGGGAAGACAGAGGAGGAGAGCGAGAAGGGGAAAGAGATGAGAGAGAGAAGTGAGAGAGAGAGAGGCGGAGAGAGAGAAGGGAGAGAGAGGGGCAGAGAGAAGGAAGATAGAGGGGGAGAGAGAGAAGAAGGGAGAGAGAGGAGGAGAGAGAAGAGGAGAGAGAGAAGAGTGGAGAGAGAGGAGGACGGAGGAGAGAGGGGGAGAGGGAGGAGGAGAGAGGGAAGGGGAGACGGGAGCATGGGGGTCAGTTTCCCACACAAGCCATAGGTGACAATCTGAACCAAGCACCAAGTTGAAAGTGGCCAAAGGTGTACATCCCTCGGAACAGCCCCCACTCGCCCACAGCCACCCTCCGCGAGCTGTGGGTCGGGTGGAGTGGAGGTGTGGGGACAATGTTCATCGCTCCACAGTGATATGATGGACGTGGAAGTCTGGACCAATCGCTGACAAGTCCCGGCAACATTAGGTTCTTTGGCTTCGGCTTCTCGTCCGTCGGCAGCACGTCCGCACACGGGAGAGAGAGAAGGGGCAGAAAGAGAGAGAGGGCGCGGAGACAGAGAGAGAGAGAGCGGAGAAAGAGAGAGGTCGGAGAGAGATAGTGAGAGAGGGCAGAGAGAGGGAGGGGAGGGAGGGGAGGGAGGGGAGGGAGGGGAGGGAGGGGAGGGAGGGGAGGGAGGGGGAGGGCAGAGACAGGGCAGAGACAGGGCAGAGACAGGGCAGAGACAGGGCAGAGACAGGGCAGAGACAGGGCCAGGGCAGGGATAGGGAGTGGACAGGGACAGGAAGAGGGCTGGGAGAGGGGCAGAGGGAGGGGCAGGGAGAGGGAGAGGCAGAGACAGGGAGAGGGCAGAGACAGGGAGAGGGCAGAGACAGGAGAGGGCAGAGACAGGGAGAGGGCAGAGACAGGGAGAGGGCAGAGACAGGGAGAGGGCAGAGACAGGGAGAGGGCAGAGACAGGGAGAGGGCAGAGACAGGGAGAGGGCAGAGACAGGGAGAGGGCAGAGACAGGGAGAGGGCAGAGACAGGGAGAGGGCAGAGACAGGGAGAGGGCAGAGACAGGGAGGGGTCGTGTGCGAGGACCCAAGGACCGAGAGCTCGGCCGCTCCAGTGGTACAGGGCCCAACTTGCTTGGCCTTTCTGCGTCTATTGAATAAGGGGGGGGAGGGGGGGGGAGGGGGGGGGCGTGGTGTGACGCCAATCGCAGCGCATGGAACACTGCGCAGAGCAGACCCTTTGTGACGTCATCAGCAAAAAGCAGTTGTTTTAAATTCCAAGTTTGTTCATATTTTTAAACATTTTCAGTAACGTCGAGAAATAAAGCATGACATTTACAGATAAGGAGTTTTGAACTACACGGGAAAAATGTCATCTGGAATATGTAAATATTTAATCATTATCGCGTAGTTTTTTCGCAAAGATGTAATAACACAAACAAACACACACAAACTCACACAACCAAGATTAGACTTTCAATAGTTACTGGGACCAAGTGGAACCCCTTTGGGTCCCATCCCCTTACGCATAGTTGCCGGGGGGCGGGGGGGGGGGGGGTGAAGCCGGCATGCGGCATCACACACAGTAACCAGCCCCCACACACAAACACACTAACCACCCCCAGAAACACACACTAACCAACCCCCTTATATTATATTAATATTATTCATTCGTTCCTTTTAACCCATCCCCCGCCCTATCCACTCACGCACAGCTCCCAACACACAGGTGCGGCTAGAGAAGGCGAGGGAGGGGAGTAAGAGAGGGCAGAGAGAAAGAGAGAGAGAGGGCAGAGAGAGAGAGGTAGAGAGAGAGCGAGAGGGAGGGGGGCAGAGAGGGAGGGGACATAGTGGGAGGGGGCAGAGAGAGAGGGGGGCAGACAGGGAGGGCAAAACGGGAGGGGGCAAAGAGGGAGGGAGGCAGAGAGGGATGGGGACAGATAGGGATGGGGACAGAGAGGGAGGGGGTTAGAAAGGGGGGGCAGAGATAGACGGGGTCAGAGAGGGATGTGGGGTAAAATGGGAGTGGGGCCGATGGGGGGGCAGAAAAGGGGGACATAGAGGGAGGGAGCCAGAGAGAGAGGGGGGACAGAGATGGAGGTGGGGCGGAGAGGGATGGGGTGGAGTTTGAACGGTGGGAGGGTGCGTCGCGTTGCGTCACTGGGGAGGTCTGGTTCCCGAATGCAATACTCCCTCACTCCACCCCATGTCCAGTCGCTGGGCCCAGCCGGGCAACAGCAACCTCCCCACCATGCGCCGACCCGAGGACCCCGAGCGAGGCTGCGAGGCAGAGAGGGGGCAAGCATCGACCAAAGGACCGTGAATTGGGCCGCGGTGTCTTTTGAATGACGGGGGGAGGAGGGAGGGGGCGCGGGTTGACGTCACTCGCAGCGCGTGGAGCAGACCCATTGTGACATCACCAACAGGCAGTCATTTTAAATTCAAAGTTTTGTCATATTTTTAAATAATTTCAGTAATGTCGAGGAATAAAGCATGACATTTTCAGATAAGGTGATTTTGGACTCAACGGAAAAATGTCAACCAGAATATGTAAACATTTTATTGCTAACGTGTCGTTTTTGCACGAAGATGTAATAACAGATAAACAAACACACACATACAGAATCAGACTTTTAATAGTTACTAGACCATGTGGGACCCTTGGGTCCCGTCCACTCAACGCATGGGGGTGGGGGGTCTGCGGCATCACACACATTAACCACCCCCCACACAGACATTCACTAACCACCCCCCGCACTCACACACTAACCACCCCCCTTGACATTATAATATTATTCATTCGCTCCTTTTACCCCATCCCCCGCCCTATCCACTCACGCATAGCCCTCAACTCGCAGTTGTGGCTAGAGAGGGAGAGGAAGGGGGGGGTAGAGAGGTCAGTGAGAGGAGGGTGAGATGGGGGAGATGGGAGGGAGAGGGCGGGAGAGGGGGGGAGAGGGGGGGAGAGGGGGGGAGAGGGGGGGAAGAGTGGGGGAAGAGAGGGGGGGGAGAGATGGGGAGAGATGGGGAGAGATGGGGAAGAGGGGGGACGAAAGGGGAGAGAGGGGCGGAGAGAGGGGCAGAGAGAGGGGCAGAGAGAGGGCAAGAGAGAGGGGCTGAGGGGGAAAGAGAGGAGCGGAGAGGGAGAGTGAGGGGCAGAGAGGGAGAGGAGCCAAGGACCCAAGGATGCAAGGACTGAGAGTTCGGCCGCTCCAGTGCAGGGCCCGACTTGCTCGTTCTTTCTGCGTCATTTCAATAAACGGGGTTGGGGGTGGAGGGAGGGGTAGGGGAGGTGACGTCATTCACAGTGCGTGCAAGTAAGACGGAGTGGAGCAGACGCATTACGACGTCAAAGGCAGTAGTATCTTAATTCAAAGTTCAGTCATATTTTTAAACATTTTCAGTAATGTCGGCTGGAGAGAGAGAGGGGGGTAGAGAGAGAGAGAGCAGAGACAGAGATGGCAGAGACAGAGAGGGCAGAGGACAGAGAGAGGGCAGAGGGCAAAGAGAGTGCAAAAGGCAGAGAGAGGGCAGAGGGCAGAGAGAAAGCAGAGGGCAGAGGACAGAGAGAGGGCAGGAGGCAGAGAGTGGGCAGGAGACAGAGGCAGAGAGAAGGCACCGACAGCGGCATGGAGAGGGTATTGACAGAGGTAGAGAGAGGGGAGAGAGGGCAGAGAGAGGGTAAAGACAGAGGGCAGAGAGGGAGGGCAGAGAGAGTGGGCACAATGAATCTACCAGGCACCTCCTCACTGTGATGGAAGGCAAGAGATTTAGTCCTTGTCTCTTCCTTTCTTGTTCTGTTTCTGCATTGAGGCATCCAGGCTTTCGATGTTAAGCCCCCCGCCAGGTGATGGTAAGTTTAAACTCGCGATCCAGGTCGGTCGAAGCTGCCACCCTCCAGTCCAGCGGATGAAGCTGTTGTTGCGGGAGCTCCGGAGAATCGGTCACCAACCTGGGACCCGCAAGCTCCCTGCGAGCTCCCTATGTTGTAGTCCACTGGGCCCGCGGCCGAAGCCTCCGAGGCTCCGAAGTCAGGCCGCCGCAGCACCAACACAGCCCCGAAGTCGGCCAGCTTCGCGGTGGTGAGTCCTGGTTCTGCCTCCGTCTTGAGGTCGGTTCCAGTTGGAGGCCAACAGCTTCATGATTAGGCCTCAGCGCAGACAGAGACGGAGACGGAGATACGGTCGCAACCCCCCGAAGGAAGAGACTGAAACAAGTTTCCCCCACCCCCCACACACACACAATTAAAACTAAACTAAAACATACGTCCAATAGGACAAAAGAAAAAAATAAAAAAAGACAGACGGACTGCAGGCGAGCCACAGCTGCATGGCAGCGCCGCCACTTCCGGAAGATTGATCTTCACCATGTGCGTGTTGGTGTGGATCGTTCATAAACATAGTGTCAGAGTCTTGAACATCGTTTCAAACTCTTTTGCCTGAAGTTACTTTAGTTAATTGTTTTAACATCAAACCTTGGAAGGTTGCTTCCATAGACCAGATCCCTTGGTGTTCGACAGTGAACATGCCAAACGTCAGCGAATCTTCGAGGTGGAATTCGGGATTTTCATAGATGCTGCTCACCCTGGAGCTGCTCCCCACACCGTTGCATCAATGCTCCTTCCGTAGCAGGCACAGAGGCTGCCCTATGGGCACATGATTTTTACTGCGCCCCAGAACATACCAATGTGGTAAGAGATGTTGTGACCCCGGCAGAGTCCATCAGAGACCCTGTCTGCCTTCTCCAAAAGTTCAGAGACCTGTGCCAACTACACACTAACATTATCATGGAGCACCACAAGTTGTTTTCCTGTAGCAAACAAGAGGATGAAACAGTCGAATCCTGCATTGGCACCCTCAAGAGCATTGCAGCCAGTTGCTACATCCAAGACTGTGACGTACTCATCCGCGACAGACTCGTATATGGCATCCTGAATGACAAGGTGAGAAATCAATTACTCCGGGATGAGGAGCATACACTGGATAAACAGATTCACCAGAAACAGGTGAATTGATCATGGGGAACAAGGACGTGGCAGACCAATTGAATAACTACTTTGGTTCTGTCTTCACTAAGGAAGACATAAATAATCTGCCAGAAATAGCAGGGGACCGGGCGTCACATATGTGGAGGAGCTGAGTGAAATCCAGTTTAGCCGAGAAGTGGTGTTGGGTAAATTGAATGGATTAAAGGTCGATAAATCCCCAGGGCCAGATAGTCTGCATCCCAGAGTACTCAAGGAAGTAGCCACAGAAATAGTGGATGCATTAGTGATAATTTTTCAAAACTCCTTAGAGTAGTTCCTGAGGATTGGAGGGTAGCTAATGTAACCCCATTTTTTAAAAAAGGAGGGAGAGAGAAAACGGGGAATTACAGACCAGTTAGTCTAACATTGGTAGTGGGGAAACTGCTAGAGTCAGTTATTAAAGATGGGATAGCAGTACATTTGGAAAGTGGTGAAATCATTAGACAAAGTCAGCATGGATTTACGAAAGGTAAATCATGTCTGACGAATCTTATAGAATTTTTCGAGGATGTAACTAGCAGAGTGGATAAGGGAGAACCAGTGGATATGTTATATCTAGACTTTCAGAAAGCTTTCGACAAGGTCCCACATAAGAGATTTGTATACAAACTTAAAGCACACGGTATTGGGAGTTCAGTATTGATGTGGATAGAGAACTGGCTGGCAGACAGGAAGCAAAGGGTAGGAGTAAACGGGTCCTTTTCAGAATGGCAGGCAGAGACTAGTGGGGTACCGCAAGGCTCAGTGCTGGGACCCCAGCTATTTACAATATATATTAATGATTTGGACGAGGAAATTGAATGCAACATCTCCAAGTTTGTGGATGACACGAAGCTGGGGGGTAGTGTTAGGTGTGAGGAGGATGCTAGGAGGCTGCAAGGTGACTTGGATAGGCTGGGTGAGTGGGAAAATGCATGGCAGATGCAGTATAATGTGGATAAATATTAGGCTATCCACTTTGTTGGCAAATACAGGAGGGTGCACTATTATCTGAATGGCGGCAAATTAGGAAAAGGAGAGATGCAATGAGACCTGGGAATCATGGTGCACCAATCTTTGAAAGTAGGCATGCAGGTGCAGCAGGCAGTGAAGAAAACAAATGGTATGTTAGCATTCATAGCGAAAGGATAGGAGCAGGGAGGTTCTACTGCAGTTGTACAGGGTTTTGGTGAGACCACACCTGGAGTATTGCGTACAATTGTGGTCTCCAAATCTGAGAAAAGACATTCTTGCCATAGAGGGGGTACAGAGAAGGTTCACCAGACAGATTCCTGGAATGTCAGGACTATCATATGAGGAAAGACTGGATAGACTTGGCTTGTACTCTCTAGAATTTAGAAGACCGAGGGGGGATCTAATAGAAACTTACAAAATTCTTAAGGGGTTGGATAGGCTAGATGCAGGAAGATTGTTCCCGATGTTGGGAGGTCCAGAACAAGGGGTTACATTCTAAGGATGAGGGGAAATTCCTTTAGAACCGAGATGAGGAAAACATTTTTCACACAGAGAGTGGTGAGTCTCTGGAATTCTCTGCCACAGCAGGTAGTTGAGGCCAGTTCATTGGCTATATTTAAGAGGGAGTTAGATGTGGCCCTTGTGGCTAAATGGATCAGGGGGTATGGAGAGAAGGCAGGTACAGGATACTGAGTTGGATGATCAGCCATGATCATATTGAATGGTGGTGCAGGCTTGAAGGGCGGAATGGCCTACTCCTGCAACTATTTTCTATGTTTCTATAAGGTTGAACGTGCCTGCCGATTGCAGAATACACTGACACCCATGGCAAAGCCTTGGGACCGGGACCACACTGTGCCTACGATGTCCATGCCTCAATAGGTGATAGCACCTATCAACCACCCCTCCTTCTGGGTCTCCAACATGGTTTTAGCAGTCAAGAAGAATAAAGATGAAATAAGGATCTGCATCAACCCTAATGATTTAAATACTGCCATCAAACGACCACACCACCCAATGCGGACGGTGGAAGAGGTCAGAGCCAACCTGGGTAAAGCCACAGTCTTTCCTGTCCGAGATGCAAAGAACTAATTTTGGCAAATGCTACTAGACCATGCACCATCCATGTTGACCATATTCGCGACGCCCTTCAGATGTTACCATTTTTTACGAATGCCATTTGGCATCAATTCATCCAGTGAAGGTTTCCAGCGAACAACCCTTTGCTGGCTACCCATGTTACATAATCGTCGACGACATCCTGATCGCTGGACGCAATGCACAAGAACATGACACAAACCTGAAGCAGGTTCTGAATCGTGCTGGGGAGGTAAATCTTAAACTCAACCCTCTCAAGTGCAGGTTTCAAGTCGGCGAAGTGACTCATGCGGGCCACGTGTTCGTCAACAAAGGACTCAGGCCAGACCCGTCTAAAACCATTGCCATCAGTGAAATGCCAGCACCTATGGACATGACAGCCCCACAACGATTTCTAGGCATGGTAAACTACCTGGGAAAATTCATCCCAAACTTCAGCGAGCTGTCAGCCCCGCTGCGACAACTGAACCACAAGGTTACCCACTGGTCCTGGCACCAACACCAGCAGAGGGCATTTGAAACTCTCAAACAACTAATGTCTTGCACTCCAACCCTTGCATACTTTGATGCCGTTACCCGTCACCCTCACCTGTGACCCCTCCCAGTATGGACAGGGCGCTGCTTGCCTACAAGACGACGGGAAGGTTCCCAGACCAGTTGCTTATGCCTCTTGCACAGTGACCGAAACTGAACAGCGCTACGCAAAGGACTTTATCTTTGGCAACCCGATCATGGTCAAAACCGATCACCAGCCCCTGGCCAGTATCCTCAGTAAACCGATCCACACGGCATTGGCGCCTTTGCAACGCATGATGATGGCCCTACGGAGATATGACATCAGACTAACCTACAAACATGGTAAGGGCATGCACGTAGCTGACCCTCTCACGGGCACCTCGCCCAACCTTAGAAAAACACCTGTCTGATGATGAGCACGAGGGGTACACAGTTATGACAGTCGCCTGCCTCCCATCTGCCGGTTTAGACATCTTAGTGTCACAAACAGCTGCAGATGAAACACTACAATCGCTGGCCACTGTCATCCGCCACAGCTAGCCAGACAAACAGCACCATCTGCCACAAGCCATCCGCCCATTTTACCCTGTTCATGACTAACTGGTCATTCAAGACGGCGTCATAATGAAAGGACATAAGGCAGTCATCCCGACGTCTCTTCACAGCAAGTTCTTCGACATTGTCCATGCGGGCCATCCCACTGCAAATATAAACCTCCAACATGCAAAAGGCATGCTGTTCTTGCTGGACATGGCTAACTATATTCTCGAGAAAGTTGCTGCCTGCCCGATCTGTAATAGCCTAACCCTGCACCAACAGAAACAATCACTCCTCCCCCCACCCCACTCTTACCCTGGTTCACAGTACCAGCCAAAAATCTTTGAGTGGCTCGGCAAACAATACCTGGTTTTAGTCGATTCCTACTCGGGATGGTTCGAAATTGACCTGCTCAGTAGCCCGACCTCAGCCATGGTCATTCAGAAACTAACTGAAGGAGAGGTAGAACAGAGAGAGAAAGGGCAGAGAGAGAGGACCCGACCCGAGGACCCGACAGCTTGACCACTCCAGTACAGGGCCCGACTTGCTCGTTCTTTCTGCGACTTTTAAAAAACGGGGGGAGGGGTCGGGTGGTGACGTCACTCGCAGCACGTGGAAGAATGGCATGCGGAACAGACGCATTGTGATGTCATCAGCAAAAGGCAGTCGATTTTAAAATCAAAGTTTTGTCATATTTTTAAACATTTTCAGTAAAAAGTTGAGAAATAAAGCATGAAATTTTCAGATAAGAAGTTTTGGACTGCACGGGAAAATGTCAACTGGAATATGTAAATTTTTTATCGTTATCACGTAGTTTTGCACGCTGGCAGAACGTATATGCTGAGCTTCATGAGCACGTCTGTGCAACTTAAATCCTCTGTATTTCTGAATGGAATTTTTACATGGAAGTTTTATCATGTATGTCGTAGTGGATCATTAACAAACAGGGAGTGTCTGAGGGGAGGTTGGGTGTGTGACGGGAGGGGGGTGGGGGAATGGGAGGTGTGGGGGAGGGGGGAGTGGGAGAGGGGTTGTGGGGCGTGGGAGGTGTGGGGTAAGGGGGGTGTGGGGGATAGGGGGTGCGGTGGAGGGGGTTGTGGGGAGGGGGGGTGTGAGGGAGGAGGTGGGGGAGGGGGTGTGGGAGGGATGGGAAATGTGGGGGAGGGAGAACAAAACTTGGAGTAAGGTGGCAAAAAATATCCTAGCGATATAGGTGCCACTATGCGCATATTTAAAAAATCGCAAACCGGAAGAGGACAAGATGAGAGTTTTAGTAAAGAGTTGCGTAGACCAAGTGGGACCTGTTGGGTCCTGCCCCTCAATGCGTGTTTGGGGGGGGGGGGGGCAGCATGTGGTGTCACACACACACTAACCACCTTCCACAGGCGCACACACACACTATCGACCACCCCACACACACACTACACACCCCCATTGATATTATATTAGTATTATTAATTTGCCCCTTTTACCCCATCCCCTTCCCTATCCACTCACCCATAGCCCCAACTCGCAGGCGCAGCTAGAAAGGGAGAGGAAGGGGGGTATAGAGAGGGGGCAGAGAAAGAGGGCAGAGACAGAGAGGGCAGAGGGCAGACACAGAGAGGCCAGAGGGCAGCGACAGAAAGGGCAGAGGGCAGGGACAGTGAGGGCAGACGGCAGAGGGTAGAGACAGAGAGGGCAGATGGCAGAGACAGAGAGGGCAGAAAGAGAGCAGAGAGAGGGCAATGACAGAAGCAGAGAGAGGGCAGCGACAGAGGCAGAGAGAGGGCAGTGGCAGATGCAGAGAGAGAGAGACGGAGACAGAGGACAAGAGAGGGCAGAGTGCAGTGACAGGCAGAGGCAGAGACAGGGTCAGAGAGAGGGAAGAGAGGGAAAGGGCACCACTCCACCACTCACCCGTAGGTCTCAATACTCACCACTCCCTAGAGAGGGAGGGAGCAGAGGGGGGAGGTCTCATAGAGGGGGGGGGGGGCAGAGAGGGAGGACCGGACCCGAGGACTGGACCAGAGCCGAGGACCGGACCTGAGATGAGCCGAGGACAGGACTCGAGCCGAGGACCGTACCGGAACTGAGGACCAGACCCGAGAGCTCGGCCGCTCCAGTGCAGGGCCCGACTTGCTCGTTCTTTCTACGTGTTTTGAATAACTGGGGGGAGGGGGGTTGGGGGGTGACGTAACACGCGGGCCGTGGAAGAACGGCGCGCGGCGCAGACCCATTGTGATGTCATCAGCGAAAGGCAGTCGTTTTTTAATTCAGTGTTGTCATATTTTTAAACATTTTCAGTATTGTTGAGAAATAAAGCATGGACTCCACGGGAAAAAATGAACGAAGATGTGAGAACACACACACACACAAACAGACATCCACATACAAGATCAGACCTTTAATAGTTACTAGATATGATATGCAGTTTTATGATATGATATGGTATATGATAGATAGATAGATAGATAGATAGATAGATAGATAGATAGATAGATAGATAGATAGATAGATAGATAGATAGATAGATAGATAGATAGATAGAGATGGATGGATGGACAGACAGACATACAGACAGACAGACAGACAGACAGACAGACAGACAGACAGACAGACAGACAGACAGACAGACTGACTGACAGACAGACAGACAGACAGACAGACAGACAGACAGACAGATAGACAGACAGACAGACAGACAGATGAATGAGAGATATGCAGAAAAGCAACGATGATCAAGGAAATGGTTCATTGTTGGTTGTTTTTATGTTGCGGGAGAAAGGTTGTTTTTTTGCTGCCTGGATAGCAAGCAAAAAATAATCGATTTATGTGGCAATAATAAACTACAGAGGTACTCTGGTTCGGTGCTGCACTGCAGCAGGTAGTGCTGTGTCTGCCGGTGCAGCAGCTCTCCTCTGCTGCAGTGGCACTCCGGTTCACTAGTGGCGCTGTGCCTGGAGATACAGTGGTCCTCCAGTGTCGTGGGCGGCGCTGTTGCTGGAGATACAGTGGTCGTCCGGAGCTGCAGGTCATGCTGTGACAGTGGTTACAGTGGGGGTACAGTGGTACTCCAGAGCTGCAGGTGGCGCTGTGTCTGATAATATATTGGTCCTCCGGAGATGCAGACGGCGCTGTATGGAGTGGACCGCCAGCTGCAAGTGGCGCTGTGTCTGATGGTACATTGGACCCCAGTACCGCCGGTGGCGCTGTGTCTGATCTTACATTGGTCCTCCAGTACTGCGGGATGCGCTGTGTCTGGAGGTGCAGTGGTGCTGTGTCTGATGGTGCAGAGGTCCTCCAGTACCGCGGGAGGCGCTGTGTCTGATGGTACAGTGCTCCTCCAGCACCGTGGGAGGCGCTGTGACTGGGTTTACAGTGGTCCTCCAGCACCGCGGGAGGCGCTGTGACTGGGGTTACAGTGGTCCTCCAGCACCGCGGGAGGCGCTGTGACTGGGGTTACAGTGGTCCTCCAGCACCGCGGGAGGTGCTGTGACTGGGGTTACAGTGGTCCTCCAGCACCGTGGGAGGCGCTGTGACTGGGTTTACAGTGGTCCTCCAGCACCGTGGGAGGCGCTGTGACTGGGTTTACAGTGGTCCTCCAGCACCGTGGGAGGCGCTGTGACTGGGGTTACAGTGGTCCTCCAGTACCGCCGGTTGCGCTGTGTCTGATCGTACATTGGTCCTCCAGCACCGCCGGTTGCGCTGTGTCTGGCCCTCCGGAGTTCCTGTCGCCGGGTTGTGGTCGCCGTGATGCAGAAATACGAGAAACTGGAGAAAATTGGCGAAGGTGAAGGGACGACGGTGGCGCGGCTTGAGGCGGGGGGAGCGAGCTGGGGCCTGCGGGCTGATGACAGGAACACGACCGGGGGTGGGGGAGTTTGACGGTTCTGCGGCGCGGCGCTCCCTCCCTCAATGCCCCTCCCACAGTGCGGCGCTCCCTCCCTCAATGCCCCTCCCACAGTGCGGCGCTCCCTCCCTCAATGCCCCTCCCACAGTGCGGCGCTCCCTCCCTCAATGCCCCTCCCACAGTGCGGCGCTCCCTCCATCAATGCCCCTCCCACAGTGCGGCGCTCCCTCCCTCAATGCCCCTCCCACAGTGCGGCGCTCCCTCCATCAATGCCCCTCCCACAGTGCGGCGCTCCCTCCCTCAATGCCCCTCCCACAGTGCGGCGCTCCCTCCATCAATGCCCCTCCCACAGTGCGGCGCTCCCTCCATCAATGCCCCTCCCACAGCGCGGCGCTCCCTCCCTCAATGCCCCTCCCACAGCGCGGCGCTCCCTCCATCAATGCCCCTCCCACAGTGCGGCGCTCCCTCCATCAATGCCCCTCCCACAGCGCGGCGCTCCCTCCATCAATGCCCCTCCCACAGTGCGGCGCTCCCTCCATCAATGCCCCTCCCACAGTGCGGCGCTCCCTCCATCAATGCCCCTCCCACAGCGCGGCGCTCCCTCCATCAATGCCCCTCCCACAGTGCGGCGCTCCCTCCATCAATGCCCCTCCCACCTTCTGCGGCGAGGAAGAGACCGTGTTCCACGTCCACATGCAGTGTGAGAGGTTGCAGCCCCTGTTCGACTATCTGAAGTTCCTCAAATTTTGGCTACATTTTAGCCCCACGCTCCTGATATTTGGGCACCTGGTACAGAGGGGAGAAGGTCGGGAGGGGATCTCCCTGTCCGTCTGCTCCTGGGCCTGGCCAAGATGGCCATTCGCGGGTCCATGCAGCGGGTAGTCGACGGACGCACCAAGGTTGACAGCCTGCCCCTTTTCTGAGCCTACGTCCGTGCCCACGTGTCACTGGAGAGGGAACACGCGGTGTCCACGGAGACTTTGGAGGCCTTCCGTCAACGCTGGTTGCCGCGGGAGGTCGAGTGTATTGTTGATAAAGTTGCCGTTATATTAATTTGATGAACGTTTGTTTGTAAACTGTCAACATAGGCTGTCTTTGATTCTGTTAATACTCTGTATGTTTATTTTTTATTTTTTGAATAAAGGTATTTGTAAAAATAAATTTATAAACAGTGGGGCGCACCCTCAGTACTGCCCCTCCAACTGAACCACATTTCCCCAGTCAAAATAGTGTACTTCAGTCTCTTGAAAGATATGTGGATTTGATCTGATCACTCATGAACAACCTATCCTGATATCTGACGGTTCTGAAGAAGGGTCTCGACCTGAAACGTGCTTTTGTGTAAATCAACATCTACAGTTCCTTGTTTCTTCATTCCATACTCCATTCCATAACTGATGAAAGCCTGCGAGCCACAAACCTTTCCCAAAACACCGTCGGTCTATTCCCTCCGCACAATGGGCCAAATGCCGTGATATGGGTGGATCTTAGAAATGAGAAGGAAATTATTACATTGATGGGACTAGATTATAGGTCCTCTAAATAGTCAATGAGGATTAAAGGACCAAATGTAAAAGGAGATTGCAGAAAAGTGTGAGAATAATTCACAGACATAATGAATATTAAGGCAGGTAAATTCCCAGGACCTAAGCAAGTGTATCCTTGGACACTGTTAGAATCGCGATTAGGACATATTTGCCTTATTTGCTCATCGCTAGCCATGGACACTGGTGGGTGGATAAAGTTGCAACTATATTCATGAAAGGCTACGTTGCAGGCTGATGTGTGTGTGTATATATAGCTATGCGTATATAAATATATATATATATGTACGTGTGAATGAATACACACACACACAAACAATACTAGTGGAGACAAAATGACTAATGCCCACAAGTCCATGTAGTTCAGTGCTTAATTGGGGGTTCTAGTATTCAAACGCCTGATGGTTGTTGCGAAAACCATGGGAAAAGGTTAGTCTTTATGGGCTCTAGCGAGAGTCACAGAGTCACACTATTTTCTATTTTTGTGCTGGAGTGGTTAAGTTGATATTTGTTGCATCATAATGCATCTGCCACATCCTCACCTTGCGTGTTTCTAACTCCATGAAGCCTCTATGCATTCTCCTTACAACCACCTGCCATTTTAGCACCAGCTGGATATGCACAGTGTTCCCCTCTGTAGCATCATCCAGGCATTTGCTGTCGACTGTGAGAAGCTGAGGCACCAAGAGGACACTATCAGGTCACTGCAACAGGCCCTGCTCTGTCCTCAGCCATTCTCTTGTCTCCATTCACCAAAGATCCAATCTCCACTATTTGCCTGCTTTCCTTCAAGCTTCCCAGGGGATTGCAGATCAGAATCTCCCACCCACTGCCTCTCCTGAAGATTTTGTGACTTCTCAGGTCCTCCCTTCTTTGTTAATTCGTCCTATGTGGAATTCTTCCCATGATAATAGACAGAGAGATGAGAAGTAATTGGGGGGGGGGGAATAAAAAAAACAACAGAGGACTTAAACAACTTCATCGAGCGAGATAAAATACCTATTAGAAACACTGGAGAATATAGAACAGTACAATACGTTTAGAGATGTATGGGCCAAACGCGGGCAGGTGGGATTAGTGTAGATCTTGCATCTTGGTCGGTATGGACAAGTTGGATAGACCTAGATGGCGTGGATGTGGAGAGTATGTGTCCACTAATGGGAGAGCCTAGGATCAGAGGCCAGAATAAAAGAGCGTACTTTTCGAAAGGAGATGAAGAGGAATTTATTTAATCGGAGGGTGGTGAATCTGTGGAATTCATTGCCACAGACGTCTCTGGAGGTCGTCATTAGGTAATTTTATGGCACAAATTAACAAATTCATGATTAGTAATGCCCCTGTCCCGCTAGGAAACCTGAACGGAAACCTCTGGAGACTTTGCGCCCCACCCAAGGTTTCTGTGCGGTTTCCGGGGGTTTTTGTCAGTCTCCCTAATGGTCGAAAGTGGTTTCCGTTTTAAAAATCGGTAATTTTATAGTCGAAGCCGGTTGAGATGCTAGTTGAAGGTGGTTGCCGGAGGACAAAAAACTCCGGGAACCGCACGGAAACCTTGGGTGGGGCGCAAAGTCTCCAGAGGTTTCCGTTCAGGTTTCCTAAGTGGGACAGGGGCATAAGGGTGTCAGGGATTACGGGGAGAAGGCAGGTGAATGGGGTTGAGAGGGAAAAATAAATCAGCCATGATTGAATGGTGGCATAGACCTGATGGGCCAAATGGCCTAATTCTGCTCCTAGAACTTAAATTGGGCCGAAGGGACTGTTTCCATGCTGTGTGATTTTAAATTTGAAAGCAGCAACAGTCTGTCTGCTCCTCACGCAGGAACCTACGGGACGGTGTTCAAAGCAAAGAACAAAGAAACTCATGAGATTGTGGCACTGAAGAGAGTTAGACTGGACGATGATGATGAGGTAGACGACGCGAGAGGGGCGGGGGAGGGGGGCAGGTGTGGGAGCACTCGGTCAACCCCCACGGAGCACAGGGGATGGTGAGGGGCCCAGGGATGGGGCGTGAGGGGCCCTAGGGTTACAGGGTGAGGTCCTCTGGGCGAAAGATTACCCCCCCCCCCCCCCCCGGGTTATTGACAGTGCACAGCTTGGTTACAGGGAGAGGGATCCCCAGGCTACATGGTGATGGCCCAGGGTTGTAGGGATAGCGGCCCCGGGGTTACGTGAGGGTGGGGGGCTCCCTGGCATTGTCTCGGCATTGTCATGTCCAGCTGGCACCCCGAGGGTTACTGGGTGTGATGCACTCGCTGCCGTTGATGTCTGAAGCTGCTCCATGCTGTGTGTGTGTTCTCTCTATCTCTCTCTCTCTCTCCCCCCCAGGGCGTGCCCAGCTCAGCCCTGCGAGAGATCTGTCTGCTCAAGGAGCTGAAGCATAAAAACATCGTCAGGTGAGGGGACGGGGCAGAGCGCAGGAAGGAACAGCAGCAGCTCTTTGTCTCACACCACAACACTCCATCCACACAGACCAACCCCACACCCTCTCATTACCTCAATCCTTAAAACCCTTTTGATCTATCCCTAACGTACTGGACAGCACTGTCCCCACTTGTCTCTAGGGTAGACAGTTCGACACATTCACTCTGATGTTTGAAGAAGGGTCTCGACCCAAAATGTCATCTACTCCAGAGATGCTGCCTGACCTGCTGAGTTACTCCAGCACTTTGTGTCTGTTAACAGATTCACTGCTCTTTGGGTGAAGAAATCTTTCTTATTCCAGGGCTGACTAGCTTAAATAGGAACCTGAGGTGCAACCTTTTCACACAGAGGGTGGTGGGTATGTGGAACAAGCTGCAAAAGAGGTAGTTGAGGCAGGTACTATAACTACATTTAAAACACATTTGGACAGGTGCAATAGGAAACGTTTGAGGGATATGGGCCAAATATGGACAAGGACCCTGCAGGCCGTGGCCTGTAGGAGGAGGGAACCGGTGACGATGACAAGAAGCAAGACTGGTAGGAGAATGAACCAAGTCTTGCCTTTCGCGCCCTCAAGGTCAGCTACGGGAGGTGCCCCCGGGCACAAAAGTGGACAGACGAGGAGAGGAACGTAGGTACGCTGGTCGATTTACATGCCCAAGGAAGGCGATGGCTGGAGGCCCAACAACAACCTTGGGTTTGCCTGGATGGGGCACTGTTCATGACCTATAGTGTGGACTGGACTTTGAAAAGGGCACCAAAACCTAGCGCAATTTGCATGCAGGCTCAGTGGACTATGAATCAACAGCCTATTCCTTATCCTGGTTCCATGTCCCAAAAACCTGTTCTGTGCCTTATCCTTCCATGACTCGGTATCCACATCTCACACCAATCTATTCTGAGTCCATGTCAGGCATAGTTAGCTGTGACAACCTGAGTGGGTCTCCAGCCCTTGGCTGCGCCGCAAACCTCCCATTGGTTCCTCCGCTCGAGCCTTTCAACCTGACGTTCATTGTCTTATCTCCAAAGGTTGCACGATGTTCTTCACAGCGATAAGAAGCTGACCCTGGTGTTTGAGTATTGTGACCAGGTAAGTTCTTTACCCCATCTCAGTGCCATCCCAGTACCCATGGAGCCACTTACCTGTGGAGGGGTTGGTGGGGAAGGTGTTGCTACAAGTACCCAGACACGCCAGGCAGGGTAGGATGGGCAGGTTTACAAAGTTAGTTAAGTTTAGTTTATTGTCACGTGTACAGAGGTACAGTGAAAAGCTTTTGTCAAGTTCTAACCACAGCGGAAGGGCAATACATAATTACAATGGGGCCGTCCACAGTGTACAGATACATGATAGATGGAATAACGTGAATAACGTTAGAGCAATATAAAGTCCAGTAAAGTCCAATTAAAGATCGTCCAAGGGTCTTAAATAAGGTCTCCAATCAGGACTGCTCTCTAGTTGATGATAGGATGGTTCAGTTGTCTGATAACAGCTGGGAAGAAACTGTCCCTGAATCTGGAGGTGTGCATTTTCACACTTCTATGCCTTTTGCCCAATGGGAGAGGGGAGAAGAGGGAGTGGCCAGGGTACAACTCATACTTGATTATGCTTGCCGAGGCAGCGTGAGGTGTAATTATAGGATGACCAATTATTAGTGAGTGGCTGGGATCGAACGGAGAGGTCTGATGGTTCTTGACATTCCCATCCACAACCAGACTTTACCTTGCAAAAAATGTTATTCCCGTTATCCTGTATCTGTGTACGGCTTAATTGTAATCATGTATAGTCTTTCTGCTGACTGAAGAGCACGCAAGAAAAAGCTTTTCACTGCACGTCGATACACGTGATAATAAAGTAAACTGAATTAAACTGTAGGCGCAGACCATCCTGTGGTTAAACACATCCGCTTAGACTGTGTACAGCTATTCCCCCTCCTTTGCTTCCCCATTCTCCTCCTTTCCCCTTCCCTGTGCCCTCCCTGGAATCCCACCTATTTCTCCCCCATCACCTACATCCCTCCTTCTGACTTCACAATTCGCTACTCTTCAATCATTCCATCTCCCACATTCTGGTTTAATCTCTGGCCTTTGTTCCAGCCATCTGCCTATCAATCCCGGCCGTCTGAAGAAGAGTCTCAACCCAAAACGTCACCCATACTTTTTCTCCATTGATGCTGCCTGACCCGCTGAGTTACTCCAGCATTTTGTGTCTTCGATGTAAACCAGCATCTGCAGTGCCTTTCTGCATAGTTGATAGAAACATAGAAATGTAGAAAATAGGTGCAGGAGTAGGACATTCGGCCCTTCGAGCCATTCAGTACCCCGTTCCTGCTTTCTTCCCATATCCCTTGATTTCATTAGCCCTAAGTGCTATACCTAACTCTCTCTTTAAAACATCCAGTGAATAAGCGAGTTCGGTATTCCAACTGCGCGTGCCCAGACCATAGGTCACTAGCTATAAAACAGTTTCGGCAATAGTGGTGCTGCATTGTGTGCAGGCTTGCGTTTCGTCGGGGTTGACTCTCCGTCGCTGCGGATGCTGTTGAGTTGCTGTTGTGCCATCCACGTCCCCTCCCCGGTGTCCTGTTCCTGTCCGGAGGTGTCCGGGGTGGCCCTGGGCTGGCGGGGAAGCCCTGGACTTGCAGACACTGGGTCCAGCTCAGCTCTGCCTGTCCCACTCGGTTGGCCGGCAACCCTCCACCTCCACCCTCCTCCCCTCAGTCTGACACCGAGATTCTGCTGAAGATGGGCAGCCGCCGGCCCTGCTTGATGATGGGCGACTCGGATCCGCTGCTGCTGGAGTCATCCCGGTCGGAGAGAGAGTCTGCGGACGGGCTCCTGCCGGCCATGGGCAGGCCAGGCGCTCGCTGGAGCTGTTGGCGATGGTGGTTCTGGCGGCAGCAGCAACCTCCTCCCCCTCCCTTGCCCAGCCCCAAGCCAGAGTCTGGGCCAGCTCCAATTCCAGGTCGGGGCTGAAGGCCGCCCGCAGGTGGAACAGATGAGCGCCGGGCCAGAGGAGACTGAGCCCAGGCTAGCGCCCTGACGCAGATGAGGCCGGGGCCCTCGCTCCGCCTTGGGGTTGTGGATGAAGTGGAATCTGACAGCGATGGGGCAGAAAGTACGGCTTGTACTTGGGGTGGCGGCTGAGGGAGCGCAGCTCGGCCAGGCCGTGAGGGAACCGGCACTTGTGGCCTTAGCTGCCCATCGGGGAGCGGGTTCAACTGTAGTTGGAGTGGTGTTGGGCTGGAGTTGGCGCTGGCTGTGGGTCTGTGGGTTCTCCATGCTGGCTGAGGGTATGTGTGTTCTCCGTGCTGGCTGTGGGCCTGGGGCTGCTGGTGTTGTTGGTCCGGGCTGTCGGTTGGCCCAGCGGGAAATGCGGAGGTGAGCTGGGGTTGGCGCTTCTCCGTGCTGGCGGTGGGCCTGGGGTGGGATGGGACACTCGAGTGGAGAGGGTGTTCGATCCTGGCTGCGGATGAGCCGGTCCAGTCTCCCCTCTCTACCCAAAATTGGACTCAAACTATACTCACTGAATCTACAACGCTTCGATCAATTTTTATTTATAGCGTTCAACCTTTGACAAATCCCATGATTCCTTGTGTTTATTGGAATACCAAACTCGCTTAATGGCCTCCACTGCCTTCTGTGGCAGAGAATTCTACAGATTCACAACTCTCTATGTGAAAAAGTTTTTCCTCATCTCAGTCCTAAATGGCCGACCCCTTATTCTGAAATGGTTACCACTGCTTCTGGACTCCCCCAAGATCGGGAACATTTTTCCTGCATCTAGCCTTAAGAATTTTATGTTTCTATCAGTCCCCTCTCATTCTTGTAAATCTGACACCATTCAGATAATAATATGCTGCCTTTTTGTTCTTGCCACCAATGTCCATAACCTCACATTTATCCACATTATGCTGCATCTGCCCACTCACCCAACCAAGTCACCCTGCAACCTCATAGCATCCTCCTGGCAGTTCACAGTCACCCAGCTTTGTGTCATCAGCAAACTAGGAGATGTTACATTTAATTCCTTCGTCAAAATTGTTAATATATATTGCAAATAACTGGGGTCCCAGTACTGAGCCTTGCGGAAGCACCCCACTAGTCGCTGTCTGCCATTCTGAAAAGGACCTATTAATTCCTACTCTTTACTTCCTGTCTGCCAACCAGTTCTCTATCCTTATCAATACCCTAGGCCCAATACCATGTGCTCTAATTTTTCACACTGATCTCTTGTGAGGGACCTTGTCAAAGGTTTGTTTGAAAGTCCTTTTGTTACATCCTCAAAATATTCCAGAAAATTAGTCAGGCATGATTTCCCCTTCATAAATCAATGCCAACTTTGACCAATCCTGTCACGGCTTTCTAAATGCGCTGCTTTTACATCTTTAATACTCGACTCAACTCAGTAGTAGTCTTCCCCATTACCGATGTCAGGCTAACTGGTCTATAATTCCGTTTTCTCTCTCCTTTCTTAAAAAGGAAGGTTACATTGGCTACCCTCCAGTCCGCAGGAACTGATCCAGTCTATAGAACATTGGAAAATGGTAACCAATGCATCCACGATTTCTAGGGCCACCCCCTTGAGTACTCTGGGATGCAGACCATCAGGTCCTGGGGATTTATCTGCCTTCAGTCCCAACAGTTTACCAAACACCATTTCCTGACTAATGGGGATTTCTTTCAGTTCCTCCCTTCCACAGGATTCTCGGTCCCCTAGTATTCCTGGGAGATCGTTTATGTCTTCCTTAGTGAAGACAGAATCAAAGTACTCATTTAACCTTGTTTCCCATTATAAATTCACCTGTTTCTGACTGTAAGGGACCTACATTTGTCTTCACGCATCAACCTAATGTCTCTCCTTACCACTTCATTAATCTCCTCTTTAACCAGCAATGCTACCCCACCTCCTCATCCTTTCTGTCTATCCTCCCTGAATATTGAATACTCCTGCATGCCGAGCTACCAGCCTTGGTCTGAGAACGGAGAGGATGAGAAGGAGTTTCTTCCCATAGGCCATTCGGACTGTAAACTCCTATCTCACCAGGGACTAACTCTACTAACTTACTGTACCACAATACCGCCCACAATATTTAATATGGAAAAGAACATGTGATTCTGTTTGTAGTTTGTTGGTTGTTTGTTTGTTTGTTTTTTTGCACAAAGTCCGCAGGCATTGCCACTTTTCATATCACTGCACATCCCGTATGTGTATGTGACGAATAAACTTGACTTGACTTGACTTGACCTGGTCACCCTGGAGCCATGTCTCCGTAATCCCAACTATATCATACCCATTAACATCTATGTGCATTCAATTCATCCACCTTATTATGAATACTCTTCGCATTAAGGCAAAAAGCTGTCAGGTTTGTTTTAACATTCTTAGCCCTTATAGAATTATGCTGTAATGTGGGCCTTTTTGATTTTTACCATTGATTTATCTGCTTTCCATTTTTGCTTTACTCAAAGTAAAAAAAACTCAAAAGAGTTTATTGTCATGTGTCCCTGAACAATGAACAATGAAAATGAAAATCTTTCTTTGCATAGCACAACGGATCATAGAAGGCATTGACTACAATTCTATACATAAATACACCCATGACTTAATAAATTAATAAAGTGCAAATAACAGAGGGAGGGATATTAATGTTCAGAGTTCCGAGCCAGGTTTAATAGCCTGATGGCTGTGGGGAAGTAGCTATTCTTGAACCGGGTTGTTGCAGACCCTTCTACCTTTTGCCTTACTTTTCTCCCTTCTACCTTTTCTATAGGTGGATACAGGTGATGGAGTTATTGATAGGCAGATGGTTGGACAAAGACCAGAGATGAAAAAATAAACAGTGTGAGATAAGGATAGAAGAGGCGAGAATTGTAAAGCCAGAAGAAGGAACCTAGAAGGAAGGGGAGGGGGAAGGGGAAAAACAAATGCAAATTGCCTTTCATATTGGGAGCTGGTAATTTTTACTATGTTGGCTTTTCTTTTAGGACCTGAAGAAATATTTTGACAGTTGCAATGGCGATCTTGATCCTGAGATTGTGAAGGTAAATGTTCCTTATCTTAGCTGAGGGGATCCGTGAATCTTCGTTGCAGAAACACTCTGATGTGGAGATCTTTAAGCTCATGTACACAGTGAATCTTCCCCTCCCTGTACGTCAGACCCCCCAGGGCAGAGAGTGCACGCCCTACTTCCTGAGTGAAGTTCTGTTACCAGTACTGTACAAGACATTGGCAAGGCAATAGACATTGGCAAGACATTGGAGTATTGTGTTCAGTTTTGGTCACCCTGGTATAGGAAGGGTGTTATTTGCTTGAAAGGGACAAGGATTTTGTCAGGACTTGAGGGCCTGAGCTATTGAGAGAGGTTAGATTAGATTAGATTAGATTAGATTAGATTAGGCGGGCTAGGACATTATTCCTTGGAGTGCAGGAGGCTGAGGGGTGATAAAACAGAAGTGTATAAGATCATGAGGGGAATAGATAGGGTGAATTGCAGAGTATTTTCCCCAGAGTAGAGGAATCAAGAACCAGATGACATAGGTTTAAGATGTGAGGGAAAATGTTTGAAAGCAATTTAAGGGGCAACTTTTTCACACAATGTGGGTGGGTGTATGGAACGAGGTAGCTGAGGCAGGTACTATAACAGCATTTAAAAATAATGATTTTACCAGGACTGGAGGGATTGAATTATAAACAGTGGCTGGATGTGCTGGAACTGTTTTCCCTGGAGTGTATGACTAATGGAGATTTATAAAAAAAATACTTGGACTGGTACATGGACAGGAAATGTTCAGAGGGATATTGACCAAACATGGGCCAATGAGATTAGCTTGAGTGGGGCATCTTGCGTGGCATGGACGACTTGGGCTGAAGGGCCTGTTTCCCTGCTGTATGGTTCTGTGATACTGTTCTGTTTAGTTTAGAGATACAGAGTGGCAACAGGTGCTTTGGTCCACCAAGTCGGCGCAGAACAGTGATTCCCTTACACTAGTTCTATCCTACCCACTGGGGACAATTTACAGAAGCCAATTAACCCACAAACCTGAACGTCTTTGGGACGTGGGAGGAAACTGGAGCATCCAGATGAAGCCCACGTGGTCACATGGAGAGCGTACAAACTCCGTACAGACAGCACTCGTAGTCAGGATCGATCCCAGATCTCGGACGCTATGAGGCAGCGACTCTATTGCTGCGCCACTGTGCCACCCCAAAACATTAAACGTTGGTGGATTAGACCTGCTGATCACGAGGACCTTTTATTGAGGCTGACGGCCCTGTGCTGTTCTCTTCCTGCAGTCATTCATGTACCAGTTGCTGAAGGGGCTGGCGTTTTGTCACAGCAGGAACGTGTTGCATAGGGACCTGAAGCCACAGAACCTGCTCATCAACAGGGTGAGTGTGAGAACGGACAGCAACACCACGTTGCCCGTCGGGGGAGACGGGAGGGAAGGGCAAGGGCTGCCCTCGCCAAACCCTGGAGAAAATCCGGGACCTGGGAGCCTGGCAGAGGTTGCAACCGTGCAAGGTGTGCTGTGGCTGCATTTGTGGATGGGTTGCTGAGCGGGGGTGGGCTGGGCTGGGGTGGGTGGGCTGGGCTGTAGGCGAGGGAGCTCCTGTTCTCTGAGATGTGATGGGCTGACCAAATTTTTCCAATTTCCAGGAGCACCGGCCACATCTCCCCTCTTGCCCCCCCAACCCTAGTATGCACACATTTCTCCCACATCCCCAGTCACCCTGCTCCTTTCCCCTCCTAAGTACACTCATCTCCCATCCACGAGTCCCACATTTCCATGTTACCTTCCCTGATTCCCCTCCCCGTCCCCTTCCATGCATGTCCCTCCCTCCACCTCTACATTTCACATCTCCTCTCTTTATCTGACATCCTTTTGTCCCCATTTCACCTCCAACCTTTGTCACTTACATCACCCTTCTGCTGATCACCCCCTTCACCAATATCCTGACCTGAAACGTCAGCTGTCCATTCCCTCCGCAAATGCTGCCTAACCTGCTGGGTTCCCCTGCACTTTGTGGCTTTTTTCTGGTTTGAATGTGGGTGCTTGCCATGTGTGTCGGGTGCTTTACTTCCTTCTCCCCCTGCTCATGCTGTCTCCTCCTGCACAGAATGGGGAGTTGAAGCTGGCAGACTTTGGGCTGGCTCGAGCGTTTGGGATCCCTGTCCGATGTTATTCTGCAGAGGTAGGAAACCATTTAACCTGCTCGTTCTGGTATCTGCTATTATATTTGAGACGGAAGGAACTACAGATGGTGGTTTACACAAGACACAAAGTGCTGGAGTAACTCAGCAGGTCAGGCAGCATCTCTGAAGAACATGGATAGGTGATATTTTGGATGGAGACCCTTCTTCAGGATCCCGGCCCGAAAAGTTACTTATCCATGTTCTCCAAAAGTGCTGCCTGACCCGCTGAGTTACTCCAGCACTTTGCGCACTGTTAAATTGTCCTGCTTCCTGACCTGCTGTGAGGAACAGATTATGCCGTTTGTCAGGGTATCGAATATAGAGTTGAGATGTCATGTTACACCTTAGTGCGACCACGTTTGCAACACTCTGTACAATTCTGGTCACCCTGCTGGAGGAAGGATGTAATTGAACTGGAAAGGGTGCAAAAAATAGATTTATAAAGATGTTTGTAGGGTTTGAGTCATAAGAAGAAGCTGGATAGGCTGGGTCTTGGTTCTGTGGTGTAGAAGGCAGAAGTTGACATTATAGAGGGTTATAAAATCATGAGCATCCTGGATAAAGTGAATAGTCAAAGACTTTCCCCAGGATAAATTGGACTAAAATTGAAGGGCAGAGTTTAAGGTGAGATGAGAACGATTTAAATTCAGCCCGGGGACAAGTTTTTCCACATAGAAGGTTGTGCCCACATGGAGCAGGTTGTCAGAGATAGTGGTCGACTGGGTATTGTAACAACATTAAAAAACAATTGGGGAGTCAGAAAGTTGGAGGGACGGTACTGAGGGAGCGCCTCACTGTGGGAGGGGCGGTTAGGGAGCACTGCACTGTTGGAGGGGCACTGAGGGATCGCTGCTGAAGACTGCAGAACCAAAGATTATAGAGGAGCAAGATGCGCCACTCAGCGAAAAAAGCGTAGTATCACATGTGTGATTGTCGACGCCATTTTAGCGGAGTGCCTCAACCAAAGATTGCGTCGACTATGGCATCTACATCATTGGGAAACTAGGCTCCTCTGTAATCTTTGTCTCTCGATCGCCCGCTGTGTAATCCGCTCCAAAGCTACAGAGCAGTTGCAAGCAAAGATTATAGAGGAGCAAGATGCATTAGAAAGTTATTAGATTTATTTGTAATAGATCTTTACTTACCTCTCGATCCCTCTCTATCCCCTCTCTTCTCTCTATCTCCCTCTTTTCTCTCGATCTCCCTCTTCTCTCTCTCTCCCCTCTCTTCTCTCGATCTCTCTCTCCCCTCAATCTCTCTCTCTCCCCTCTCGATCCCCTCTCTTCTCTCGATCTCTCTCTTATCTCCATCTCTCTCTCCCATCTCTATCTCTCTCTCCCCTCTCTTCTCTCGATCCCTCTCCCTTCCCTCGCTCCCCTCCCTCGCTCCCCCCCCTCGCTCCCCCCCCTCGCTCCCCCCCCTCTCTCCCCCCCCTCTCTCCCCCCCCTCTCTCCCCCCCCTCTCTCCCCCCCCTCTCTCCCCCCCCTCTCTCCCCCCCCTCTCTCCCCCCCCTCTCTCCCCCCCCTCTCTCCCCCCCCCTCTCTCCCCCCCCCCTCTCTCCCCCCCCCTCTCTCCCCCCCCTCTCTCCCCCCCCTCTCTCCCCCCCCCTCTCTCCCCCCCTCTCTCCCCCCCCCTCTCTCCCCCCCCCTCTCTCCCCCCCCTCTCTCCCCCCCCCTCTCTCCCCCCCCCCTCTCTCCCCCCCCCCTCTCTCCCCCCCCTCTCTCCCCCCCCCTCTCTCCCCCCCCCTCTCTCCCCCCCCCCTCTCTCCCCCCCCTCTCTCCCCCCCCCTCTCTCCCCCCCCTCTCTCCCCCCCCTCCCTCCTCTCCCTCCCTCCCTTCCCTCCCTCCCTTCCCTCTCTCGCTCCCTGCCTTCCCTCTCTCCCTCCCTTCCCTCTGTGTGAGAGTTGGCAGCCCTGCTATGCCTTAGGTCCAAAAGAGGATAGAAATAAATTACATAATGGTCTTTGTAAGAAGATTTTAATAAGCTCTTCTATCTTTCCCATGTAATAAATACAGCAATACATAACACACAGCAATACAAAGACATGAACTTGTACTGCAATAGTCAAGGTTAGAATTGTAGCAATCTTTGAGTATCCACATGCACTATGGACTCAAATTCAAGAATAGAAAAATGCATAACATGACTGTTAAAAGGAAATGTAAAAAACTTCAAAAAGTAGAACATAATTAAAGTGCATAATTTTCTAAATTTATTTATTTGAAGTAATACTATTCAAGTTCAAATCCAAGTGAGTTTATTGTCATGTGTCCCTGATGGTACAATTACATTCTTGACTTTGCTTCAGCACAACAGAACATAGTAGGCATTGACTACATAACAGATCAGTGTGTCCATATACCATTATATAAATATATACACACATTAATAAATAAACTGATAAAGTACAAATAACAGATATTGGGCTAATAATGTTCAGAGTTTTGTCCGAGCCAAGTTTAATAGCCTGATGGCTGTTGGGAAGTTGCTATTCCTGTACCTGGTTGTTGCAGTCTTCAGGGTCCTGTACTTTCTACCTGAAGGTAGCAGGGAGCTGAGTGTGTGGCCAGGATGGTGTTGGTCCTTGATGATACTGCCAGCCTTTTTGAGGCAGCGACTGCGATAGATCCCCTCGATGGAAGGGAGGTCAGAGCTGATGATGGACTGGGCAGCGATTACTACTTTTTGAAGTATTTTCCTCTCCTGGGCGCTCAAGTTGCCGTACCAAGCCATGATGCAACCGGTCAGCATGCTCTCTACTGTGTACCTGTAGAGGTTAGAGTCCTCCTTGACAAACCGACTCTCCGTAATCTTATCAGGAAGTAGAGGCGCTGTTGTGCTTTCTTAATATTTGCATCCGTGTTCTTGGACCAGGAAAGATCTTCAGAGATTTGCACGCCCACAAATTTGAAGCTCTTGATCCTCTCAGCCATCGACCCGTTGATATAAACGGGACTTTTGCTTCAGCAGCAGCAGCCTCTACAGGAGGCTTTAAACGTTTGAGTGAGTCTGTGTGTGTGTGAGAGTCAGTGTGTGTAAGTATGTGTGTGTGCGAGTCTCTGTGTGTGAGTCTGTATATGTGTGTGTATATATGCGTGCTTATATAAAAGCGTGCTTCGTTGAATGATGACTTCTGAGATATATTATCTGATTATCCTGGTTAAAATTTGACCGCTGAATCCTCTATTTTTAAATTCACTTTTTTTTATCAACAGCAAAGCGACATAAAGACGCAGTGGGCAGCAATAAGAGACACAACAAGAAATAACTTAATAATTCTCATCTTTGACTTTTAAATTGTTCTTATATTTTAAGAGTTATTTTACTGCTATCCAAATGCTCCATTCTTACATCTTTAATAATTGACTCCAGCATCTTTCCCACCACCAAAGCCAGGCTAACTGGTCTGTAATTCCCTGTTTTTTCTCTTGTTCCTTTCTTGAAAAGTGGGATAACATTAGCTATCTTCCAATCCACAGGAACTGATCCTAAATCTATTGAACATTGGAAAATGATCATACGTATATATGCATGTATATGTACATATGTATGTATATGTGTGTATATAGATATATATATGTGTGTTCATATATATGTATATATGTGTGTATATATGTATGCATGCCTATGTATGTATGTATATGCATATGTATGTATGTGCATGTGTATGTATGTATATGCATAAGTAGGTATATGCATATGTATGTATGCATATATGGTTTATGTATATAATCTGACAAATAAGATAGAGTAATAGTGATGCTTTAAATCAAAGTTGCTTCTGATCCATGAGAAAGAAATGCATTTATCTATCTAGGGCCTGTCCCACCATATATTTATATGAGTGTGTGTTTGTGTGTGCCTGTAATTTTGTGCACAATGTGTGTTAAAGCAATACAAGGGAAGCTGCACAATGCAATGCAAGGGAAACTACGCAAAGGTGGGGGCTGGGGAGGAAAGATCGGAGGGAAATGGGGGAACAGGGGGAAACCATTACAATTAAATTAACTAAAATATGTGAGGTGATAGATGCGCTATATCAAACACTGTTCCCTACAACACTGATTACACCAAGGACGATAGAGCGGATCGAAGGATCTTTGGAGCTACTATTTTACATGTAAACGTATATGAGTCAGTAAATATTTGACACTAACCCAACGGCAATTTACATAGCCTGCCATAGACAAACCCATGCAATAAAAGTCCACATCAAAATATCATTTATTCAAAAGACAATGAAACATTCCTGTTTACAAACATCTCACTTACAACTGCTATGCAGCTTTGGAGCGGATTGATTAAACAACGGGAGGCATATCACCAAAATGGCGGCCATGACATTCCGTTACGTACTACACACCAGTCCATTGAATTTCGGAGGAGTGGCCTATCTTGCTCCTCTATAATCTTTGTGCAGAACTGCTGCGTTTCTCCTCTGCACGGTGGACGTGGGTGGCTGACATGTCTGACTCCCTCCCACTGCAGGTGGTGACCCTGTGGTACCGCCCTCCGGACGTCCTCTTTGGTGCCAAACTCTACTCCACGTCCATCGACATGTGGTCAGCGGGCTGCATCTTCGCAGGTAATGCAGGCACCTTCCCCATGGACACCCACCTCTGCCTGTTCCCCCTCTGCTCCCCGCTCCTCCCTCCTCTCCCCACTCTCCCTCCGCTCCTCCCCGCTCTTCCTACTCTCCGTCCGCTCCCCCCTCCTCTCCGCACTCCCTCCTCCATTCCTCCCTCCTTTCCCCACAGCCTCCGCTCCCCACTCTTCTCTCATCTCTTCTTCTGTCCCTCCTACCTCTGTCTGCTCCCTTCCCCTCCCACCCCTGCCCCTCCTCCTCCACTCTCCCCTCCACTCCCTGCTCTCCCTCCCTTCCTCCTGCCTCTACCCTCCTCCTCCCACCTCTGCCCCAACCACTCCCCTCTCCACTCCCTGTTCCCCCTCCCCTCCGCCCACTGCTGCCTTGCTCCTCCTTTCCTCCTCCTAACTCTGCACCTCTCCTTCCCATCCGCCCTCCTGCCCCACTCCCCCTCTCCTCTTTGGAATATGGGAGGAAACTGGAGCAGCCGGAGAAAATCCATGCGGTCACAGGGAGAACGTATAAACTCTGTACAGCCAGCACGCGTAATCAGGATCGAACCTGGGTCTCTGGCGCAGTAAGGCAGCAAATCTACCACTGCGCTTCCCTTTAAGGTGAAAAGGGCAATGTTTATAGGAAATGTGCAGGGCAGGTGTTTTTACACCGAGGGTGGTGAGTGCCTGGATCGTGCTGCTGAGGGTGCTGGTGGAGGCAGATACAATAGTGGTGTTAAAGAGGCTTTTAGATAAATAGATCACGTGCAGGCAGGTGATTAGTTTAACTTGGCATTGTGTTCAGCACAGACAATGTGGGGCCGAAGGGCCTTTTACTGTACTGCTATACATTCTAACCTTGAGTTTGAAATGAATCCTTTGCCCGTCACCGGACAGCATTGCCGATAACAAATCCATTGTGTTGCAGAATTGGCGAACGCAGGAAGACCTCTATTCCCCGGTAACGACGTAGATGATCAGCTGAAGAGAATCTTCCGATATCCTTTTAAAATCCCATGATTTCAGCATCCATAGTCTCCTTACTAAATATTATGGGCACAAGGAACCTTCAGGGATAGGTTAGGGAACTGATGCCTGGAATAACCTTGAGAAGGATTTGAAAGGAGGTGTATCGGAGGGCCTCATAGCATTTAACTAGGGTGAGGGTTGTTTTAAAAGACTAGCTGTACTTAAAGTGGGGAAAGCACTGGTCCACATTGCTCTTCCTCTTGATCTGTCTCATTCATGCCTCTCTGTGGCTCTCTCACTCAGCGTGCTCCCCCGCCTCTCACTCTCACCCACCTGCCGTATGTGCCGCTCTCTCTCACTTTCTCTCTCTCTCTCTCTCTCTCTTTCTCTCCCTCACTCTCTCCCTCTCTCTCTATCTCTCTTTCTTTTTCTCTTTCTCTGTCTATCTCACTCTCCCGTCACCACTGACAGTGTGAACCAGTGGGAAGAGCCTGGCCTGGTGGTGTCCCCTGACCGTGTCCTCAGGTCCCACGCGGATGAGCTGGCAGGAGTCTTCACCGTCTGTAACCTCTCCCAATTCCATCCCAGACTGGAATAAATTCCGAAGAGTTGCGGATGTAGCCCAGTTCATGTAGACCAGACTCCCCACTGTCGACTCCTTTGACACTTCACTCTGCCTCGGGAAAGCATCCAATATAATCAAGGACCCATCATTCCTTCCTCCCTTTCCCAACAGGCAAAAAGTGAGGCTACTCACAAATTTGAGGAAAGCACCTAATTACGCTTGGGCAGCTTACAACCCAAAGATATTCCTAGTTTCTAGTAATTTCTAGTAACCCCTCCATTCCCTTTCTCTACGCCCCTCCCACACCCTAGTTGTCCTGCCTTTTCCACTGTTCGCGTCCATATTTTCTTTCATTATCACCTCTTCCACAGCCAACAATAGACCATTGCGGGCTCCACCTTTCCTTGGTCATCAGTGCCGGCTGATTTGTTGTGATCCTTTTCAAGCCTCCAGTTTCCCTCCCCTGATTCTCAGTCTGAAAAAGGGTCTCAATCCAAAATGTCACCTATTCCATTTCCCCAGAGATGCTGCCTGACCTGCTGAGTTACTCCAGCATTTTGTGTTTATCATCAATGCTAATAACTCTGCCCACACTTACCCATTCCTCTCCCACACTCAACATTCCTTTTTTGCTCTATCCTCGCATTGCACCCAACTCCTAGGGTTCTCCTTGACACCTTCACCTTGCTGGGGACCCCAACGGAGGAGCAATGGCCATCAATGACCAAGCTTCCCGACTACAAGGTGAGTGTGGCTCTCTCTGCGGTCGTACTCCTTTCCCCTGCCTGAGGGTGCGTGGGGAAAGAGGGCAATTTAACTCTGAGCTTTGTCAAGAAGGGACGATTCCACTGATTGGTGAACCCTGTGATAACATCACAACGGGTCAGACATGGTGCGGGAGAAGGCAAAAGGGAGGGTAGAACCAGTGAATGCTGACAATTTACCAGATTACCCTGAAACTGAGCTCCTCAATACTGGAGATGGGAACTGAGCCAAAAGTGGCATTCATAAGTTGTAGTTGTCGGCACATCAAGTCTACTCCGTCATTCACTCATGGCTGATCTGTCTTTCCCTCTCAACCCCATTCTCCTGCCTTCTCCCCATAACGTCCGACACCTGTACTAATCAAGAAGGGGAAGTGAAATAAGAGGTAGAGCCTGGAACTTGTGCCAGTGGATGGTAACAGAATTAGGGAATCCACCAGCAGGGATGAGTGTGGATCAAAATAATATCCAGGATCTGGACAGCCAAAGCAAACGTCTGAGTTTAGTTTAGCAATTCAGCATGGAAACAGGCCCTTCGGCCCACCAAGTCCACGCCAATCATCGATCACCAGTTCTACTGTATGTTATCCCACTTTCGCATCCACTCCCAACACACTAGGGGCAATTTACAGACCAATTAACCTACAAACCCGCACACCTTTAGGATGTGGGAGGAAACCGGAGCCCCCGGAGGAAATCAACGAGGAGAATGTGCAAACTCCACACTGACAGCGCCCATAGTCAGGATCATACCTGGGTTGTTAGTACTGAGAGGCAGCGGCTCTACCCACTGCTCCACTGTGAATCATTTAATTAAAGTACATCAGCTGCACAGCCTGTTTGTGGCTTAAAGGTTTTACAAAATCCTTTGCTGTTGGACCCAAATCTGATTTACTCCCATTCAGGAGAGGTGGTGGCCAGGTGGAGAATGACAGATTCTTGATTAGTAACGGTTATTGGAGAAGGCAGGAGAATGGTGTTGAGAGGGAAAGATAGATCAGCCATGATTGAACGATGGAGTAATCTCGATGGGCCGAATGACCTAATTCTGCTCCTATAACTTATGAACATTTTGAGAGGCCTCGATAAGGCCAAAAGTTTTTACCCAGGGTGGAAATGTCAAAGACTGGCGGGCACACCTTTAAGGTGAGAGGGGTAAAGTTTAAAGGAGATGTGGGGGTCAGGTTTTTTTATGCAGAGTGTGATGGGCACCTGGAAAGTGCTGCCAGGGGTGTTGATGGAGGCAGATAATAATAGTGGTGTTTAATAACCTTTTCGATAAGCACGTGGGTATGCAGGTAATGGAAGGGTATGGATCACCTGCAGGTGGATTTGGGTTGGTCTTGGCATCATGTTCAGCACAGACATTGTGGGCCGAAGATCCTCTTCCTATACTATGTTTAGGTATGTTACAAAACTTACCTTGAGCAGCGCTGCAATTCTACCACCCCCCCGTGTACGTGACTTTGGCGCCTTTCAGAGGGGGGCGGGTTTAAAATGCCGTTTTTCTACAGACAGGGCAAATCGATCCATGTCAGGGGATTTCGTTGCTGAAGAAAAATCGCTCCGACATTTGATTTATGAAGGTATTTTTAAATTACGCTAGATTATTTATTAGCTAGAGTAATTTAAAAATCATCCTCTAAAGTCGTGAGCGCCGACAACGGGAAGGATTTTACGTAGGGGAGAAAATAAAGTACACAGTTTATTTTTACATTAAAACGTGCTTCTTAGGAAGCATTTAATCACATTTTCATGTTGCGAAATGCGGACAAAAAATATATACGAACCGGCAGTGTTTTTCCTGCCGACTTCACCGCAAACTGCAACGTTCTAATCCACCGCATTCCACTAAAATCCACTCGCAAGTTGATTTAAATGGCCATTAATTTACAGGAATTAAACACTAAATTCCTTCCATTTGGCCTATAAATTCATGAAAAATTAATGATTTAAAAATCATGTTATATTGTGAATTCTTGTGTGAATGTTATTTGGACAATTAGGCAATTTAAAAATGTTTATCTTTTCTTAAGAAATGGATTGATGTTTAGATCTAGTAATTGAATTTTGTAATTAGCTACAATTAGGTAACTAACTAATTATATGCTTTAATTTCAGGTCATCCAAGTAAGATTGTTTCATATTTGTTTCAGAATGCTTCAATCTATAATAACTGAAAATTTCATTGAGTTCTCTTAATGTTTAAGAAAGTTATGGGCCTTTGACTGTCCTAGATCACAGCTTTTGAGTTAAGTCAATGGGAAGGCAAAGGGGAACAAGATGCTAATTTCCGAGTATGAAAATGGCCATAACTTTTTTAATACTGAAGATATGAAAGTAAATTAGGTGTCAAATTAAACTTCTTTTTATGCTTTATCTGATGGGATAAATTGCAGACTTGATTTTTTAAATCTCAAAATTTTGTAGCAATGCTACTATGTTCATCCTCTCACTATCTTTGTCTCACCTCTTTCCCTTCTTACCTTCCTTCCTTGTCCTCTTTCATCAATCTCACCCTCTCATTCCCTCTATTGCTCTCACGCTATCCCTTCCAATTCCTTCTCTCCCCAACCCTCTTTCACACCTGTGTCTTTCCCCAATCACTCCCCCTCCTTCTGCCACTCTCCCCTAATTTATTCTGCAGAGCCTATCTATCTCTAATTAATCTGTGCAATCTCAGAGAAGGTTATGGAGGAACCTTTTACTATTTCTCTTTTCCAGCCCTATCCCATGTATCCGGCAACAACTTCCCTGCTAAACGTTGTTCCAAAACTCAACACTACGGGACGGGACCTGCTGCAGGTGAGGCACACCGCATGGGGCGGAAAGGGGAGAGTGTGGGACTATGAGAAGGGTGGGGCAGTACTGAGGGAGTGCCGCATTGTGGGAGGGGTGGTACTGCGGGAGTGCCGCACTGTGTGAGGGGTGGTTCTGAGGGAGCGTCGCATTGTGGGAAGAACGGTACTGCGGGAACGACACCCTATCAGAGTGTCGTTCAGCATCGTGTCTAATTTAACAGAGGAATGTGTCCCTGGTACTCTGTATGACTTTGAATACACTGCCTGTCCTGCCCACAGAACCTGCTGAAGTGTAATCCGGTACAGAGAATCTCAGCTGAGGAAGCCTTGCAGCATCCCTACTTTGCAGACTTCTGCCCCCCCTAGCCGAGGTGCCAGGCTCGTTGCTGCCCCCACCCCCCATCAGCCTGAAGGAACCACTGCAACTGCCTCTCCTTCCACCCCCCCCCCCCCCCCCCCCCCCCGTGCTCCCTGCCACACGCTGACTGGCCCTGCGGTGACCAGAGTGGGGCCAACTGGCAATGACATAGAGTCTCGCTGAACTGTTTCTCCGGAAGGTTTTTTTTTGCATTCCGTACAGATTATCATGAAGAAAAGCACTTTTATTATGTCTGTAAAGAAACCATCTGAACCGTGTATAGTGGAGTATTCTGTGCGCGTGCCCCATGTGCACCAACGTCTGTGTGACGGTGCACAAGAGTGTTGCCTCCGTGTGCGTATCTATGTTGTGCTTATCCACGTGTCCCCATGCAATTGTGAACGTCTCTTGTGCTCTTCGTATGTACGTCATTGTGTGTGCAATCACATGCATGTGCAGTTCCCTACTGATGGATGTTAAACTAATTTCTGCTCTCTGTTATCGGTGTCTGACTTATATGTTAGTTGTGGAGCGATGGATCAGTCTCCGTGCTGTGTGTGTGTCCCTGGTGTCTGCATGTCACACAGGATTAGCCCGTGTGAGAAGTGCAAGACAGTTCTGTTGGTTAATTGTTTGATGTCACTGAATCATTGTGACCTCAGCACAGAAGACCATGTTTTATGGGGAATTATTTTGTATGAAGTTTATCATGAATGAAAGCACTTTTTTTGTAAAGAAATGTGAAACTTGAATGTTCGTCTTTTTTGTATTGTGTTTGTGAATTGGCGTGTGCGTGTGTAGACACGTATCATGTGTTTAAATTTGCATTCTATTGTGACTTTTAATGTATGCTCACGTGTGTCTTTGTAACAATAACTTGTAATGTAGACACAAGGAACTGCATTGCTGGTTTACAAAAATAGACATGAAATGCTGTAGTAACTCAGCGGGTCAGGCAGCATCTCTGGAGAACATCAATTCATAGGCTATAGGAGCAGAATTATGCCATTCAACCCATCGAGCCTACGCCATTTAATCATGGCTGAACAATTGTGACACAAGATGTCACCCACCCATGTTCACCAGAGATGCTGCCTGACACGCTGAGTTACTCCAGGACTTTGTGTCGCCTCCTAATGTATGTTGTGTGTGTGTGAGCATGTGCGAGTGTTTCGGATCCTTTTTATTTTTTATTGGATGCTGGTATCACTGAGTGGCGGTTCCGTGGAACTCCAATCCTGAGGGACATTGCATCAACCCCCCCCCCTATGATTCACAGTGAATCATCGCAGCCTGTTTGCTCATTGCTCGGTGTCCCAGTTACAAGCTCTCACTCTGCAGCATGAACAAGCCGCAGAGTTGAGTAGTACAGTTGATACACCATTTATTCCTGTAGTTAGGTCACTGAATTGCTCCGGGCCTTTTGGTCTTTGAACAGGACAAAAAGTTAGCAGTTGTCTGTGCAAAATTGCTGAAACAATAGCAAATCACAAGAAACTCAAAACTGTGGCAGAAAATCACGTGGCATACCTTGCTGGAGTGCCAAACGTTATACCTCCTTGGGTGCAAAACAATGAGTAAAAAGTGAATCGTTTTATCATTCTGATTATTAAACAAAGGCACATTTCATCCAACCCATGCAGAGCATTTGTTCTGTCTGTTGATCATAGGTTCTAGGAGCAGAATAAGGCATTTGGCCCATCAACTCTACACTGCCATTTAATCATGGCTCGTCTCTTTCCCTCCCAACCTCATTCTCCTGCCTTCTCCCCATAAACCCTGGCACCCGTATTGATCAAGAATATTTCAATCTCCATCTTGAAAATGCAAGTCCCTTCTATTCACTACAAAAGTCAGGAAGCCATGATGCAGCTCTATAGGACTTCGGTTAGGCCGCATTTGGAGTATTGCATGCAGATCTGGTCATCCCATTGCAAGAAAGGCGTGGACGCTTTGGAGAGGGTGCAGAGGATCCAGGATACTATCTGGATTAGAGAGTACTACAGGGAAAAATTGGAAAAACTTGATTTTCTCTGGAACTTCAGAGGCTGAGGGGAGACATGACACACGTTTATAAAATTAGAGGCGGAGATAGGGAAGACGGGCAGAACCTTTTGCCAGGCTGGAAATATCAAATACGGGAGGGCATGGTTTTAAATTAAGAGGGGCAATGTTTAAAGATGATGTGCAATGAAAGTTTTTTACACAGATCAGGTGGGTGCCTGGTATGCACTGCCGGAGGTGGTGGGCGAGGCAGATCTAATAATGGCGTTTAAAAGACTTTTAGCTAAGCATATGGATATGCAGTGGACTGGAGGGATATAGATCACATGCAGGCATAGGAGACAGAGGGAGCAATAGAAGGAAAGAAGGACATTGTGGGCCAAAGGGACTTTTAGTATCCTCTTCTCTGTTAATCCTCTCACTACCTTTGTATCTATGTTTCCCTCTTTAGCCACCTTCTCTCTTATCCTCTCTCCTTCTCTTTCCCTCTATTGCTCCGCCCTATTCACTTCCTTTTTCTTCCTATCAGTCTCCCTACTCCTGTACATTTCTTACATCTGTGTCAATCCCCAGCCACACACCCTCCTTCTGCCTCTCTCCATGCATCTCATTCTGCAGAATCTGACTTTCTCGTTAATTAATGAACCACCCCACATGTCATTGGAGTCTGTGGCAATGAACACATATTAAGTTGCTCCAATGTTGATAAATATCCCCAATGAACTACAGTGCCAAAAGTCATTATAACTTGGAAACCTGGCCCAAAGCTCTTCACAGCATCTGTCTGAAACTGAAGAGGTAAGGAGAGCTTTGAGGAGCACATTAATAGGGAGGCAATGGCACAGCTAAGGAGCGGGCACAGAGCATCCAGCCCTCAGTCTGGATCAGTCCCAGAGGTAGATCCCATGCTGCCGAATGGAACATGGGTTTCTGATCATCACACATCTGACGCTTTATGAATCCAAGTGATGGGGCAGAGCAAACAATGCAAAGAAAAATCGTACAAATGGCACAAAGCTTAAGTTCCACAGCAACTAGATTTTAGACAATAGACAATAGGTGCAGGAGTAGGCCATTTGGCCCTTCGCGCCAGCACCGCCATTCAATGTGATCATGGCTGATCATCCCCAATCAGTACCCCGTTCCTGCCTTCTCCCCATATTCCCTGACGCCGCTATTTTTAAGAGCCTATCTAGCTCTCTCTTGAAAGCATCCAAAGAACCTGCCTCCACCGCCCTCTGAGGCAGAGAATTCCAGACTGGCCACTGTGAGAAAAAAAGTGTTTCCTCGTCTCTGTTCTAAATGGCTTACTCCTTATTCTTAAACTGTAGCCCCTGGTTCTGGACTCCCCCAACATCGGGAACATGTTTCCTGCCTCTAGTGTGTCCAAGCCCTTAACAATCTTATATGTTTCAATGAGATCCCCTCTCATCCTAAACTCCAGAGTGTACAAGCCCAGCTGCTCCATTCTCTCAGCATATGACAGGCCCGGGAATTAACCTTGTAAACCTACACTGCGCTCCCTCAATAGCAAGAATGTCGTTCCTTAAATTAGGGGACCAAAACTGCACACAATACTCCAGGTGTGGTCTCACTAGGGCTCTGTACAACTGCAGAAGGACCTCTTTGCTCCTATATTCGATTCCTCGTGTTATAAAGGCCAACGTGCCATTCGCTTTCTTCAATGCCTGCTGTACCTGCATGCTTACTTTCATAGACTGATGTACAAGGACCCCCAGATCCTGTTGTATTTCCCCTTTTCCCAACTTGATGCCATTCAGATAGTAATTTTGCTGTACAGCACGGAAACTGGCACTTCGGCCCAACTCATTTGTGCCAACCAAGATATCCCATCTACGCTAGTCCCATTTCCCTACATTTGATCCTATCCCTCTAAATCTTTATCATCCATGTACATGCCCAAGTGTATTTTAAATTGTTATATTGTACCTGCCTCAAGTACCTCCTCTGACAGCTTGTTCAATACACACCCACCACCTTCCACGTGAAAACAAAACTGCTCATTAGTTTCCTATCAAATCTTTCCCCTCTCCTTTCACTCTCTTATCCGGGGAAAAATATTATGCACTCACTCTTATCTATTCCTCCTCATGATCTAATACACATCCAGGAGATCACCTTTCAGCCTGCTGCACTCCAAGGAATAAAGTCCTAGCCAGCCCAACCTCTCCCTGCAGCTCAGGCCCTCGAGTCCTGGCAACATCCTCGCGATCTTCGCTGCACCCTGAAGAAGGGTCTGGACCCGAAACGTCACCCATTATTTTCTCCAGAGATGCTACCTGTCCCGCTGAGTTACTCCAGCATTTTGTGTCTACCTTCGTTGCATCATTTCCAGCTTAACTACATCCTTCCTATAACAGGATAGTCGAAACTGAATACAATATGTTGTGTAGACACAAAATGCTAGAGAAACTCAGCAGGTGAGGCAGCATCGATGGAGAGAAGGAATTTGCGATGTTTCGGGTCGAGACCCTTCTTCAGACTTAAACAATCTGGTGTGATTGATTTATGATTAATTTATCCATCTAAACACTTTCAATGGTATCCGGTTTGGCAAAGTGGTCAATTTCTGGAGACACAAGAAACTGAGATCCTGAACAGAACACAAAGTGCTGGAGGAATTCAACGGGTCATACGAGTCTGATGAAGGGGCCTGACCCGAAACGCTGTCTGTCCATTTCCTCCACAGATGCTGCCCAACCCGCTGAGTTCCTCCTGCGTTTAGTGTTTTGCTCAAGATTCCAGTATCTGCAGTTTCTTGTCTCCAAATAATCGTCCAATTAAGGAGGAATCTCTGGGCAAAGAGTTCGATTCAAATACTTGAACGTTTTCCGATTTCACGACCGAAAACAATTGAAAAGTTGTAACAATATTTTAATTGAACGGGGCACAGAGGTTACGGCAAATACCGTCGCCACCAGAGAGAGAGAGAATTGGAAAGAATTTTACAGCTGAGATGTGTTAAGTGGGTGCGGGGGCAGCGTGGCCCCGGGACAGGTGGGGCTGCAGGGGAGCCGGCGGTGAGGCGGACCCGCCTTTGTTCCGGGGATAGGAGGGGAGTTCGTTCCAACATTTGCCCACTTCTACAATATAAATCAAAGTGTATACTGATCGGGGGGGGGGGGGGGGGAAGGAGAGGTGCCGCCTGCTCTGTTGGTAGGGAGGGTCGGTAATAATGGTCTTAGACTTGGTGGGGGGGGGAAGACGGTTGGAATCAAAGATATTTGGTTGGAATAAAGTTCTGACTCGGCAGATACTCGCTGTCGCAATCCCCGCCGAACGGAGCCGGGGAGGATTTGAGCTGAGGTGACCTGGGGCGGTATCTGCAGAAGAGAAATGCGATGCGGGGAAAGTCAGCAGAAGTGGGGGCAAGTTGAGCAGAGGGCGAGGAAGGAGCGGGTCCCGGGAGTGAGGTTCACGGAGCGGTGACTGGTGCTGGAAGCGGTGATCGAGCCGTGTTGGTTTCTCCGGCGGAGGGATAGGCGGGTGGGAAAGGGCCGAACGTTCGCCGGCTGCTCACTCGCGGCCTCCGAAGAGTTGGAGCATGAAGAAGAAGATGAAGACGATGTCGACGTAGAGGCAGAGCGCGGCGAAGATGTGCTCTTCGGGGCTCAGCGAGTACCGCTTGTTGCCCACCAGCAGCTGCGTGTCGTAAGCCAGGAACTGTCGGGACAAGGAGAGAGGTGAGGGAGGGACGACCGCGGGCTCCACGCCAGCAAGGGGAGGGAGGCACAGAGCAGCAGCACCGCGGGCTCCCGGCCCGGCCCAGCAGGGGGCGGCACTGAGCAGCAGCACCGCAAGCTCCCAGCACAGCAGGGAGAGGCAGGCAGTGAGCGGCTGATCTATCTTCTCAACCCCATTCTCTTGCCTTCTCCCCATAACCCTTGACACAATTACCAATCAAAGATCTGTGTTTTCCAGAGATGCTGCTAGTCCCATTAAGTTACTTAAGCGCTTACAACAAGACTGTTCCGCAGAGGCCAGACTGCCGAGAGAGCGGGGCGGGCGGGGGGAGTGTTGGGAGTGAAGAGACCAGGAGACCAGGAGATTGTGAACAGCAGTGTTTTGTAACCTCGCGGAGCTCTCGCGGAAAGGACCTGGATTCACCCTTGCAACTCCCTGATAACTGCAGGCCCTCTAACAAATAAGGTAACAGGGAAAAAGGTTATGATTTATTTACCACAGTGAAGACGATGGCTCCAAGTCCCGCATAAACGATCTGTAACCATGGCAGCTGAAATCAGAACGGCAGGATGCAGTGAGAGGTAATATAGCACTACACCGGCTGGAATATAGCCCAACTTCCCCTTGCTGACTAAAACCCCTGTCTCAAGGTGCGAGTTGGCCCACGAGTGACCCCGAGTTTTCACTAGTGGTGATCACGTACAATCAACGTAGCGGGAACGTCGGAACTCGCCCGATCCACTTATCGACTCGTGGCGCTGACGGCAGGTACCCGTGAAACTTGTGAACTCGTGAAAAAAATCAAACCTGTTTGATATTTTCCACGAATCAAATTTACTGTTCAAGTTAAAAATGGAAACATTTAAACTTGCTGTAATAACATAGTGGCCCGTGTGTTTACCGTGGGAACTCTTTAACTCAGCCGGCAGGCAGCATCTCTGGAGAGAAGGAATGGGTGACCGGATGACGTTTCCAAATTTCTGCTGCGTCTTTGTGCTCCATCTCAGATGGTAAAGCAACAACTTTAAACTGACATATGACAATCTTAACTCTTCACATTTTACAGGATTGGATGCGAAATCAGTGATATTCTCGGCCATTCTCCGTCACATATTGAGGGAGGGACAGGGAGTGGGGAACCATGGTGGATGTCTAAAGGATGTAACTCCAGGGCACTGCCCCACACACTGACCCTTGACTAAAGCCCAGGGACTGCTCAGAACAGATAAGTCCGCCCTCTTTAACCTGACTCCCCTCCTCATCCATTCTGCTGGAGCCCTTCCTCAAATCCCACCGGAACAGTTGGGCATCCCAGTTGAAAGGTGCAGCACTACAGAGCGATGTCCAGGGCATTTGGTGCCATCTCTCTGACACACACATGTAGACAAGAAAGCGTCAGGGGCAGGGGGGTGGTGGTAATGGGCAGTGATGGACTGTGGGAAAGTCCCTGTGTGGAGGCTGATCCTGTCTTGATTTAGATTGTGCTGATTGGAATTATTACTGTCACTCTCTGTATTACCCTCTTGATATCACATTGTTTGTTACAGCAAGGTTTGGAAAGCTCACAATGTGTTCTGTGCTTCCTGTGATTGTGATTGAACTGTAACATTGCAGTTTCATCAGCTCAATAAACGAGCATCAAAACAAAAAGGATCTTGATGTGAATGACTTTGTGTATATGTCTCCCCGTGACCTGCGTGGATTTTCTCCGAGATCTTCGGCTTCCTCCCACAATCCAAAGATGTTCAGGTTTGCAGGTTAATTGGCTTGTAAAAGTTGTCCCTAGTGTGGGTAGGATGGTGTTAATGTGCAGGGATCGTTGGTCGGCACAGACCCGGTGGGCTAAAGGGCACAGCGGGATGTTTCCCCGCTGTATTCTCTAAAGTATTTAAATAGAGGCAGGGAAAGGATAAGGACCTAATTTGAGCAAATGCGATTAGCGCAAATGGGTAAAAAGGATGTGAAGGAATGGTTCTGTGCTGTTTGACTGTAATTCTATTATCAGGCAATGACCATCTCCAACAAAAGAGATTCATATGTACACGCATATGTCTCCACTATAAGGTGGCGACCCTCAGAGAAGTCCCAGCCTCACAAACAACTCAACACAATAAATAATGTAAAGCAGCCTGGGGCAAGATGGTTTGCCCATGATTTAAATTTTAAACATCATCCCGTCACCCATTCCTTCTCTCCAGAGATGCTGCCTGCCCATTGAGTGAACATTCAGAGCGAATTCCCACGTATATGAAGCAGAGAGAAACGTGAGTTCTACATGGCTCTGCCCGACGTTTGAGAATGGATTCAGTGGTTTGTACCAACTCCTCCTCCCTGCTCACCCACCCACTCACCAAGCCAGCCAGCCGGACCCCTCCTCGTTACAGCAGCGGACGAGACATTTCCAAGAGAATGGGGCAGAGAGCAGGGGCAGCGCTGGGATGGGAGCAGGGCAGATGAGGAACCAAAGATGAGGCACCAAAGGAACAAACAAGTTGATGGCTGCAAGGGGCAGGCGGTAGATGTCTTGTGCCCCAGCGAGGTAGACTGCTCTTCCCCCTGCTAATGCACACACAGAAAGAGAGAGATGAGAGCAGAGAATGATCCCAGCATAGCTCTGGCACTGGACGGTGCGCATTTTCCCTTTGTAGGTCATTTCAATAGACGCGGCCGCACTGAATTCTATTTTTAATTCAAAGCCGCAGGATGGAGTTGTCTTCTTTTTACACTGTTGCTTCGCCACCACCTCCTCCATGCAGCACAATGGCAGCGAGTGCGGGGCCGAGATCCTGCCTAGTTTTTTTAAGTTCTGAAATCGAATAACTTTCAATACTGAATCAGAATATACTCTGTCCAGCTCCTCTATTTGATACTTTTAAAACAGGCTTTCATTCACGGTTGGCTCAAGAGTAACCCGTGAGAGGAACTTGCTAACTCGGGAGAGGAACTTGGAAGATCGCATAAACGGCAAACTTAGTCATAAACTTGGAGTCTCGTACACAACCACAAGTCTTTCACTCGGGGTACCTCGTGGGTCAACTCACACTGTGAGACAGGCCCATAGATGCCACGTCTAAGCTAGTCCCGCCTGCCCACGTTTGGCTCATATTCCTCTAAATGTTTAATATCCATGTACCTGTCCAAGTGTCTTTTAAAAATTGTGATTCTACCTGCCTCTGGCAGCTCATTCCATACATCCACCACCCACTGCATGGAAAAAGTTGCCCCTCGAGTTCCTATTAAATCTACTGCCCCTCACCTTCAGCCTACGTCCTTGGCTCTTGATTCTGTTACCCAGGGAAAAATATTCTGCATTTGCCCTATCTATTCCCTTCATGATTTTATACACCTCAATGAGATCATCCCTTTTAGCATCTTGAGCTCCAAGGAATAAAGGCCTAGCCTGTCCAACATCTTCCTACAGCTCAGACTCTAAAGTCCTGGCAACATCATAAATCTTCCCAGCATGCTTTCCCCACCAGCAGGGTCTTAAAGCCCTCCGTTTTTTTCCTCGACCGCAGAACCACCCAATTTCCATCCACCAATACTCTCCTCCGCCTAGAAGAGCTGGTTCTTATCATCAACAGCTTCTCCTTTGACTCCTCCCACTTCCTCCACATCCAAGGCTTAGCTATGGGCACTTGCATGGGACCTAACTATGCCTGCCTCTTCGTAGGGTATGTTGAACAATCCCTGTTCCAGGCGTACACTGGCCCTATCCCCGAACTCTACCTCCGCAACATTGATGACTGCATTGGTGCTACCTCCTGCACCCATGCAGAACTCACTGACTTCATCAACTTAACTACTAATTTCTATCCTGCACTCAAATTCACTTGGACCATCTCCGACATCTCCCTACAGTTTCTAGATCTCACCATCTCCATCGCAGGAAACAGACTATTGACCGACATCTACTACAAACCTACTCGCTCCCACAGCTATCTTGACTACATTTCTTCCCACCCTGCTTCCTGTAAAGACTCTATCCCCTACTCCCAATTCCTCCGTCTACGCCGCATCTGCGCCCAGGATGAGGTGTTGCATACCAGGGCATCGGAGGTGTCCTGATTCTTTAGGGAACGGGGGTTCCCCTCTTCCATTATTGATGAGGCTCTCACTAGGGTCTCCTCAATATCCACAGCTCCGCTCTTACTCCCCCTCACCCCATTCGTAACAAGGACAGAGTCCCTCTTCTCCTCACCTTCCACCCCATCAGCCGTCGCATACAGCATATAATCCTCCAACATTTTTGCCACCTCCAACGGGATCCCACTACTGGCCACATCTACCCATCCCAACCCCTTTCTACTTCCGCAAAGACCATTCCCTCTGTAACTCCCTGGTCAACTCGTCCCTCCCACAAAAAACACCCCTTCCCCCGGTACTTTCCCCTGCTACCGCAGGAGATGCAGCACCTTTCCCTTTACCTCCCCCCTCGACTGCATCCTCGGACCCAAACAGTCTTTCCAGGTGAGGCAGAGGTTCACTTGCACCTCCTCCAACCTCATCTACTGTATCCGCTATACCAGGTGTCAACTTCTCTACATCGGCGAGACCAAGCGCAGGCTCGGCGATCGTTTTGCTGAACACCTCCGCTTAGTCCATCTTAACCAATCTCCCGGTGGCCCAGCACTTCAACTCCCCCTCCCATTCCCAATCTGACCTTTCTGTCCTGGGCCTCCTCCATTGACAGAGTGAGGCCCAGCGCAAATTGGAGGAACAACACCTCATATTTCGCTTGGGTAGTTTACACCCCAGCGGTATGAACATTGACTTCTCTAACTTCTGATAACCCTTGCTTTCTTTCTCCATCCCCTCCTTTTCCCTGTTCTCCCTCTAGTGTTTCTGTCTCCGCCTACATTCTATCTTGGTCCTGCCCCCAACATCAGTCTGAAGAAGGGTCTCGACCCGAAACGTCGCCGCTTCCTTCTTTCCAGATATGCTGCCTCACCCGCTGAGTTACTCCAGCATTTTGTGTCTACCTTCGATTTTACTAGCATCTGCAGTTCTTTCTTACACTTAATTCAGTTTAGTTCAGTTTAGTTTATTGTCATGTGTACCAAGGTACAGTGAAAAGCTTTTGTCTTTCCTATAACAGGGAAAACAGAACTGAAAATACCCCAAAGGTACTGTACGACTCACAACTGTACAGTGTGATCGTTGGTCAGCGTGGACTCGGTGGGCCGAAGGGCCTGTATCCACGCTGTATCTCCAAACCAAAAATGTGTAGAAACAGATGCTGGTTTCAAGACACAAAATTACACATAGTGCTGGAGTAACCTGGTGAATTAGGCAGCATCTCTGGAGAACATGGATAGGTGACATTTCAGGTCAGGACCCTTCTTTGACACCTATCCATGTTTGCCAGGGATTCTGCCTGACCCGCAGAGTTACTGTAGCACTTCATGTCGTTTTGTTTACTAGAATGCTGCCTGGATTAGGGGGTATTAGATACTGGAAGAGGTTGGACAGACTTAGATTGTTTTCTCTGGAAAACCAGAGGTTGCGGAAAGACCTAATAGAAGTATATTTAATTATGAAAGGGATGGATTGAGTAGACAGTCAAAATCTTTACCCAAGGAAAGATCCACATGCTCTGTGCTGCACAACATAACTTATCCAATATCAAAAGGCCAAAAGGTCCAGAAATCTCCAGGACCTGACAATGTTTCCCCCTCTATTCTTAAGCTCTGTGCCAAACAGCTGGCACAGGTCTACACAGACATTTTTAACCAGACCCTGCAAATATGTACTGTCCCTGCCTGCTTCAAAGTCTCCACTATTGTCCTTGTACCCAAAAAGGCAAGGATTACTTGTCTTCATGACTACAGGCCTGTCGCACTGACCTCTGTAGTCATGAAGACACTCAAAAGGCTTGTGCTGGCCAAGCAGAAAAATATCACAAACTCCCTGTTGGACCCTCTGCAGTTTGCATATTGGGCCAATAGATCTGTGGATGATGCAGTCAACCTGGGCCTGCACTTCATCCTACAGCACCTAGACCGCCATGAGAGTATCCTGTTTGTTGATTTTAGCTCTGCATTCAACACCATTGTGCTAGAGCAACTACACTCCAAACTTTCCGAGTTGACTGTGCCTGAACCCCTCTGTCAGTGGATCACCAACTTCCTAACAGACAGGAAGCAGCACGTGAGGCTGGGAAAGCACATCTCGGACCCACAAACGCTCAGCATAGGAGCACCGCAAGGCTGCGTACTCTCTCCTCTCCTCTACTCTCTCTGCACCAACGACTGCACCTCCACAGACATCTCTGTCAAGCTTCTCAAGTTTGCAGACGACACAACCCTGATTGGACTGATCTAGGGTGGGGAGGAATCTGCATACAAACAGGAAGTGTCACAGCTGGCGTCCTGGTGCCATAGCAACAACCTAGAGCTCAATGCCCTTAAGACAGTGGAATTGATTGTAGATTTTAGGAGAGCTCCCCCTCCCCTCACCCCACTCACCATCAACAACACCACAGTCACATCTGTGGAGTCTTTTAAGTTCCTGGGAACCATAATCTCCAAGGACCTGAAGTGGGGGTGCACCATCGACTCCACAGTCAAAAAGGCACAACAGAGGATGTACTTCCTGCGGCAGCTGAGGAAGTACAATCTGCCACAGGCAATGATGGTCCTATTCTACACGGCCATCGTAGAGTCTGTCCTCACCTTCTCCATCATGGTCTGGTTTGGCTCAGCCACCAAGCACGACACCTGGAGGCTGCAGCGAATCGTCCGATCAGCAGAGAAGATTACAGCTGCAACCTTCCCTCCATTGATGAACTGTGCACTGCAAGGGCCAGGAAGCGAGTGGGCAAGATCATCTCTGACCCCTCTCACCCTGACCACAAACTCTTTGAATCACTTCCCTCTGGAAGGCGACTCCGGAATGTCAAAGGTGCCACAGCTAGACATAAAAACAGTTTTTATGCACGAGTAGTAGCTCTACTCAACAGCCAAAAATCTGTAGCCTCCCTTTGATCTGGTATTTTGTTGGTTCACATGCTTGAATGTGGTGTTTTATCATTAATGTCTTATTATGTTTAATGTTTAGTGTTTTCTGAGTCATTCATAACTGTCACTGTATGTCATGTTGTTACTTGGGGGCGGAGCACCAAGGCAAATTCCTTGTATGTGAATACTTGGCCAATAAACGTACTTACTTACTGGATTAAAATGTCAAAGACTCGAGGGCATAGTTTTAAGGTGAGAGGTGGAAAGTTTAAAGGAGATGTTTTTTATTTACACAGGGTGGTGGGTGCCTGAAACGCGCTGCCAGAGGTGGAGGAGGCAGATACGATAGGGCATTTCAGAGGCTTTGGAATAGGCACATGGATATGCAGGGAATGGAGGGATATGGATCATGTACAGGTAGATAAGTGATGATCATGGCATTACGTTCAGCATAGACATTGTGGGCTGAAGGGCCTGTTCCTGTATGGTTCTATGTTCTATGTGTCCATGTGGTAATCCGATCCATTCTTTGTGTAACAAAGGTGCAAATGCCCCTTTCACTGTCTTCTTTGCACTTGCAATTGGTTGATGGTAAGATGCAGCATGGACCCAGGCCCTTTGGCCCACCGGATTCATGCTGACTATCCTACTAGATATGCTAGGGTAGTGTAGATTGGTTATTTCCAACTAACCAATTGTAGTGCTTGTTAGTAGTGGCTCCGCCTAATATGAGTTTTATATTAACAAGAGCTTGCCTGCACCGTTCAGTATGAGTAGCTGCTAGGAACTGTAATGTCCTGCAGATCGATGCTGTAAGTAGATCTAATAAACATGTGTTGTATCTTGATATGTGTTTGACTCCACTCATTACATGGTGTCAGAGAGTGAGTCTTACCTACGCCATTCACATTTATCAGGTTTTGTTTTTTTAATTTGTTTATGTGCCAGTTATCTCTATCATGGCAAACTCGTCTCGCCATCCTCGTCCTTTGATTTTTGACTCTGACATTGCTTAACGCTGGCGTCTTTTCAAGCGTGACTACACTCACTATGTTCGCATCGTTCATCGCAACAACCCTCTCGATGTGCGTGCTTCTGTATTGCTCAACTTAGCGGGACCCGAGGCAATGAATCGTGCCGACAATTTTACATTCGAGCCTGCCGTTTTGGATGCTAATGGACAGGTCCTAGTGTCTGCAGAGACGAATGATGACCCTGACATTCTGCTTGCAAAGTTCAGACTGTTGTGCGACCTGCCCTCGAACTACATTATTGAATGTACCAAGTTTTATGCTCGTATGCATCAGATTGATGAACTGATTTAACGTTTTATTAGCGGCTTGAAACGCATGGCTGCACGCTGCCAGTTTCGTGATCTGGATGATTAACTCATCCATGACAAGCTTGTTGGAGGGATGTTTGATAGCAAGTTAAGGAGTGAACTTCTTCGTAAAATACTGACCTAACCCTTAATCAAGCAGAGCATGCCTGTCGGATTGCAGAGATAACCTCTTCCCACACTGAGTCTGTGCCCTCCGGTCACCATTCACAGTATAGTGTCAATCTTACAGACACCTCCTCTCGTAACACCCATTCCCAGCCCTCCTCTGCCTGGCAGCAGAGAGGGTCTGCTGTTCGATGTCAAAATTGCAACTATTTTCATGCTGCGAATCGGCAGTTCTGTTTTGCTTATGGTAAAACCTGTAATTTCTGCAAGAAATTAAACCAATTTGCTAGATACTGCCGTTCCCGTGAGCCTCAGCCAGCTCCAAGGACAAGCCTGCAACTATTACAACATGAACTTGCTGATAACTAGAGACAGGATTTTGCCATAAACGCCATGTGCCTTTGCATGCCTTTTTGATGATTTCACCAGGATAATGCCTTTTTCACAATTGAGTGCCTAAATCAGCCTTTTTTGCTGTTTTGTTAAAAGGTTGTGCTAATTTCTCTAGTTGTACCGTGATTACAATGATGTTTTCTATGTTAACACGTTAATATGAATGTTATTATTAACGTGTTAACATAGTATAACTTACAAGAAAACATCCAGCACCAGAGCGCAACCGGGAGCACCACCGTCGGTCATTCATTTATTCGTGCCGCTGCCCGCTGGTTCAATCTTCTCCAAGATCTATTTAAGAAAGAACTGCAGATGCTGGAATAATCAAAGGTAGACAAAAATTGCTGGAGAAACTCAGCGGGTGAGGCAGCATCTATGGAGAAAAGGAATAGGCGATGTTTTGGGTCGAGACCCTTCTTCAGACTGATGTGGGGGGGGGGCGGGAAAAAGAAAGGAAGAGGCGGAGACAGTAGGACTTGAAGGAGAGCTGGGAGGGAGAGGAGGGAGAAGATAAGGGCTATTTAAAAGTAGAGAAGTCAATGTTGATCCGCTGGGGTGTAGGCTACCCAAGCGAAATACCCAAGCATGCCTCCTCACTATATTTATTGCTGGCTGCAGTTGCAAATCTGAGTTTGAGTGATCTGTGCAAGGCTTTCATTGATGCTGGAATTCCACTGTGCAAATTGGAAAACAAATCTCTGAGGTTTTTTAGAGAAATACACAGAGGAACATATACCAAGTGCGTCATCATTACAGAAAAATTATGTTGACAGCAACTTCAACATTGTTGTGCAGAAAATTAGAGATGAAGTTGCATGCAACAAAATATGGATCTCAATAGACGAGACAACCGCTGTGGGGAGATATGTTGCCAATGTGGTCATCGGTACACTGGAGGCAGGTCAACCATCAAAGGAACATTTGTTGACATTGGAAGTATTGGAGAAGTCAAACAGCTCAACTAGTGCTCAATTGTTTATATCTTCACTTGCTGTACTTTGGCCAGAAGGTATAAAACACGAGAATGTTCTTCTGTTTGTGACTTACAGTTTTATTCCCCAAAATGTTGCATTTGACATGCTTAGCTTGGCCTTCATAGAATTGTCAAGCACGTACATAGCTTGTTTCCAAATGTCAATCGCTTAGTTTCTAATGTCAAGACAAACGTTCTCAAATCACCGTCACATGTTGTTCAAGGAAATGGCACCCGAGATTACGCTACCTCCTCGGCCCGTTTTGACTAGGTGGGGTACATGGCTCTCTGCTGCACTCTACTATGCTACAAATTTTGAAAAGTTAAAATCAATCGTCAACTGTTTTGAAGAAGAAGAATCTGCTGCAGTCAGGATCATCAGTGAAATCGTGCAGAAAAGTCCTTCGACCGCGATCTTGTGTTTATTACTTCCAATTTTCCAAACTTCCCACAAGCTATAATTTCCCTTGAGAAACGTGGCAAAACATTAGTGAATAACTTGCACGTTTTCAACAAAGTAACTGACAATATTCGTAAAGTTCCTGGCGATGTAGGCAAAGACATACAAGGAAAATGTGAGAGAGTGATTTTAGCTAACAAAGATCTTGAAGAAATAGAAAACATAGCTACAGTTCTCAAAGGTAGTTGTAATGCACAAGATATCGACATGAATATAGAGTCTAGCTTGTTTCGGGTATGCACCAGTGACCTCAGTTGAGGTAGAAATAAGTTTTTCACAACTGAAGCATATTCTGTATGACAGACGGCATAGTTTAACATCAGATAATTTGAAAAAATGCTAGTAATTATGTACAACCAGGCAAATATGGTCATTTAATGTAGCATACCTTTATATTATCATTGTTAACCATATTTTGGTGGTGAAAATAAACGCCTTTTTATGCTTTCTTTGTCAATACATGCCTTTTTAGTGCCTTTTTTGTAATTTTATTATGCCTTTTTGCCTGCCTATTTCAGAGTTTTTTAGTGCCTAAACATCATGGCACCACTGATAACGAATGCTTAGAGCCTGGCTTGCCATCCCCCGCTCCGCTCTCAGAAAGTACAGATGCCAGCTCTGCCATCCATTCTCTCCTCCCTTCGTCTAACGAGCAACTCGACCCTGAGGTAACCATGTTCGTGAATAACAGGCCTTTGATCGCTAAGGTTGATACAGGGGGGGAAATGCAACGTCATCTCGTATCAGAGTTTTAAAAAAAATCGTGATGCTGAACATATTGAAAAGACCTCGGCCTCGGCTTACGGGTGAGATGTTCTACACCCACTTGGGCAAACTAATTTAAAGTGCACACTAGATGAGCATCCCCATACCTTAAAGTTTTCTATTGTCATGGGGGATTCAGAGACTTTGCTCGGTATCAATGCATGCCACGATCTAGGACTGGTATACTTTGGCCGCGCTGTCCATCAAGTCTTTCTCGCTGACGGGCCCACTCAAAAAGTACACTCTCAATACAAAGATCTGTTTAACGATGAGCTTGGCAGGTTGCCCCTCAAATACCACATTGTTGTCGATCCCAACTTCGTTCCTGTGGTCTGAGAACCACATAGTGTGCCGCATGCCATGCGTGACAGTGTTCACAATGAACTCAAGCAGATGGTCTCCATGGGTGTTATTGCCGAAGTTACAGACCCATCTGACTGGGTTTCTACCATGGTGGTCGCAACAAACAAAAACAAGGAGAAGATCCATATCTGCATAAACCCCAGAGATCTTAACGCTGCTATCAAAAGCCCGCACTAGGTTATGCGAACAGTAGAGAAAGTTGCTGCTCAAATAGGCAATGCATCAGTATTCTCCGTTCTGGATGCCAAAAGCTAGTTTTGGCAGATTCCACTGGACCCAGACTCGTCCAATCTTATCACGTTCGGCACCCCCTTTTGCCGATACAAATTTCTGGGAATGCCCTTTGGCATCAACTCCACCAGCAAAGCTTTCCAGCATACAATGGAACAATTGTTTGCTGAGTATCCATGCACCATCATTGTTGCTGACATTCTCGTCTACGGACGTGACCTGGCTGAACATGACGCCAATCTGAAGAAAGTACTAGACCGTGCCAAAGATATTCAGCTCAAACTCAATCCCCTGAAGTGCAAGTTTCGAGTTCCAAAATGCTAGTAATTATGTGCAATCAGACTTACGTCGGACATGTTTTCACAAGTGATGGTCTCAGACGAGACCCATCAAAGACTGCAGCTATCAACAAAATACCGGTTCCTACTGACATTGCGAGTCTACAAAGGTTCCTTGGAATGGTCAACTACCTGGGGAAATTTATTCCCAACCTCAGCGACATATCTGCCCCCGAGAGAACTGACACACAAGGACGCTGCATGGTCCTGCTATCCACAGCACCAAAGAGGTTTTGACGCTCTCAAATTGCAGCTGGGTAGCGCACCTACTCTCGCCTACTTTGCTTTTGTGTTACCAGTAACGCTCACCTGCGATGCGTCCCAGTACGGACTTGGCGCTGCAAGCCTGGTTGTTACTCCTCTCACACACTGTCACTGAACAACGTTATGCCCAGATCAAAAAATAATTGCTCGCAGTGGTTTTCGACTACACGATATTCATGGACTTTATTTTTGGGAAGTCTGTGACTATAGAAACTGGCCCCCAGCCGGTGGTCACGATTTTGAACAAATCCTTCCACGCTGCCCCAGCCCGCCCACAACAAATGATGATGCAGCTTCAGCGATTTGATTTCAACATGGTCTATAAGAAAGGCAAGGATATGCACATAGCTGACACGCTGTCAAGACACAAAACCAACGAAGAACAACTCTCTGAACAGGACCAGTTCTCAGTAATGAAGGTATCGTATATTCCTACTGATTGTTTGAGCAGCCTAGCAGAACACACAGCTGCTGACGAGACTTTACAATTGCTGTCTGCAGTCATCCGGAGTGGCTGGCCGGATAAACAACACAACACCCTGCTCGCAATCCACCCATACTTCCTGGTTCATGACGAATTGGTGTTACAGGACGGGATTATAGTTAAGGGCCACAGGACAGTTGGCCCAGCTGTCCTCCGGGACAAGTACTTCGACGCAGGGGCGACCCGGGCGTGGAGGCAACCCTACAACGGGCACAAAGCATGTTTTACTGGCCTGAAATGACCAAATACGTACGAGAAAACGAGATACGTACGTATCAGCAGAAGCAGCCTTTACTGCCGCACCTGGTCCCTCCTCTCCCCTGGTCCATGTTAGCCACTGACATATTCGAATGGCATGGGAAACACTATCTGGTTCTTGTTGATTCTTACTCGGGTTGGTTCGACCTCGACTTACTCCTAACCATTACTTCCGAAGCGGTTATCGAGAAGTTGCAGCATCACTTCTCCGTGCACGGCTCCCCTGCACGTCTTCTGTCCAACAACGGCAGATTGTTCAAAAACTTTGCAAAGTATGGAACATCCGACATATTACCAGGAGCGTTGAGTTCCCGCAGTTCGGAGCACAAAAGAACGAATGGAGCGATCATTCCTTGCAAAATCGGACATATACCTGGACCTGCTCAACTTAAGGAACATTGCAAGGGATCCCGCACTGGGTTCCCCAGCCCAACGACTGATGTCTCGCCAAACCCGTGCTCCCCTGCCTGTGTCCCAGCAGCTTTTCCAGCCACAAGTTCGTTCCCCGCCTGCGGTCCAGAAACAACTACAATTCAAGCGTGATACACAGAAACGTTTTTTTGACAAATCCAGTAAGCCACTTAAACCTCTCGCCAGTGAACAAGTGGTTCGTCTCCAGACCAAGAAAGGCTATGGCCGTCTAGGTGACATCTACGGCCCTGCCAAAGAACCGCGCTCTTATCTGGTTGAAGCGAATGGAGCCATTTACAGACGCGACCATCAACATATCCTTCCAGTGAAGTAACCGCGTCCTGCAACTCCATATCCAGATGTCTCAAGTTTTGTATACCCTCCCACTGCCGGTCCTGCTGCTCCACTATCAGCAACCGTTTCCACCGCGGGCTCCCCGCGGCGTTCGGAGCCTAGCTCGCCTATCTCACCACCTCCCCGTTGGGTCCCCGGTCACTTCCCCCATTCCATCCCCGGTATCTTCTCCGGTGAAAGGGGGTGAGGCGGATTCGTACCGCACACACGCTTGACGGTATTAGATACGGCGATTTTGTGTAACTATATAAACTTCCCCATATGCGTTATTAGCGTTCCGCCACCTATATTGCTTAGCCATGTTCCTATGTATCGTTGCTTTCTTTTGTTTCTACAAGGAAAAATGTAGATTGGTTATTTCCTACTAACCAATTGTAGTGCTTGTTAGAAGTGGCTCTGCAAAATATGCGATTTACATTAACAAGAGCTTACCTGCACCATTCATAGAAACATAGAACATAGAAACATAGAAAATAGGTGCAGGAGTAGGCCATTCGGCCCTTCGAGCCTGCACTGCCATTTAATATGATCAAGGCTGATCATTCAACTCAGTATCCCGTACCTGCCTTCTCTCCATACCCCCTGATCCCTTTAGCCACACGGGCCACATCTAACTCCCTCTTAAATATAGCCAATGAACTGGCCTCAACTACCTTCTGTGGCAGAGTATTCCAGAGATTCACCACTCTCTGTGTGAAAAATGTTTTTCTCATCTCGGTCCTAAAAGATTTCTCCCTTATCCTTAAAGTATTCAGTATGAATAGCTGCTGGGAACTGTAACGTCCTGCCGATCGATGCTGTAAGTAGATCTAAAAAAATGTGTTGTCTCGAGATATGTGTTTGACCACTCATTACAGTTAAAGCCCTGTCTCACGGTGCGAGTTGACCCACGAGTGACCAAGAGTGACAGACTTGTGGTTGTGTATGATATTCCAAGTTGATGTTCAAGTGTTTGAGGCGAGTTCCCACGAGTATGGTAAGTTTGCCGTTTACTTGTACTTTCTGCGATGTTCCGAGTTCGTCTCCAGAGTTACCAAGTTCCCCTCCATTTGCTCTTGAGTTACCAAGTTGCTCTCCCGCTCAGGGCGTGTGTTGTTGCTGCAGTCCGGGATTCGCATTTAAAGCACTCGGTTATCTTCAGCAGTTCAGGCGAGGACAGGTTTGGGGGGGCGGGGGGGGCGAGGGATGGTGGAATTGGGAGAAGGCAAAGACTATGGATGGGGAGGAGTGAGAGGGGGCTAGGAACGGCATCTGCGAAACGGGTAGTCAACCTTTAGGGTCCCGGCCCGAAACATCCCTATACATTTTATGATTTCCCTCCAAAGATGCAGTCTCCCGTGGTTTGTTTGCACAACTCTCTGCCCTCTCTCTCCCAACATCGGGGGGGGGAACGACAAGATAGTTTAAACGGACCTTACCCCCACTTCATGCTTCTGTTGCGCATAATTCAGCAGTAAATCCTCTCTTCCCCTTATCCAGCGACGCCCGATTCCTCGTACCCCCACAAGTTTACATCGAAGAGGGAAGAATGAGCGGGGAGTCTGAAGAAGGGTCCCGACCCGAAACATCACCCATTCCTTCTCTCCAGAGGCGATGCCTGTCCCGCTGAGTTACTCCAGCATGTTTGTGTCTATCGTCGGTGTAAACCAGCATCTGCAGTTCCTTCCTACACACGGACAGTGAAGTGCCTCGGCCAAATTGCACGTGTTCCCGGTCAAACCATATACACCAATAAGTACTGGGATTGTTTTAGTTTGGGCTCAGTGTAGTGTCCGTAGCCTGGGCACAGTGCCGGAAAAAATGTCGATAAATATGTGTGGAACTTTCACAAATAAGGGGCTAGATAGGTCTGGAGTGTGGTGTTAACCACGGGGCTGTGTCCTGCTGAGATAGACACAAAATGCTGGAGTAACTCAGTGGGACAGGCAGCATCTCTGGAGAGAAGGAATGGGAGACGTTTCGGGTGGAGACCCTTCTTCACATCAGCTGAAGCAGATCTGTGTGTTCGGACTTGATGGACTAAACAGCCCCACCTAACCCCAAGATCAAAAAGATGTCGACATATCCACTATATATGTTATTTAATTTCTCCGTCAGAACCGGTGCGTTCAGTGGAGATTTTCTCGACGGAGGAGCGAGGATGATAATGAGAAATAAAGTGGTGGGAGAGGGTCCAAACAAAAGTAATTAAATTAATCTCGTTTAAAAAGAGAATATGTCTGTTAAAAAACCCCCAGAGGAAATTAATTGCTTCTACTGAAGAGCGGAGTCATTCCATTATGAATCATTGATTCTCAATGTATTTTTATAAATTAGATAATTTGAAATGCTGCAGTTTTGAATGGTAAAGCCGGGCTTTGGCATCATTTCTAAAATCTAGGAGATGATTTTAAGCAAATATCGGACCTATTTATTTTCTCTTTCTCGCTTTTAGGTTTTGATGCGTTTATTTTGTTACCCAAGTAAATAGATAAAGGTTATAAATATTTTAAAATATTGTACAGTGGTTTAACACAATCTCTATGATTGGCATACTTTTCATTTAAAGGGCAGCCCTTTAAATGTTGAGCTCATAGATGCATACTATGCATGATATTCATGCAATTTAATATTGGATGTAACTAGGGTGTGTGGATTTTTATCCTGGAACATTAGGATTCTCTGATGTGAAGGTAGTCTGGTTTGCGTTTCTTACACTTGATCATATACAAAACTAAAGTATAGATAGACACAAAATGCTGGAGTAACTCGGCGGGACAGGCCGCATCTCTGTAGAGAAGGAATGGGTGGCGTTTTGGGTAAGTCTGAAGAAGGGTCTCGACTCCATTCCTTCACTCCAGAGATGCTGCCTGGTCCGCTGAGTTACTCCAGCATTTTGTGTCTATTAAAGAGTTCCCACGGTAGACGCACGAATCACTAAACTTAACGCACCGGCCACTACGATATAACTACGATATAACTACGATACTACAATGTTTCAATTTTAAACTTGAACACGAAAATTTGACTCGTGGAAAAAGTCAAACATGTTTGACTTTTTTCACGAGTTCACAAGTTTCACAGGTACCTGCCGTTAGCGCCACGAGTGGACAAGTTGATCGCGCGAGTTCCGACGTTCCCGCTACGTTGGCTGTACGTGATCACCACGAGTGAAAACTCGGGGTCACTCGTGGGCCAACTCGCACCGTGAGACAGGGGTTTTAGCTTACAACTCAACGGTATGAATGTTGAATGCTGATACCAATCCCCTTTTTTCCCCTCTGACTTTTCTGCACCACCCCCACATCATCATGTGTGCACCCTTTTTTTTCTTTTTCAAAAACTTTATTCGACACAATCATATAATACAACACATCAAAACATAATCAAAAATAACACTATATCAAACAAATCATTGTAGTACAACAGTACATTCATTGTTTACAATACTCTCAACCCCACGCGGTGACCAGCGTTGACGGAAAGCCTCCAGAGTCCCCGTGGACACCGCGTGATCCCTCTCCAGGGACACAAGTGCACAGACGTAGGCCCGAAAGAGGGGCAGGCAGCCGCCTCTAGCCTGACCATCGACCGCCCGCTGCCTGGACCCGTAAATGGCCATCTTAGCCAGGCCCAGAAGCAAACTGACAGGTAAGTTCCACCCCCCCCCCCCCCCCCCCCCCACTCGGCTCTCCCCACTCCCTGCCTTGTGTACGAACACCAGGATTGTGGGACTAAAATGCAGCCAGAACTTGAGGAACAACCCCTTCAGATATTGGTATTGGGGCAGTAACCTTTCACACTCCATATACATGTGGAACACGGTCTCCTCCTCTCCACAGAAAATACATGCGGCGGACGAGCCCGTGAACCGGCTCAAAAGTTTATTACATACCACCGCTCCATGGAACACTATCCACCCCAGGTATGTGTGCACTCTTTTCTCCCACTATTCTGCTCTCTTTCCTCCCCATCAGCTATACCCTCACCCCCCCTCCCCCCCCCACCCAAAACCACCCCCCCCCCCCCCAACCGCACATTTCCACCTATATCCCTCCCTCTGGCTACATTTCATTGACATCCTTTTATCTCTTTTTCATCTCTGGACTTGATATACCGATCAGCCAATCAAACCTCCCTCACCTGTATCCATCTGAATCCATCGTTCACCCTACCCAGTCCATGAATGTGAAGAAGTCTCCCGGCCCGAAACATCACCTATCTATGCTCTAAGTTATTCCAGCATTTTGTGTGATTATTGCTCAAGATTCCAGCATGTGCAGTTTCTTGTGTCTCCACTCTAGTTCTATGTTATCCCACTTTCACATCCACTCCCTCCACAGCAGGGTGGCATGGTGGCGCAGCGGTTGAGATGCTGCCTTGCAGTGCAAGAGACTCGGTTTTGATTCTGACCTTGAGTACTGTCTGTACACAGTTTGTAAGTTTTCCCTGTGACCAATTCTCCCTCCCTCCCTCCGCTGTGCTGTCGTGCCACTCTGCCGCCCCCTGTCCCGAGGGGCTGTGGTCATGGACGGAGCCGCGTTCACTTACATATCCAAAGGGGACGGTGAAGGCCATGACTAGGCCGGTGAGTAGTAAGGCCATTATCAGCCCGAACATCAGCCCCTTGCACGAGGTGAAGTCAATCTGCAGGAAACGGCAGTGGTCAGAGGGATGGGCGAGGCCCAGCATACACACGCGCGCCAGAAGTACTCGTCGTCCCAGGCATCGTAATCCTTCTCGGTAGCCGGTCCTGCACATGAGCCGCCTTTCCTCAACACCCTTCATCTCCCTCCGGGACGCAGGGAAACACCTCCTGTACGGGCCCCTCCTCCAGACCCTGCACCTCCTCGCCCTGGTCCACCGTCCGGACACCAAGTGGCAGTTGGTGTTGATTTTCGGTCGCAAGAATCTAAGCAGGGATTCTCCCACACTACATCGGGTACCTGAGGTGGAGGGTATTGCACTGAGGAGTCCCCTGTAACCCCTTTCTCCCGCATTTCACAGACTCACCAGCTGCCTGCCACTTTTGCGGGTTGGAATAGTCTGTGTTCCACGTGTATGTGGAGTGTGTGAGGTTGCAGCCCCTGTTCCAATATCTAAAGGGGCTGCTCCTTGCCTTCTGGCTGAACTTCTCACCCACCATTCTCATCTTTGGACACCCTGTGCATAGGGGAGAGGGTAGGGCCGAAGATATCCTGGTTGGGTTGCTCCTGGGCCTGGCATTCGGTGAGTTACGGTGCCAGGTGGAAGAGGGCTCTGCCCGAGCCGGCTGCCTGCCCCTTTTCCGCGGTTATGTCCGAGCCCGGGTGGTTTTGGAAAGAGACTAAGTGCTGCCCACGGGCTCCATGTCTGTGACTGTTGGGTACCACGTGGGCTGGAAGTCATCCTCGATGTGGATTGAAATATAGTTGTATAGTAGTTTATTTGATAAACATTGCCACATTTGGACTCCATCAACACTGCACATATTTGGAAAGGGTCCGAGAAGTGCCACCAACCTTTGTTTGGAAGGAGAAGATGGTGACTGTTAGACACACCAAGGCCGTTATCCCGATGCACAGTAGCACAGTCTTTGTGTTGTGGACGCTGGGAGAAGGAGCACACGTGGGTGAAATTAAAATGACTAACCATGATTCCTAATTTCGTATTAAATCTTTCCCCTCTCACCTTAAACCTATGCCCGCCAGTTCTTGATTCATCTACCCTGGGTAATAGACTACCTTCTCTGGCAGCTCATTCCATATACTTAATACCACCGGTGCGAAAATGTTGGCCTTCATGTTACCCCCCCCCCCCCCCCCCCTTCCATCTTAAACCTATATCCTCTGGTTCTTGATTCCCCTACCCTGGGAGTAAAAATACCGTGCATTCACTCTCTCTATTCCTCTCATGATTTTATGCACATCTATAAGATTACCCCTCATCCTCTTGCGCCATGATGACTAAAGTCCTAGCCTTCCCAACCTCCCTATAGGTCAGGCCCTCCGGTCCTAGCAACATCATCGTAAATCTTCTCTGCACTCTTTCCAAGATGTAGCATCTTTCCTATAGAATGGTGACCAAAGCTGAACACAGCACTCCAAATGTTGCTACCAATGCCCTTATCCCAAGAACAAATATACAGAAGGATGGTTTGTGATCATCTCTTACATTGTGAGCATCCCTGCCATGTATGACAAAGCCAGCGTCTGGGGAGAGAAGGAGAGATTGTATCAGACTTTCAGTCACTACAGTTCAATCAGTTCCCAGTTTCAAGGGAGTCAAGAGCGTTTGATTGTTATATGTCCCGAAAATGGAACAAGGAAATTCTTACATGCATCAGCATAACAGGTCTGTAAGCACGTACTCATGGATAACAGAATAAACAAAAGAAACTCCGATAAGTAAAAAAATCAATATTAGTGCAAAAAAAAAGCTCGCAGTCAGTCATAGTTTGTAGTTTAGTTGGTGTTTGTCGTATTCAAGAGACTTTACTTTAGACTTTAGACATACAGTATGGAAACAGTCCTTTTGCCCCACTGGGTCCATGTAGATCGGCGATCATCCCATACACTATCCTAACACTAGGAACAATTTAATTTTTTTGTACCAAAGCCAATTAACCTACAAACCTGTATGTTTTTGGAAGTGTGGGAGGAAACTGGAGCTCCCAAGCAGTCACAGTCACCTGGGTCTCAAGCACTATGGGGTTGCAACTCTACCATCAAGGCCATGCTGACCATTGATCACCCCTTCACACCAGTTCTATGTCCTACATACTAGGTAATTTATAGAGGGTCATGTAGCCTGCAAACCCACAGGTCTTTGGGATGTGGGAGGAAAATAGAGGACCTGGAGGAAACCCATGCAGTCACAGAAAGAATGTTCAAACGCCACAGAGACAGCAGCCGAGGTACTTTGAAGTGTGGGCACCGTTTTAGCTAATTTGTAGACAGCATGTTGTTTAAATCAGAATGTGAGGTAGAGTAGATATTCTTGATTTGTGATGAGGAGACCAGCAGGAATTTCTTTACTCACAGGGTGGTGAATCTGTGGAGTTCATTGCCACAGACAGATAAATATTTTTAAGGTGGAGATTGGAAGATTCTTGATTAGAAAGGGTGTTGGGTATTATGGGGAGAGGCAGGATAATGGGGTTGTGAGGGAAAGATAGATCAGCCATGATTGAATGGCAGAGGAGACTTGATGGGCCTATTTCTGCTCCTAGAACTTATGAACTTATAATGTTGGTGATTAAAACTGTCTCTTGTACTCTGGTAAGAATTCCTCTACTCCTTGATATTTCACATCCTTCTCAGAGAGGGGACGTAGGACTAGTTTATCGTAAAGGATTATCCAACAGTATAAGATTTCTTGAGTACAATTTCTATAAGTAAAACATGCTCAAGGACGTCGACAAGGACAGAGGGACAAGACCGAGATGAGAAAGACTTTTTTCACACATAGAGTGGTGAGTCTCTGGAACTCTCTGCCACAGAGGGTAGTTGAGGCCAGTTCATTGGCTATATTTAAGAGGGAGTTAGTTTGTGGCTAAGGGGATCAGAGGGTATGGAGAGAAGGCAGGTATGGGATACTGAGTTGGATGATCAGCCATGATCATATTGAATGGCGGTGCAGGCTCAAAGGGCCGAATGGCCTACTCCTGCACCTAATTTCTATGTTTCTATCTATGTTTCTATGTCATGTTCAACATCACCATGTGAAATACATACAAACACTGCCAGAAGAATTACGTTCCAGGGAAACCGCCTCCTGCAGAGAGAGAATAGAGGAAATTGAAACAAAATTTAAAAGATTTGTTTGCTCAAAACTCACCCCAATTTATTGGATAACAGTTCATTAGATTTATTGGATAACAGAGATTTGCAAATTCACTCATTGGAGTGAAGATTTTTAAGCCCCTCCTATCAGTGGCACTGAGTGAAGCGGGAAGCCCAGGTGAGAGGGGTAAAGGTTACAGTTATTATACCATGAAAAACAGAGATACCTTTTGTTCACAGGTTGGAAATGTCAAATACTAAAGGGCATAGGTTTAAGGGTGAAAGGGGCAAAGGGCAAAGTTTAAGGGAAATGTGCGGGGTGTTTAGTTTACACAGAGGGTGGTGGGTGCCTAAAAGGACTGTCGGGGTTAGTGGTGGTGGCAGATACGATAGTGACTTTCAAGAGGCTTTTCGAGAAACACATGGTGGACATGTAGAAGGTGGTGGGTATATGGAACAAGCTGCCAGGTAATTAAGGCAGGTACAATAACAACATTTAAAAGACATTTGCACAGATATAGGGATAGCTAATGTATAGTAGAATATAGGTCAAGCGGGGTGAGCGTAGATGGAGCATCTTGGTCATCATGGGCAGGTTGGGCTGAAGGGCATGTTTCCATACTGTGATTATGCGACATTATGATATGTACGGAATGGATCACATGCAGACTAGAGGAGTTTTGAATAACTTGTTTTCAGCAATGGGTTTTGTGGGCCAAAGGGCTTGTTCCTGACCTGTTCTATAAAGAGCAGTATACCTTGAAGCCTGCAATAGACAGGCCGAGCAATGGGCCGCTCATCATGATGATGCTCAGATTCCTGCCGAGCTTCCCACTGCCTAAGGTGGAACCTCAAATCCGAGATTCCCTCTGGAGCCTGGGATCGGGAGCCATTCTCGATGCACGGGGTTTGTGCTGGGGTGTTGGGTGTGGAAGAGGGAGTAGATGATGGATACTGGGTGACATGGGGCATTGCTCTGTGCAACAACTGTGCAGTCAGCTGTCTGGGGCTGATAACGTGGGGAGTGGGAGGCTGATTTTGCTGGGGTCGGGGAGACCGAGGGGTGGATTGATGCAGATTTTTGCAGCGATAACAACTTGTTTCTTTACCCAGACAGGGTCCCAGCCCCGTGCAGTGTTAGGAAGTTCAATGAAGGCTGTCCTCAGGACTACACGGGCCGCGGGGAGTGACATCAGCCTGCCCACTCCCAACCCACAAATCACACCAGGATCACAGGATGGAGTGTTAGCCAGTGTGTGGTCACATTTCCAGAGTCAATCCCCAAATCTGAAACTTGGCATCATTGCAATTTATTCTGTGGAAAAAAATCTTGTCTTCAATTGCATCAATTTGAAAAGTGCAATGCAATTTCTAAGGACATATTGGAGAGGCCAATCATCTAAATATTTGAGGAACATTGTTTTAGAATGATATAAAGTGGAATTGTGTGTGTACATGTGTGTGTGCTGATTTATTTTTGTCACGTGTACCTAGATACAGTAAATTAAACGTTGTGGCCTTTCCAATGGAATCATACAATCTTTGAGTAAAATCAAGCCATATACAGGTGGTAAAAAGAGTGCTGAATATCATGTGTCAAGTCAAGTCAAGTTTTATTCGTCACTAGCACATAAAATGCAAGTGAAATGAATTTGCCAGCAGCGGTACAATAAAAAAAGAACACAATAAAAATGTAACACAAACATCCACACAGCATTCATCACTGTGGTGGAAGGCACAGAAATTGTCCAGTCCTCCTCCATTTTCCCCTGTGGTCGGAACCTCAACCCTCCGCAGTCGCCGCTGCGGGTGTCCAGATGTTCAGACAAGGTAAGTCCTGAATCGGTGCCTCCCCACCAGAGACCACGGCTTCAAGTTGGTGTAGGCTGCGCCGCGGCAAGAAGCACCGCAGAGTGCATGGCCGGTGGTCGGAGCTCCTCCCCAGGGATCCCCGGCGAGGGACCCCGCTCCGGATGGTAAGTCCCCGCCGCACCCGTGGTAGAAGTAGGCCGCGGACCGGCGGTCGGAGCTCTTCTTCTCCCAGGTCCCCAACGAGAGATCCCAGGCTCCGGACACCGCCAGCTGGAGCTCCGCAGACCGCGGCTTCAGGCTGCTGCGGGCCAGCGAACGGAGCGTTCTCCTCCGGCGACCCCTGGCGAGGACTTGCCCGCTCCGCGACAAAAGCGTCCTCGCTGCGCCCGCAGCTGAAGCCCCGGGCGCGTCTCCGGGTAAGGCCGCACCGATCCTCGATGTTAGGCCATGGGGGAGGCGACATGGGAAAAGTCGCCTCTCCGTGGAGGAGGTGACCGAAACGGTTTTCCCCTTACCCCCCCACACCACCCCCCACACAAGACACACCGAGAGACATTAAAAACATACATTAAGACACACTAAAAAAACAAAAAAAGTTGAAAAACAAACACGCTGCCGGCTCGCAGCGCCTCCACCGACCTATAACAGTGTTATCGTGTTACAGCTATTGGGAGAGTGCAGGTACAAACTGTTCAGAAGTCTGATCACAGCGGAGAAGAAGCAGATCCTGAATCTAGTGATACCTGCTTTCAAGCTTTTGTATCGTCTGCCCGACTGGAGAGGGGAAAAGAGGGAATGATCGGGGGTGTGAGTGTTCTTTGATTATGTTGACTGCTTTCCCGAGGCATTGTGAAATGTAGATGGAATCAATGGTGGGAAGTCTGGTTTGTGCGATGAACTGAGCTACATCCACAACTCTCTGTAATTTCAGGTAGTCTTGGGCAGAGCTGTTGCCAAACCAAGCTAGGATGCATCCCAATATGGATGTTTTTCAAGCTGCATCTGTAAAAGTTGGTAAGAGGTATTGGAGACATGCTGAACTTCCCTAGTCTTGGAGAAGCAGAGGTGTTGTTGTGCCTGGACACATCAAAGTGGTTGGTACAAGACTGATTGCTGGTGATATTTACACATAAGAACAGGAAACTGTCCACCACCTCCACTCCAGCATCAGAGGGACAGATTGGGGTGTGCACACCACCTGCTGTTGGAAGTCAATGATAAATTATTTATTTTGCTAACATTGAGGGGTTGTTGCTTTTTCCGAGGAAGTCAAGGCATTGGTGTGCTTTCATGGCCGTAGCGTCGATGTGTGTGTCTGTCAAAAGCTGGAAAATGAGAAATTGCAGGTTCGTAGGGAGGATGAATGGTTTAGAGATTAAGCAGAACAGCTTCAATATCTGTTTAACCATTGCCTCATTTGCAGACGGTTTAACCCAGACTTGACGGAGTTAAGGTGTCCATCACAGACCAGACTGCCCGCCTTACTCTAACTACACTTCACTCTGCCTCGGGATAACAACCAACATAATCAAGACTTGTCTCACCCCAGTCAATCCTTCTTCTCCTCACTCCCATCCAGCAGAGGGTACAGATGCTTAAAAGCATGCACCGGCAGAATCAGGAACAGCTTCTTCCTCTCTGTTATCAGACTACTGAATAGTCCTTCCATAAGCTTGGGTACTGTCCAATTTACAACTGCACCATTGCGGACATTGGACTTTGATTCACTTCTGGAATTAATGCATGACAATGCTGAGAACTATGTTCTGCACTTGGTATCTTCCCCTTGGTCCACCTATCGTACTTGCAAAGACTTGATTGTAGTATTATCTGATCTGATTGGGTAGCATACAAAACAACCGTTTCACTGTACCTTGGTATATGTGACAATAATAAACCTCACCTTAAGGTGTGCCAGGGAAGTAACTAAGAGGTTGTGTGGTTTGGTGACCCTTGGGGCAGAGTTAAAGCTGGGAATGTTAAGGGCAGGTGAATGGGAAGCGACAAAGAGCGAGCAATGCACATAACTGGTACAGCTCGGGACTTTAGTTGGGGACTGACCTGACTCCTGAACAACAGGCGAGGATGAGGTAGGTGATGATGAAGACCACACTGGAGAAAATAAAACAAAAAAACGGTCAGGATTCAGGAAACAACAAGAACAGTTCAAGGTGCATTAGCAGAAAAATGCCCTTTTAACTGTTACTCCTCTTTGTACCAAGAACTTCCCTCAGTAATGAATGTTTCTGGGACACGGACACCCAGTGACCATGACGCTATCGCTCATGGAGTTCCTGAGGTAACATTGGTTATGGACTACCCATGGCAAACAAACCTCTATTTGGTACGGAGTACCCATGTAATGACACTCCATTGGATTAAGAGTGCCCATGGCAATGACCACCCATTGAGTGCAGAGTGCCCTTGGCAATGACCTTCCATTGGGTGTGGAGTGGCCATGGCAATGACCCTCCATTGGAAGCGGAGTGGCCATGACAACAATCCTCCATTGGGTGTAGAGTGCCCATGGCAATGACCCTCCATTGGGTGTGGAGTGGCAATGGCAACAACCCTCCATTGGGTGTAGAGTACCCATGGCGATGACCCTCCATTGGGTGTGGAGCGGCCATGGCAACAACCCTCCATTGGGTGTGACACTCCCTTTGATTTGTAGAACCCATGGCAACGACCCTCCCTTGGGTACAGTATATCCATAGCAACAACTTCCCTTGTTGGCTAATTGAGTAGGCTGATCTTAGTTGAGTTCAACTCATTCAACAACAATTCCCTGGGGACTAGCCCAGTACAAGTCCAGGAGTTGTAGACAATGTCTCTAAGCTGCAAATAAAACAGCAAGGAGGGCATCCATCCAACTTCTCTTTGCTTACCCCAGGATAAGGGAGGAGACAGATATACTGGAGGGAAAAAGCCAGGAGGTCACTCGCTGCCCCAATCCCGGGATTGAAGTGAAAAAGTTAACTTAATAAGATAGACAAAGTACAAATTCTTAAGGCCATACAAAGCTTTAATTTAACGTCTGACGGGTGTGGACCTAGAGACCCAGAGGCAACAGTTTCACGTCTGAATCTCCAGCAGCACACACAAAGAAATATCAGAATACACGAGCTTATATACATACAGATATTAAACCAATTGCATGACGTAAATGTACAAAAACCATCATCCACCTCCAAATATGGAGTTGTTTTTCACTCTTTGCCAAAAGCCAGACACTCGAATGGCATCCTCTGGGCCCCTTCTTATCTGATTAACCTCTTCAACTTACATAAAAAACCTTGTAAGAGAGCTGTGAACTATTCAACTTGTTAAAAAAAACCCTTGTCACGATGTGAGTCATCCAAATCCCATCATGCATTACAATTGGCCTTTTACAACAGGAAAGCCTAAATATGACAACAATCAATTAATAACTAACTCTTTCAGAATCTCTGATAGGGAATGATCCAATCAAACCGCTTGAACATCCATCCACACCTTGTCCTAGATCATTTACAAAGGGACTCGCTCTGGGCTGACCTATGTATTTGTGCATGTGACAATAAATTACTCGACTGGAAACTCAGCAGCTGCCATCATATGTGTGGCACAGCAGTCCTGAGGGAGAAGACTGACCTGGGGTCGAGGGTCAGAAACAGGTGCTTGTTGTAACCAGAGCACTTCACACAGAAGCCGGTTCCTGTGACTAATAATCATTGTACAGCTTAGTAATACACTGATCATAGAATTTGGCAATACATTAATCACAGAACCGATCAATACACTGTTCACAGAACTGAATAGTTGGGGTGGTGCAGAAAATTCATTCAGGTAACAAAAATAAAGAATCAGGAGCTCGCTGTGTCATTGAGCATTGTAGTTAATGAGTGTGGTGTCAAACAGTGAGAAGAGGTTTTGTACTCACAACGAGGTGTAGTACAAGATTGCGTTCTTACGAGCATGTCGCCTGACTGGTTCACTGCAAAGGAGAAAGTACATTCAAACAGCCCGGTTAATTAGTGATACACATGTCGGAAAATACAACATACGCTATATTTAATTTGCAGTTAATAATAATATTCTAAAAATAATGTTGTAATAATATTAATAGTGGTATGTGTTTAATTGCCATTTCTTTGTTCCCCATTATATCTTTCTTTGATTCTTTGTAAGAACATTGGTTTTCATTAAACCTTATGTCTCCATATACATATAGAAATTTTTACCGTTAGACGTAGAACAAAGAACTGCAAAGTGCTGGTTTACAAAAAAGACACAAAGTGCTGGAGTAACTCAGTGGGTCAGGCAGTATCTCTGGAAAATTTGCACAGGTGACATTTTGGGATGGGGACCTTTCTCCAAAGACCCCTAGAAAATTAGTGCTGTAATCCGAAAGAGAGAAAGGTCCCGACCCGAAACATCGCCTTTCTATGTCCTCCAGAGATGCTGAGTTAACTCCAACATTTTGTGCCCTTCTGTTTAAACCAGCACGAGCTGGTTCTACATTCTATATTCCATTCCCAAGTGCTCCAAAAGCCTGCTTTCCCACCCTGTCTATATGCAACCCCACTTTTAGGGAACTACGTGCTTGTATTCCAAGATCTCTCTGCACTACAATACTTCCCAGGCCCCTGCTGTTCACTGTGAAGGTCCTTCCCTTGTTTTACCTCAAAATGCAACCCCGGCACTTATCTGACTTGAACTGGTTTAGGAACAGCTCCATCCAAGGCCGCAAGAAATTGCAGAGAATCATGGATGCAGCCCAGACTATCACACAAACCAACCTCCTTTCCATTGACTCCATCTACACTGCCCACTGCCTCGACAAAGCCACCAGCGTAATCAAGGACGAGCCTCATCCTGGTTACTCCCTCTTCTCCTCTCCCATCAGGCAAGAAGTACAGAACTGTGGAAGGGGGATACATCCAGATTCAGGGACAGTTTCTTGCCAACTGTTTCTCAGGCCACTGAACCTTCATATCAATAACTAGGGAGCAGTCCTGAGCTACCATATATCTCATCGGAGACCCTCGGACTATCTTTAATCGGACTTCACTGGACTTTATCGTCCACTATACACTACTCTCTTTATCTGTACATTGTGGACAGCACAATTGTAATAATGTATGGTCTTTCCACTGACTGGATAGCACGCAACAAAATGCTTTTCACTGTACCTAGGTACATATGACAATAAACTAAACTAACTGCAAATTAAACTACTTCCAGGTGCCGCGACTCTGCTTCCCACGTTGAAGCAGGTTGGGAACTCCCTACCCAAAGCCTTTTGGAGAAACGTTTGGAAATGGGATCATGCAGTGTGCTGGTTCATCCGTAGCATGGTGATCAAATATATCATCAAGTCAAAGGTTGGAATGGGGAGACTTACCAGAACATAAATACAGCCACGAGTCCAAAGGTCGTCAGCAACTGAACCATCAAAATGGCATAAACCTGTGGGAAGCCAAGAACCCAGCGAGATCAGCCATGTGGAGATTTTTTTATGGTAGATGTTCTGTCCCTTTTTAAATTAAGCTGGAAAGCATATTGAGAAGATTTACAAGAATGTTGCCAGGATTCGAGAGAGATGTTGGGCTGGCTAGGACTTTTTCCCTTGGAGTGCAGGAGGCTGAGGGGTGATTTTATAGAGGTGTACAAAATCATGAGGGGATTAGATAGGGTGAGTGCACGGATGCTTTTACCCAAGTAGTAGGTATGTTGCAAAACTTACCTTTAGCGGTGCTGCAGTTCTGCCGCTGACCGTGTGCGCGCCTTTGGCGCCTTTGAGGGGGGGGCGGGGTTAAAATACGGTTTTCCTCTTGCCATCCGGAATAATATTTTCTCGGAGTGCGATCTATTTCTGGAGATTCGTTCCGACTGCCGGTAAGTTAATTAATTTTTTTTAATCGCCCAACTATTTCTGCGCTGCAGTAAAATAAAAATTAGCTTCTAATGCCGTGAACGCCGACAACGGGGACCGATTTTACGTAGGGGACAGGTAAGTGAAAGCCGTTTATTTTTACATATACACTTGCTTGTTTAGGTGACTTTAATCAACATTTCATGTTGCGAAACGGTGATTTATTCCCCATATGAACCGGCAGAATTTTTCTCGCGGATATTGGGTTTAAATTCACCGCAACCGCAACATTCCAATCCATCGCGTTCCAGAAAATCCCACTCGCAAGCTGTTTTAAATGGCCATTAATTTACAGGCATTAAACACTAAATTCCTTCAATTTGGCCTACAAATTGATGCAATTAGATTTAAAAATTATGTTATTTTGTGAATTCTTGTGTGAATGTTATTTGGACACTTAGGCTTTAAAAAAAATGTTAATATTTTCTTAAGAAATGGATAGATGTTTAGATCTAGTAATTGAATTTTGTAATTAGCTACAATTGGTTAACTAACTAATTATATGCTTTAATTTCAGGTCATCCAAGTAAGTTGTTTCATATTAGTTTCAGAATGCTTCAATCTTTCTTAAACTCTTAATGTTTAAGAAAGTTATGGGTTTTTGACAGTCCTCGATCACAGCTTTTGTGTTAAGTCATTAGAAAGGCAATGGGAAACAAGATGCTAATTTCCGAGTATGAAATTGGCCATACATTTTTTAATACTGAAGATATGAAAGTGAATTAGGTGTCAAATTAAACTTATTTGTATGCTTTATCTGATGGGATAAATTGCAGACTTGATTTTTTAAATCTCAAAATTTTGTAACATTGCCACAAGTAGGGAAATCAAGAACCAGACAACATAGGTTTAAGGCGAGAGGGGAAAGATTTAATAGGAACCTGAGGGGCAACTTTTTCCACATAGAGGCTGATGGGTATATGAAATGAGCTGCCATAGGAGGTAGTTGAGACAGGTACTATAACAGCATTTAAAAGACACTATGAGCAGGTATGGAAATGGGCCAAATGTGGGCAGGTGGGGCACCTTGGTTGGCATGGGTAAGTTGGGCTGATGGGCCTGTTTCCATGCTCTATGACTTCATAACCAGCACAGGAAAGCCAGTGGTCCTGGGCTGGTGACTGAGGAGTTGAATGAGACATGGACAGAAAGCAAAAAAACAGGAATAAAAGACGGCAAGGGACTAAATGTGAGCAAGGAAGCAAGAGAGAGAAAGAAAGAGAGTCAAAACAGAGACTGAGAGACAGGCTGTGAGAGAATGAGATAAGACTGAGGGATCACTCCGGGCCCAGACGTCTGATCAGGCTGTGTAGATTAGTGTGTTGATACTATATATATGTTACCACACAGATTATGCTTGCTGCACATTCCTTATGTCACTCAAACTACTAGCCTGCCCACAGGCTTATTAGTGAGCTCTCTCTCTCTCTCTCTCTCTCTCTCTCTCTCTCCAGTTAAACTAGCTGAATGCATGGAGACAGAAGCACCTTGTGTTTCCTCCGCAGAGTTGCTAATAAAAGACTATGGATTCTAATCACTATGTGCGAGTCTGGTCATTTCCTACATGGTGTCAGAAGTGGGATTCGAACCCATGTCTCCAATTGGAGACCAGCGAGTTTTCACGGGTGCCCGGCAGATCTGCTGTTAAGTTCATTAATAATTGTGTGAACTGTGGAGGTTCGCATGCAGGCATTCGTGAACGTTGCAGGCATTCGTGAACGTTGCCCGGCTTATGGAAAACTTTGCCACTTCTGTAAACACAGAAATCACTTCATTCGTTGTTGCCGTTCACTTGGAAACAGAGTACAGACAAAGCAATCCGTCAACCTGCTCCAAGGTGAGAGCTTAGATCCAGAGCCTTCCCATGCGGTTCGTACGCAAGCTTTTCTGACTAATGAGGACATACTGTCTGCTAACGAGAAACTGGATATCAACATACATTCCTTTTCGGATTTGTCCCATAAACATTGATCCCATGGTCACTCTCCTCATTGACGGAATGAATGTTATTGTTAAATTCGACACTGGAGCTCGTTGCAATGTTTTATCCTTATATGAACTCAATAGGATTTGAAATCACACGGCTGCCACTCTACTTCCATTTGCAGGTAATGCAGTGCACCCTATCAGTCAAGTCGAGCTACGATGCTATCTTGATTCACTTGTCCACAGCCTTAGCTTCTTTATTGTCCAAGAAAAAGTGCCTTCTCTGCCAGGCATTGATGCTTGTAACGTCCTGGGTCTGGTCACTTTCAGTACATCTGTCTATCAACTGTCTGCTACATGTGGCTTCACTCAACAAATCCTGACACAATACAAAAGTCTGTTTGACAACAAGCTGGGCAGGTTACCCGTCAAGTACACAATCACGACTGACCCCAAGGTACTCCCAGTGGTCCGTCCGGCAGACCGGATTCCCCATGCTATGCAGGACCGGGTACAAGGTGAACTTGACAGCATGGTGATTGCCCCCGTCGCTGACCCATTGGATTGGGTCTCAACCATTGTTGCAGCAACGAAAAAGAATAAGGAAGAAACATGGATTTGCATCAATCTTAAAGATTTAAACACTGCCATTAAGCACCCATGCGCACAGTGGAAGAAATTGCAGCGCAGATGGGCAAGGCGACCGTATTCACAGTGCTGGATGCCAAAAGTTCATTCTGGCAGATTGCTCTGGATCACAACTCCTCCATGTTAACCACCTTCAGCACACCCTTTGGACGTTACAAATTTATTTGTATTACATTTGGCATAAGCTCTGCTGGTGAAGTATTTCAACGCGCTATGGAACAATTGTTTGCAGGTTATCCATGCTCCATCCTAGTTGATGATATCCTTGTTGTTGGACAAACTATTCAAGAGCACAACGCAAATTTAAAGAAGGTTCTGGACCGCGCTAAAGAAATCAACCTCAAGTTAAACCCTCTAAAGTGCCAATTCAGAGTCAATGAGGTGAACTATGTAGGCCATGTGTTCACTAAAGACGGCCTCAAACCCGATCCATCAAAAACCATTACTATCAATGAGTTACCAGCACCCACTGACGTGCTCAGCCTGCAGAGATTACTTGGCATGGTAAATTGCTTGGGGAAATTCATTCCAAACTTCAGTGAACTATCAGCCCCACTGCGCCAGCTAATCCACAAAGACACTGTTTGGGCCTGGCATGAGCAACAGCAGAGGGCGTTCGACACTCTTAACAGATGTCTGTGCCCCCACTCTCGCCTACTTTAATGCTAAATTACCGGTAACACTTGTGACGCCCCACAGTATGGTTTAGGAGCAGCTTGCCTCCAAGGTGCTGGTAATGGCAAAACCATGGTTCTTGTTGACTCGTATTCTGGTTGGTTTGACATCGATCTTCTAAGTAGCCCCACTTCTCATGGGGAGTTCAGAAGCCGGCACGCCATTTCTCCGACTACGGAGCTCCATGTCAACTACTATCTGATAATGGCAGCCAATTTACCAGCCAGTGCATCAAAGACTTTGCTACATGCTGGGGTTTTCGTCACATCACCGCAGCCCTGAATACCCTCAGTCTTATGAACTAGCTGAACGTGCCATCAGGAGTGACAAACAAAAAATGGTCTCACAGAGCAAAGTCAGATGTGTACCTGGACCTGCTTAAACTGCGCAACATCTTGCGCGACCCAATATTGGGTTCACCTGCTCAGCGTCTGATGTCGAGGCAGATCCGAGCCACATTGCCTGTGGCAAAACAGGCACTGGTTCCGCATGTGTTCCCACCATCAGAAGTCCAGTCCAAACTACATCAAAAGCGCGACATTCAGAAAGGGTGGTATGACAAAACGAGCAGATAGCATCCACCACTAGCCGAGGGACAAGTGGAACGTCTGCAAACCGACAAAGGTCAAAACCGCATCGGTGTAATTCTGGAACTGCCTCCGAGTCACGTTCATACTTGGTCAATGCCGATGGCGGCACCTACAGACGTAATAGGCAAGATATCCTGCCTGTGAATTAACCAACTCCATACTACCCTGACCGCACAAATGTACTTCCATCCACATCCAGCGGCATCGGCCCGAATTCACCAGCATGACAACCTGTTTCTGATTTGGTTACTTTGCCGATGGCCACGCCGCCTCCACCTGTGCCAAAGTCTCCAGTTTTGTCCCCGGGAGTGCCGTTTCAATCTCCGACACCTATTTCACCACCTAGTGTGTCCCCAGTGACGGGAGATGCAGGACTGTACCGTACGTATGCTGGTCGTGTTTGTAAGCCTACCGTAAAGTACCCGGGCTATGTTTGAACTTCCTCCAGTTTGTTGCCAAATACGATGTGTGCTTTATATAATCAGCAGTATACATTTGCATTTAATTCTTTGTAGTACTCAGTAGTTTGCATTTGCATTTAATTCCTTAAGAGGGAGGATGTAGATAAGTGTGTCGATACTATATATATGTTACCACACAGATTATGCTTGCTGCACATTCCTTATGTCACTCATACTACTGGTCCGCCCACAGGCTTAAGTGTCTGTCTCACTGTACGAGGATTCAAGAGTTTCCCCTGATTCGAACTCAGAGAATTACTGTAATAGCCGTTTGTAGGTACACGGGGCTCTCGTGGACATTTTTCACAGTGCTGAAAAAACTTCACGAGTTATCGTGTTTCCCGAGTATCTGCCGTTAGCATTACGAGCCGCTACGGGACATCCACGAGCTCTGATGTAGTCGCTACGTACATTCTACATACTTACCACGAGTTTGATTTTTTTTTAACTCGGGAGAGCTCTTGAATTACCTCATACAGTGGGACAGGCCCTTTATTAGTGAGCTCTCTCTCTCTCTCTCTCTCTCTCTCTCCCCAGTTAGACCAGCTGAATGCATGGAGAAGAAAGCACCTTGTGTTTCCTCCGCAGAGTTGCTAATAAAAGACTATGGATTCTAATCACTATGTGTGAGTGGTAATTTCCTACATGCTGACGGTCTGCCCACCCGAGGATGGACTCACCTTCCGGATAAACACGTGCCTTATCATCTGGTTGCTCCAGGCCTCTGTGGTAAACGCATCAATGCTCCCGATGTTGCTGGGCTGAGAGGATGGAGGGAATGCGGCAGACGCATATCCAGGACTGAATCCAGGATCTGCACAGCAAAAGCAAAAGGAAGTCCATTAAACTGAAGCAGGGTCCTGAAATGAAAAGTCAGCTATCCGTGTTCTCCAGAGATACTGTCGGACCCATTGAGTTACTCCAGCACTTTGTCTGTTGCTTGCTCAAGATTCCAGCATCTGCAGTTTCTTGTGTCTCCACTCTAGTTCTATGTGATCCCACTTTCGCATCAATTCCCTCCACACCAGGGTGGCATGATGGCGCAGCAGTGCCAGAGACTTGGGTTTGATCCTGACCTTGGGTGCTGTCTGCACATAGTTTGTCAGTTCTCCCTGTGACCAATTCTCCCTCCCTCCCAGTCTTTCTCCCACTCCTCTTGTTATGAAGGCCAACATTCCATTAGCTTTCTTCACTGCCTGCTGTACCTGCACGCCAACTTTCAGTGATCTGTCTACAAGGCCACGCAGGTCTCGCTGTACCTCCCCCTTACCTAAAATAACCCCATTGAGATAATAACAGAGTTAGGTCATTCGGCCCATCAAGTCTACTCCGCCATTAAATCATGGCCGATCTATCGTTCCCTCTCAACCCCATAACCTCGGACACCCTTACTAATCAAGAATCGGTCAATCTCTGCCATAAAAATATCCATTGACGGTCTCCACGGCCTTCTGAATGAATAAATTCCAGATTCGCTAGTTCTCAGCTTTGTTCTTGCGATACATTCTCCAGAACAGATACTCACAGGAGCCAGGCTGTTCAAAGCCCCAGTTGGGATGTACTGCTCCTGACTGGACCCTGGGCTGTTGACCCGGGTACGGCTGCTGCATTGAGTAAGGCTGCTGGATCACGTATGGCGGCTGCACGGGATAAGGCTGCGGGCCTGCGTACATCGACTGTGGGGCAGCGTAGACTGGCTGGTGACCCGCAGACCGGGGATCTTTGCCTGCCATTGCCTCGGAGTAGCTTGGCGGGGCTGACGGAAGGGCCATGAACAAACAGCCACAGGATGTTCAGTGGGAAACCAGACGTGCTAGGAGATTAAAAAAATCAGTCAGATATTCACATATGCAAGCGACTCATTACTAAATAACTGCACATTTAGTCTGAAGAAGGGAGCCGACCTGAAATGTCACCTATCCAGGTCCTCTTGGGATGGTGCCTGAACCCCACCCATTAACCCGCCCCCTCCCTTGGGCCCCACCTAGACTCGCCCCAATTTCTCCCCTCCCCCTCCTTCTCCATTCCTTCCTCTGGTTTCACAATTTGCAACTCTTCAATTCCTTTGTCTCACATCTTCTGTTTTAGTTTCTGGCCTTTGTTCCATCCATTTGCCTATCAAAACCCCCCTCGTCTGTGATAACCTATTACTTGCAAGATTTTATCCTGTAAATATGCTGCCAGACCCGCTGTTACTTCAATATTCTGTGTCTTTCTTTGTAAAGCAGCATCTGTGGGTCCTTCCGCTGCTGGACATGGGGGGGCCACGGTATGTGGAGACATCCCTCAAAATAAGGGATGAGTGGCACGGGGGGGGGGGGGGGGGGGGGGAGAGATTGGTGGAATTTGAAAAATGTGTAAACTGTATGGAACAATTTGTATAGCCTCCGAAAATGTCGGATTAATTTTCTGCACGGTTCACGTATTGTATATATTTATTACTTGAGTAAAGTCTATTTTGAAATAAATCAAAACATTTAAAAATCTGCAGTTCCTTGTGTCTACATTGGACATTTAGAGTTATACATTACGGAAACAGCCACTTGGGTCCAACTCATCCATGTCAATCAAAATGCCCACCTATCTAAGCTAGTCTCATTTCCTATCCATGTACATGTATAAATTTATTTTAAATGCTCTTATTGTACCTGCATGAATCATCTTCTCTGGCAGGTTGTTCCATACACCACCAACTTGCCCCTCAGGTACACATTAAATGTTTCCATTCTCAATATCAATCAATATCAATATCAGTTTTATTCGTCACTTGCACATAAAGTGCAAGTGAAATGAATTTGCCAGCAACGGTACAATGAAAAAAGAACACACAAAAACACAATAAAAAATGAACACAAACATCCACCACAGCGTTCACTGTGGGGAAGGCACAAAATTTGGCCAGTCCTCCTTCATTTTCCCCCGTGGTCGGGACCACAACCCTCCGCAGCCGCCGCTGCGGGCGTCCAGATGGGTAGACAGGTAAAGTCCTGGTAAGTCCAGAATGGGTGCTTCCCCACCGGAGACCGCGGCTTCAGGTAGTGTAGGCTGCAGGCCGGCGGTCGAAGATCTCAAGTCCCCGCCGCACTGCAGCCGGAAGCACTGCAGGCCGCAAGGCCGGGAGTCGGAGCTCCAGGGAGCCCCGTCGAGGGACCCGCTCCTGATGGTAAGTCCAAACCGTGCCCGCGGTTGAAGTAGGCCGCGGGCCGGCGGTCGGAGCTCTTCTCCTCCCGGGTCCCCAACGAGGGATCCCAGGCTGCGGAAGTCGCACCGGCTGGAGCTCTGCAGATCGCGGCTTCAGGCTGCAGTGGGGAAGCGAATGGACCGCTCCAATCCGGCGGACCGTGGCGTGGGCTCGCCTGCTCCACGACGAGAGTCCGCGCTGCGCCCGCTACTGAAGCCCCGGGCACTTCTCCGGGAAAAGCTGCACCGATCCTCAATCTTAGGCCACGGGGGAGGCGACATGGAAAAAGTCGCTTCTCCGTGGAGGAGGCGACCAAAACGGTTTCCCCCTTACACCACCACCCACACAGGACACACAGAGAGACACCAAAAACACACGTTAGGATATAGTAAAAAAATTTAAAAAGTAGAAAAAACTAACACGCTGCTGGCAGGGCTTGCAGCACCCCCCCACCGACCTTCAGTACCAGAGAGTTTCTCACCTTAAACCTATGCCCTCAACAAGTACTGCTGTGTTAGGCTCATACAGTGCCCTCCATAATGTTTGGGACAAAGACCCATCATTTATTTATTTGCCTCGGTACTGCACAATTTGAGATTTGTAATACAGTAGAAAAAATCACATGAGGTTAACGTGCACGTTGTGAGATTTTATTAAAGGGTATTTTTATACATTTCGGTTTCACCATGTAGAAATTACAGCAGTGTTCATACATAGTCCCCCAATTTCAGGGCACCATAATGTTTGGGACACAGCAATGTCATGCAAATGAAAGTGGTCATGTTTTGTATTTGGTTGCATATCCTTTGCATGCAATGACTGCTTGAAGTCTGCGATTCATGGACATCTCTAGTTGCTGGGTGTCTTCTCTGGTGATGCTCTGCCAGGTTGTATTGCAGCAATCTTTAGCTTTTGCTTGTTTTGGGGGCTCGTACCCTTCTGTTTTCTCTTCAGCATATTAAAGGCATGCTCAATTGGGTTCAGATCGGGTGATTAACTTGGCCGCTCAAGAATTTACCATTTTTTAGCTTTGAAAAATTCCTTTGTTGCTTTAGTAATATGTTTGGGGTCATTGTCTTGGTGTAGAATGAACCGCCGTCCAATGAGTTTTGAGGCATTTTAAAAACTTTTTTTGATACCTTCCGCAGTTGTATCATCAATGAATTTAAGTGAGCCAGTACCTTTACAACCATACATGCCCAGGCCATAACACCCCCACCATCGTGCTTCACACATGAGGTGGTATGCTTTGAATCTTGGGCAATTCCTTCTCTCCTCCATACTTTGCTCTTGCCATCACTCTGATATGTTAATCTTCATCTCATCTGTCCACAAGACCTTTTTCCAGAACTGTGGTTGCTCTTTTAAATACTTCTTGGCAAACTGTAACCTGGCCATTCTATTTTTGCAGCTAACCAGTGGTTTGCATCTTGCAGCCTAGCCTCTGTATTTCTGTTCATGATGTCTTCTGCGAACAGTGGTCATTGACAAATCCACACCTGACTCCCGAAGAGTGTTTCTGATCTGGCAGACAGGTGTTTGGGGATTTTTCTTTATTATCGAGAGAATGTTGTCATCAGCTGTGGAGGTCTTCCTTGGCCTGCCAATCCCTTTCTGATTAGTAAGCTCATAAGTGCTCTTTCTTCTTAATGATGTTCCAAACAGTTGATTTTGGTAAGCCTGTTTGGTTGATGTCTCTAACAGTTTTATTCTTGTTTCTCAGTCTCATAATGGTTTCTTTAACTTTCATCGGCACAACTTTGGTCCTCATGTTGACAAACTGCAATAAAATTTTCCAAAGGTGATGGAAAGACTGGAGGAAACACTAAGTGCTGAGTACTTTAACAACATGTGATTTTTTTTTCTATTACAAATCTCAAATTGTGGAGTACAAAGGCAAATAAATAAATGATGGGTCTTTGACCCAAACATTATGGAGGACACTGTATATATCAAATTTAGCTCTCCCTTGAATACCTGAATTCCATCCAAACTCATCTCCAATCTCCGGGTCCTAGGAATCAGATCCCTTCTCTGCCACTGGATCTGTGACTTTCTGACCGACAGAGTGAGGATAGATGACAAAACCTCCTCTGCAATAACTGTCAACACCAAATCTCCACAATAATACATTTTCAGTCCCCCTATTAATACCCCCTGTGTACAAGACCAAATTTGGCTCTAACTCCATCTACAAGTTTGTAGATGATACCACTTGGTGAGCCAAATAACGGACAATGGTGAGAGAGCACAGGAAGAAGATGGGGAACTTAGTACTATGGTGTCATGTCAATAATCTTTCATTGTCAAAATTTGGAAAAATTACAAATGATTCTCACAGTCTCTTGCCCAGAGTAGTGGAATCGAGGACCAGAGGACATAGGTTCAAAGTGAAGGGGAAAAGATTTAATAGGAAACCGAGGGGTAACCTTTTCACCCAAAGAGAGGTGGGTGTATGGAACAAGTTGCCAGAGGAGGTAGTTGAGGCTGGTACTATCCCATCGTTTAAGAAACAGTTAAACAGGTACAGGTTTGGAGGGATATAGACCAAGCGCAGGCAGGTGGGGCTAGTGTAGCTGGGACATGTTGGCGGTGTGGGCAAGTCGTGCCGAAGGGCCTGTTTCCACACCGTTTCACTCTATGACCACGTAAAAGATAATGCAAAACAAATAATCTTTTGCTTGAAGGCTAAAGGTTGGCCACGAAAGTAGGGATCATCTGCCATAATCCTACTGTGTGGCAATGTGGAGCCACTAATCTCATCACACATCCATTGCTTCAGCAATAGTACTTATCAATGCTCAAGTTGATTTATTTTGTTGCTCTTTAAAGGATCTTGCTTTTTGATATTTGGTTGTAACATCTCAACAGTGACCAACCACTCTTCTGTGGGTGTTTCTAGAAATATGTTTGTCACTAAAATGTGACATTAAACACAGTTTGAGGCAGAATAGGAGATAATGTCAAGGTTGATGACAATTAATAGCATCTCTATATTTGATTGTTGTGGGGAAGTTGAGAGATAAGGACAGAAGACGTTAACACACTGAGCGGCGGACTGGCTTGCGAAGCAAAAAGGGCTGTTGAGCCAACACCAAAGAGGCCGACGTCAGGCAACGCCATGGTAGTTGGAGACTCCATTGTGAGAGGTACGGACAGGGGTTTCTGAGGCAACAGACGGGATTCGAGGAAGGTGTGCTTCCTCCCTGGTGCCAGGATCCAGGATGTCATGGACAGAGTGCAGAAAATCCTCAAGGGCAAAGGTGAACAGCTGGAAGTGGTAGTGCATGTTGGCACAAACGATGTCGGAAAGAAGAGGATGAATATTCTGAAGCGTGACTTTAGAGAGCTCAGAAAAATGCTGAAAAGCAGGACCTCCAGGGTGGTTATCTCTGGTTTGCTTCCAGTTCCTTGTGCTGCCGAGAGCAGGAACAGGGAGATACAGGACCTGAATGTGTGGCTGATGAACTGGTGCAGGGGCAGGGATTTGGATTCTTAAACCACTGGGATCTGTTTTGGAGTAAGGGGGAACTATACAAAAGGGACGGATTGCACCTTAACAGGTGGGGGACCAGCAGTCTTGCAGGCAGGTTTGCCACTGCTACATGGGTGGTTTTAAACTGAATAAGGGGGGTGGGATGTCAAATGGGATAGCCAAGGACAGAGTTAAAGGGAAAGAGAGTAAAGGGATAGTTAATGACCCCAGAATCAACGGGAAAGAAAGCTCACAAAGGGATAGGAGAGTATGGCCAACTGTAATAGGGATCGATGTGAAAGGTGAGATGCGTAAGGAATTAAAAGTATTGTATATGAATGCGCAAAGTATAAGAAGTAAAGTAGATGAGCTTGAGGCTCAGTTAGAGGTTGGTAGATATGACTGTGGGGATTACTGAGACGTGGAGGATCGGGCCTGGGAACTTAATATTCAGGGTTATACATCCTACAGAAAGGACATGCAGGTGGGCAGAAGAGGGAGATAGCTCTGCTGGTGAAGGATGGAATTCAGTCCCTTGCGAGGGAAGACATAGGGACTGGCGAGGTAGAGTCACTGTGGATTGAGTTGAGGAATTGCAAAGGCAAGAAGACACTAATTGGTGTTATCTACAGACCCCCAAATAGTAGCCCGGATGTAGGGTGTAAGTTGCAGCAGGAGTTAAAACAGGCATGTAACAAAGGTAATGCAACTGTGATGATGGTGGATTTCAATATGCCGGTAGATTGGGAAAATCAGGTTGGTTCAGGACCCCAAGAAAGAATTTGTAGAGTGCCTCCGAGACGTATTCTTAGAGCAGCTTGTAATGGAGCCGACCAGAGAAAAGGCAATTTTGGATTTGGTGTTGTCCAATGAACCTGATATGATAAGAGAACTCGAGGTAAAGGAACCGCTTGGAGGTAGTGATCATAATATGATTAGTTTTAATTTGCAATTTGAGAAGGGGAAGGTTAAATCGGAAGTGTCAGTGATGCAGATGAACAAAGCAGACACGGGACACATGAGAGGGGAGCTGGCCAAGGTAGACAGGAAAGGGATCCTAGCAGGAATGACGGTGGAACAGCAATGCAGGAATTTCTGGGCATAATCCGGAAGATGCAGGATCATTTCATTCCAAAATGGAATAAAGATTCTAAGGGGAGTTGGATGCAACCGTGGCTGACAAGAGAAGTTAGGGATAGAATAAAACTAAAAGAAAAGATGAAATACACAGCAAAGAGTAGCCGGAAGCCAGAAGAATGGGAAACTTTCATAGGACAACAGAAGGAAACAAAACGGGCAATACGGGCTGAAAAGATGAAGTAAGAAGGGAAGTTGGCCAGGAATATAAAGAAGGACAGTAAAAGCTTCTTTAGATATGTTAAGGGAAAAAGAGTAGCAAAGTCAAATGTGGGTCCCTTGAAGGCAGACACGGGTGAAATTATTATGGGTAACAAGGAAATGGCAGAAGAGTTGAACAGGTCCTTCGGATCTGTCTTCACTAAGGAAGACACAAACAATCGCCCATATGTACTGGAGGACAGAGGATCTAAGGGGGTAGAAGAACTGACAGAAGTTTTCATTAGGCGAGAAATAGTATTGGGTAGGCTAATGGGACTGAAGGATGATAAATCCCTTGGGCCTGATGGTCTGCATCCCAGGGTCCTCAGGGAGGTGGCTCTAAAAATAGTGGACGCATTGGTGATCATTTTCCAATGTTCAATAGATTCAGGATCAGTTCATGTGGATTGGAGGATAGCTAATGTTATCCCACTTTTCAAGAAAGGAGCGAGAGAAAAAACAGGGAATTACAGCCAGTTAGCCTGACTTCGGTGGTGGGAAAGATGCTGGAGTCAATTATTAAAGAGTTATAATGGTGAATTTGGATAGCAGTAAAAGGATTAGTCCAAGTCAACATGGATTTATGAAAGGGAAATCATGCTGAAGGGAAATCAGACTAATCTTCTGGAATTTTTTGAGGATATGACAAGTAAAATGGATGAAGGGGTGCCAGTGGATGTAGTGTATCTAGACTTTCAGAAAGCCTTTGATAAGGTCCCGCACGGGAGTGGTGACTAAAATTAGAGCACATGGTATTGGGGGTAGGGTGTTGACATGGATAGAAAATTGGTTGGCAGACTGGAAGCAAAGAGTAGGAGTGAACGGGTCCTTTTCAGAATGGCAGAGTGGCGAGTGGAGTGCCGCAAGGCTCGGTGTTGGGGCCGCAACTGTTTACCATATATATTAATGATTTGCAAGAGGGAATTAGGAGCAACACTAGCAAGTTTGCGAATCACACAAAGCTGGGTGGCAGTGTGAACTGTGAAGAGGATGTTAGGAGGTTGCAGGGTGACCTGGACAGGTTGAGTGAGTGGGCAGATGTGTGGCATGTGCAGTATAATATAGATAAATGTGAGGTTATCCACTTTGGCGGCAAAAACAAGGGGGCAGATTATTATCTCAGTGGGGTTAGGTTAGGTAAGGGGGAGGTGCAGCGAGACCTGGGCGTCATTGTACACCAGTCACTGAAAGTTAGCATGCAGGTACAGCAGGCAGTGAAGAAAGCAAATGGAATGTTGGCCTTCATAACAAGAGGATTTCAGTATAGGAGTAAAGAGGTTCTTCTGCAGTTGTATAGGGCTCTGGTGAGACCACATCTGGAGTATTGTGTACAGTTTTGGTCTCCTAATTTGAGGAAATACATCCTTGTGATTGAGGCAGTGCAGCGTCGGTTCACGAGATTGATCCCTGGGCTGGCGGGACTGTCATATGAGGAAAGATTGAAAAGACTAAGCTTGAGTTTAGAAGGATGAGGGATGTTCTTATAGAAAAGTATAAAATTATAAAAGAACTGGACAAGCTAGATGCAGGAAAAATGTTCCCAATGTTGGGCAAGTCCAGAACCAGGGGCCACCGCCTTAGAATAAAGTGGAAGCAATTTAAGACTGAGGTGAGAAAAAACTTTTTCGCCCAGAGAGTTGTGAATTGGTGGAATTCCCTTCCACAGAGGGGAGTGGAGGCCAAATCACTGGATGGATTTAAGAGAGTTAGATAGAGCTCTAGGGGCCAGTGGAATCAAGGGATATGGGGAGAAGGCAGGCGCGGGTTATTGATTGGGGATGATCTGCCATGATCACAATGAATGGCGGTGCTAGCTCGAAGGGCCGAATGGCCTCCTCCTGCACCTATTTTCTATCTTTCTATGATTGGGAAAAGAATGGAAGAGAATAAAATAAGGGGGAATTGAGGACTGGAGGTCAGGTGGAGGTGGTCAGTGGCCTGTGGGTTGAAGTAAAATAACATCCTGCACACAGGAACAGGATGTTAGAATATCAGTTGAAGGTGTGAGGGATCAGACATAGAGTCATTGGATAAGGGTCAGATCAGGGATGGTGCTGAGAGGTCATGATCCAGGGTCAGGGGTCGTAGAGATAATGGGTCGTACAGAGGTCAGGTGAAAGGGGTCAAAGGCTAGGGACCCAGGGTCAGGGCTGTTGCAAATGTCAGGAGAAAAGGTCAATGACTGGGCAACGAGAGTCGGGGTGGTGCAGAGGTCAGGAGCAAGCGGTGTGAAAGGCTCGGCTCCATGGTCAAGAATGCTCCAGAGGTCAAGGACAATGGATCAAAGGTTGGGGGTCCAGGGCCAAAAGTGATGCAAAGGTTAGAATCAAGGGGTCAAAGTTTAGACAACCAGAGTTAGAGGTGGCGAAGAGAAGTCATGACCAGGGGGTCACTGGCCACACGACTAGGAGCAGGTGTGAGGAGCCGAGGGTGTTGGAGGAGTGAAGGCCGTGCAATTGAGAGCGGTGTCCGGGTTCAAGGTGTCAAGGCCTGGACCTCGCCAGTCTAGGGCCCCTCTGACAGACTCGGTGCGATCAACGCCCGCAGCAGGAGGCGAGGGCGGGGCGGAGCAGCTCTCTCACCCGCTCACCGTGCTACGCCACCCCGGGGAGCCTCCGCTGACCGTTGGCGAGCCTGAGGCCGCTCGTTACCTGGGTAACGCCGCAAGGCACTCTGGGCGTTGTAGTTCCACGACTGGGCGAGACGTTAGCGGCGCTCTATGACAGCACCAGCTCATTGACGTCAATCAGTCACGGGACCCGCAGCCGGGGGTGGGGTGGGGGGGGGTATTTCCTTGGTTTCACTTGGTGGGTTTGAAAATATGGGTTGTCTTTCAGATTTAATTTAATACTACAAATATACTTTTTCCCCCATCTTTGATGTGTACATCGAAAAGCTATGTTGTATATGTTAGCGGCATTGCAGCGATCGGTCATGGGAAATGTTGTCCACGGTGGTCTGGTGACTGGGCAAGGCTCCCATATTGAACTACAACTCCGAGAAGGCCTAGGAAGAATGCGAGAGTCTGCAAAGAAGTGCCGTTTCGTCAGTGGGCACCTGGGAGGCCGGCGCCTCCGCGCAGTGTTTGATGGGAAATGAAGTTCACGTGTTAATTAGTTCCTAGTTCTGAAATAGAGATTGGACTACAAGTCCCAGGAGGCGGGAGCAGCAGCGGTGGCTGACGGGCACGTTTCACCGCTGAGAAGCAGAAGCCGGCCGGCGGCACGCGGCTTTTTCCTCCCTGTCGTTGAGGAGACCGATTGAGCCCGGGTGAGGAGGCGTCCTGCTGCCGTTATACACAACCGGGGGACGGGAGAGACCGTCTACTCCAATCGCGAGGAGTTAATTGAAATGAATTGTTTGGGTGTCGGGGTCAGTGAATGAGGCCTGGAGCTCACGCTGCCCGTCCTCGCTTCCTCTGAGCGGGCCGGGACGCCGGGTGGACGGACGCTTGAAGCGGGACATGGCCTTCATTTGTAAGCCGGGGTTAAGGGCCAAGTCGCCCTTTTGTCTTGCGACACTCTGCAGCACCAAGAGAGCGCCGGCTGGGCCGGCGGCGAGGTTGTGGGGGGGGGGGGGGGGGTGTCGGATGTGGGCGTCCCGTATCTGGATAGCGGCCGCATAGTTAGCTAGGCTGTGCGCACCCCGGGCCTGGCCGCCCCGTGGTCGGGGCCTTGTCCACCCCGGGCCAGGCTTCCGGCACAGATTTAACCTATTGCTGATTGTGACACGCTGGCTGCAGTGACCTGGTGGAGTCCACAATGAAGCAGCCGCTTGGCCTCTCCTTTGTCAATGCATTTATGGTGGGGCCCTTGGTGGAGCATTTTATGTACGAGTGCGTTGCATCTTTGGGATTCGGTGGAGTGTTTGGTTTTCAGATGCTGGGAGCATCAAGGGAGAGAGCAGAGGTTAACGATTAACCGTGATCTTATTAAATGGTGAATGGCCTATCCTGCACCTGTAAGTTTTTAATGCGAGGCTCTGTAAGGGCAGCAACTTTCCATCCCCAAAATACATCCGAGAACTATCTGGTGTATTATAGAAACAAGGAACTGCTGATGCTGGTTTACAAAACCCATCCATGTTTTGCAGAAATGATGTCTGACCAGCTGAGTTGTTCAGCACTTTTGTGTCTCGTGTGTCCATTAGGCAGATTAGGTTCCCTGTTTGGACCTCTCCAATGGTAGCACTTTATTTTTTATCTACTCCTTCCAGTATCTATCGCTCATTGATTACACAGTACAACATTGTTGTCTCTGAAGTGTTGTAGAATGTTGTGACTATTAAATTATTAAGACCTTTAATTTGCTCACTATTTTAAACGATTGTTGCAATGTCCGTGTGCTCTTTGGTTATAATGGGAATTTAATTGAATGTTAAAGTTATTCTCTCAAACTTCTATAAAAGACTATCAAACTTTACAACTCCTCCCCTTCTGTCGTGAGGTAGACCGAGACTGACTCCCACCCCCACCTCAATCTTTAAACATCCCCAAAGCCTTTCCACTCATCACTTTAATGTGATGTTTGATGTTTTTTTTGTTTTTATGACTGTTGGCAAATTTTATTTATCTCAGGAGGGAAATTAGTTCTATCGTATCTCAAACAGTATCGTTCCTGTGATGAATGTTTCCATTCTACAAAAGGCAAAATGGCATTGAAAATTACTTAAAACAAGTGCAACTGTACTAAGGAACTGCGGATGCTGGTTTGCACTGAAGATAGATACAAAATGCTTGAGATGGATACGAAACTCAGCAGGACAGGCAGCATCTCTGGATAGAAGGAATTGGTGACTTTTTGGATCGAGGCCCTTCTTCAGACTGAGAGTCAGGGGAGAGGGAGAGATAGATAAAGAAAGGTAAAGTGTTTAGCAACCGAAATGGGAGAGTTAGTGTTGAGCAACCGGTTTACACGTTAACCCCCATCCCATTCCCATGCTGACCTTTCTGTCCTAGTCCTCCACTGTCAGATTGGAGGAACAGCACCTCATATTTCCCTTGGGCAGCTTACACCCCAGCGGTATGAATATTCACTTCTGCAACTTCAAGTAACCCTTGCTTTCCCTCTCTCCATCCCTCTTCCTTCCTAGTTCTCTGTCCAGGCTGACTGTCCCCGATTAAATGTTATCTCTGTGCTTCGTTATCAACTTCTCCTAGCTAACAATGGTCTATTCTACATTTTCCTTGAACCGCATCCTCTTTGATATGTCTTTTTCACACCTTTCCCTTCTGTATCTCCTTCTCCCCGGACTCACAGTCTGCAGAAGGGTCTCGACCCGAAACGTCACCAATTCCTTTTATCCAGAGATGCCGCTTGTCCGGCTGTGTTACTCTCGCATTTTATCTATCTGCAGCTGTATTACTTTGCTGATGTAGGTCTAGATGTGCAAGTTGATGGAACATAGTGTGATGGTTTGATTATAATTTTGGCCAAGAATATTTCAGATGTGACTAGCTGTTAATGATTTTTTTTCTTCTTTTGCTGCTGGCATCCTGAGTTCAGACAACATTTTATTTGTGCAGAGGATGTGGATGTTGCATGCAAGGCATTCATAATTGATCTTTGATCCATTAGTGGGTCTGGAGTCCAGTATTGGTCAGATCTCAGTGAGGATTGCGGATTTATTTTCTGAACAAGATGGGCTTTTAACAGCCACTGTGTATTTTGACTCGCCAAGTCAACTTTATTTGTCACATATGCATACAAGATGTGCAGTGAAATGAAAGTAGCAATGCCTGTGGATTGTGCAAAAACTATAGAATCAGTATTTCCATATTAGGGAAAAAACAACAATTTTAAAAAGACACAACGCAACAGTAAATTAGTACAATAAATTAGTCCCTGGTGAGATAAGGGTTTACAGTCCTGATGGCCTGTGGGAAGAAACTCCATCTCATCCTCTCTGTTTTCACAGCATGACAGCGGAGGTGTTTGCCTGACCGTAGCAGCTGGAACAGTCCATTGATGGGGTGCCCCCTAATGTTGCTTGCTCTGGATCAGCACCTTCTAATGTATAGGTCCGGCGGGGGGGGGGGGGGGGGGGGGCGAGGGCGAGTGTAGTTTCCATAGTACGTTTTGCTAAACGCACTACTCTCTGCAGAGCTTTCCTGTCCTGGGCTGAGCAGTTCCCAAACCAGATTGTGATGTTGCCGGACAAGATGCTTTCTACAGCCCCAGAGTAGAAGCACTGAAGGATCCTCAGAGAGACTCTGAATTTTCTCAGCTGCCTTGGGTGGTAAAGGCGCTGCCTTGCCTTACCAGTGCGGCAGCGTGTGTTAGCCATGTCAGATCCTCTGTGATGTGGACTCCTAGGTATTTAAAGCAGCTTGCCCTATCCACAGTAGCCTCATTTATCTCCAGTGGCGTGTATGTCCTCGGATGTTGTGCCCTTCTAAAGTTCACAATCAGCTCCTTAGTTTTTATGACATTCAAGTGGAGGCTGTTGTCCTGACAGCAGAGTGCCAGATCAGCCACCTCCTCCCGGTAGGCCTTCTCATTGTTATCGGAGACAGTGTCATCAGCAAACTTGATTATGAAATTGGAGCTGAACCTGGCCACACAGTCATGTGTGTAACAGGGAGTACAGTAGGGGGTTGAGGACGCAACCCTGGGGGGATCCTGTGTTCTGGGTGAGGGTGTTCGATGTATGTCTTCCCATCTTGACCACCTGGGGCCTGGCAGTGAGAAAGTCCAGGACCCAGGCACAGGGGAGTGTTAAGCCCAAGTTCCAGCAGCTTCTCAGCAAGTCTGGTGGGGACAATCGTATTGAAGGCTGAACTGAAGTCAATGAACAGCATCCTCACATAGCCCCTCTTCTGGCTGTCAAGGTGAGAGAGAGTGGTGTGCAGAACCTGGGAGACCACATCATCAGTCAGATGATTGTCTTTTTGCTTCAGATTTCTGTAATTGATTGATTTTAAACTCCTTGTCTGCAACACTTGAGTCAAAGATAAGTCTTTGTTTGGTTTCTAGTCTGCTAACAAGTGTTGTTCTATTCCCTCTATTAAATGAGACACCAGTGGTACCCACAAATGGTAGTATTCAGCGACCTTAGTGAACTGCACCTCGGATGGTGTTTGTCGATTTTATTTCGGGTTGTGAAGCAGTAAGGCCCCATTTGCCATCTACTGCATGACTAATGTAACATGCTGATCGGAATTGGAAGATGTTACAAGAAGAATTAATAAAGCAGTTGGCCTGATTAACTCAAAAACAGCCAGGACGCTTGGAGGAAGTCGGGGCTTTTTGAATGCATATCTCATGTAATTTGTGGCTAATTTCATGGATGTGTAGCATGTCTATATCAATGGAGCTGTGGAGAGAGTCAGAAGCTTTAAATTCCTGGGTGTGCATACTACTGAAAATCTTTCCTGGACCCAGCACACTGATGTAATTTTTTTTTTTAAAAGCCCATCGACGCCTCTATTTCCTGAGAAGATAACGGAGATTCGGTATGTCAAAGAGAATTATCTTGAACTTTTACAGGTGCACAGTCGAGAGCAAATTGACTGGTTGCATCACGGCCAGGTTTGGCAACTTGAATGCCCAGGAACAAAGAAGACTGCAAAAAGTTGTGAACACTGCCCAGTCCATCATGTGTTCTGACTCCACCATTGAAGGATTTACTGGAGTCATGGCCTCAAAAGGGCAGCCATCATCATCAGACCCACACCACCCTGGTCAGACATTCATTGTTCAATCTAGGACATGACAATAAAGCACTCTTCACTCTGGAACGGGCAATGTAAGGAATAATCTGAAAATGTCGTCTTTACATGGTTTGACCCTGAACTTGCTGTAAATGAGGGAGTCATTATGGCATGGAAACGGCCCCTTCGGCCCAACTTGTCCATGTTGACTAAAATACCCATCTAAACCAATGTCAAAAGCTGCAGTAGAACACAGTGCTGGAGTAACTCTGCTGGTTGAACAGTATCTCTGCTGGAGAAAGTCATAAGTTTGGTGTTTAGAGGAGTGATTTGAAGTGTTAAGTAAATGGCTTTAGAAAGTTGGGGAAAGTCACCTGGTTAGGATTACCGTCAAGGTAATTAACTTGCCATTGCTTAGCTTTTTTAATGCTGGAAAATGTTGCATTGCTCAGTTGATTTAATAAAAACATTTCAAACTGAACCACATAGGAATTAGGATAAGCAGACAAAAAAAAATTGTTAAATGTTATAAAGTGCTTGAAGTTTAGGTTATTGAGGTGGATCTAGTGGAATAATTCAATAGAATGTGAGAGGGCAGGTTTGGGAGGAACTGCTTGTTATTTTGTTGAAGTGAGTAAAGTCAGGGGCGAGGGGGTTTGCAGGAGGTAAGTACTGTAGGTGGTATTGGTGATAAGAGGCAGTAAGCCAGGCATAGGATCAGGTGACAGACAGCCCGGCATTGCATCACTCCATGTTGGGAGCTTCAGTTGGTATGTGTTAAAGTATTGTGAATAATTCAATGTCTGTCAGAGGTGACAATGCACAGAAATTCCTGAAGTAGTGGTTCAACATTGAATGTAAGCAGGTTAAAAACAAAACTCTCTATTTTGACAGGTTCTGCTCCCACTGTAACACCAACCAGCAGCAGAGATGCCTTCCGATCTGGCCAAGAAGAAGGCTGCGAAGAAGAAGGAAGCGGCAAAGGCTCGTCAGCGTAAACCCAAAGCTGCAGAAGATACTGAGGAAAACGGTGACCTTGGTACAGACGACGTGGGGAATTCCGAAAGGCAGCAAATCAATGGATGTTCTGGTCATGATGCAGGTATGAACTTTGGTTAGGACAGAGTCCAACATTCCAGGATTTAGGCTATGAATATCAGGGAAGACTTTGGCTTGTTGGTTCCCAGAATATTGTTGTTGGCAAGATAGACACAAAATGCTGGAGTAACTCAGCGGGTCAGGCAGCATATCTGGAGAAACTTTATTGGCAAGTTTGCCGTTTGCCTTCCGTCTCTAATTATTCTGTGTGGAATGGGTCGTTAATCTGTTTCAGTGTAAGGGCTCTTAACTGGTGTAGGAAGGAACTGTAGATGCTGTCCTCCCTATGACCTCTGATTTTGCATTTACCCTGTTTCTCAATGGTTATTGGCTCCACCATGTCCCCGTCTTGTGATGCTGTTTCTCTGTTCACAGGCCTGACCCAGATTATCAATGAGCTGGATGAGTTTGAGCTGAAGAAAGCAGCAGCCCGGGCAGTCACAGGGGTGTTGGGCTCTCACCCCAACAGCACGGACGTTCACATCATTAATCTATCACTTACCTTCCACGGTCAGGAGCTACTAAGCGACACCAGGCTGGAGCTGAATACAGGCCGGCGCTATGGACTGATTGGCCTCAATGGCACAGGTAAGGTCAGAGGTGGTCAGAATGCTGGGACCATTCCTGTAAAGTTGTTGAAGTCAGTAACTCTAAAATGTTTTATAATGTTGGTGGATAAGACTGCTTCTCCATTTTAGGATGATTTACACGTGTACCAAGGTATATTGAAAGGCTTTGTTTTGCATACCATCCAATCACATCAGATAATACTATGCATAATGTAATCAAACTCTAGTACAATAGATAGAGCAGAGGGGGAGATGCAGAGTGCAGAATATAGTTCTCACAATTGTAGCGCATCAGTTCCAGAGACAAAGTCCAACGTCCGCAATTGGATGCTGAAGACCGGGGAGACCTGATAGAAGTTTCAAGGACGACCGTTCAGAAGCCTGAAAAGAGGGGAAAGCCGTTCCTGTGGTGCACACATTCAAACATCTTGTATATTCTGCCGGACAGGAGTAGGGCAAAAGAGGAAATAATCAGGGTGGGACAAGTCTTAGATTATGTTGGCTGCTTTTCCGAGGCAGTGTTGTGTGGATGGAATCGATGGTGGGGTGTGTGGTCTGAGATGGATTGGGCTGTATCTACAGCTCTGTGTATTCTTGTGGTCTTGGGCAGAGCTATTCCAATCCAAGCTGTGATGCAACCTGAGAGAATGCTTGCTGTTTTTTTTTTGAAGTGTCTGTGAAAGCAGCAGTTATTAGTTAGCTAATAAAAGGGCAATTGCAGCAATGTGTTGCCCACCTGTGGGAGAAGACAGTGCTCTTTGTCCATCCATCACTGACTCCATAATGTGCCTGGCTACCAAGAGTCCTATTGTAACTGTTATTGTAACTAGAGCACAGAATGTGCAGTATGTGGTTAAGTGAGACTACAGTTTGTGTCAAATCATGTGACACACGAGTACAATGAAGGCCACACATGCAGCAGATAGTGTGGGTATAGCGTTACAGCATCACAGTTATATTCACTTGTAGACATCGCAAACTTGTCAATTGAAACTTTGTGGAATAAATCCTGAGGAGTTTTTGCAGATCTGCCAGTCCAAGTACTTCGTCCCAAAGGGAAAGGCAGACTTGCCAGATTGGGAGTGAACATGGAGCAGTGATTTTTTCGTAATGCTGTCCCCCCCTCTCCCCCTTTTCCTCCCCCCCCCCCCCCCCAGGCAAATCCATGCTGCTGTCTGCCCTAGGTCACCGGGAGCTGCCGATACCGGAACCCATCGACATTTACCACCTTACACGGGAAATGCCACCCAGTGACAAAACGCCACTGGATTGTGTGGTCGAGGTTGACAAGGAGCGCATCGTATTAGAGAAAGAGGCGGAACGACTGGCCCACGAAGACGGTAACTACCTTTAGCTTTTGCTCCTGTTTTGTCATCGAAGTTCAAATCATTCAATTTTTCAATGGTCACTGGTACTTATTATGCAGTAAAATTCATTTGGTATACAGTTCACTACAAGTATCACCACACATAAGCACCTGCATTAATCTTAATTAAGCATCTCGTATAGTACAAGTGTATAGCAGTAGTATACGGAGACAGAATCGCCAGTTTGGCGCCTTTTTCAAGTACCGGTTGTAAGTACAGGGTTCTTGAAATGACCACGGCAGAGTCAGCCTGGCCAAGCATGGCCACTGGTGTCCTCTGCCGCTGCTTCACCACTGAAGACCAAGTGCGCTCGGCCTCTTGGAAAGGCGTGAAGTAGTCTTGAACATATTCCAATTCACTGTCTCAAGGCTGTCCTGATGTTCACCCTCGGCCTCCTTAGCCAACTGCTATATCACTATTTTCATAGGTGTCTCGTGCTTCCATCTGGCTGAATGAAATTGTATTAAGAGTTGGAAATCAAAACAAAAGCTGCCAATTTGGACACCTGAAATAAAACCAGAAATTGCTGGTAGTGCTCAGCAGGTCAGGTCACATCTGTGGACAAATAATTCAGGTTGTCAACCCTGCATCAAAGTAGGACTTAAAAGCCCAGTGGTGCAGCAGTTAGTGCCAGTCCTGACCTTGGGTGCAACCTGTGTGGAGTTTTCTCTATGTACGACGGCATGTTTTTCCCTCGAGTGTTCTGATTTCCTCTCGCACCATCTGTCATCGAGCTGGATATCGTGTAGAAGAGATTCACCAAGATATTACCAAGGCTTGCGGGTTTGAGTTGCAGGGAGAGGCTGGATAGGCTGGGGCTAAGAGGCGACCTTACTGAGCTGTATGAGGGGCATGGATGAAGTATTTTTTTCTAGGGTAGAGGATTCTAATGCTAGTGTGCATAAGCCAAATATGAGAGATTTAAGATTTGTACCTTGGGAAACTAGGTGCTTCCTCTGGCAATGTAATAACTTGGGTTTGGATGTATTAAGGTATTGCGTGGAGTTCTAGTTGCCCATTACAGGAAGGATGTGGAGGCTTTGGATAGGGTGCAGAGGAGATGTACCAGGATGTTACCCAGAATAGAGGGGTTTTGCTACAGGGAGAGGTTGGATAAATGTGGATTGTTTTCTCTGTAACGTCAGAGGTTGAGGGCAGTGTTCTCTCTAAGCTGTGCGAACAAGTTTTGAAACCAGCACACAAAGGAAATTTATCTGCGCGCAAAGGATTTTGACATTTGGGGTGGGGGGGGGGGGGAAACGCTATGAAATTTCTCCACTATAAATGATAGTGGAGAAATTTTGTAGCGGAGACTCTTTTCTGAAGTTCGTCACAGAGGACGGCTGCAGCCCTCTCTGGCATCGGGGCAATCCGATCCACGGGCGCCGCATTCGTCCCCGTGCTTCACCCAAGGGAGGGCCGGGGCCGCACTCCTCAAAGATGGTGGCGCTGCTGGCAGGAACCCAGCGGTAAAGGGACGGGAGTGGACCTGGGGGGGGGGGGAGAGAGAAGGAGGAGAGGGAGTGGGGGAGAGGTGGGGAGAGGTGGAGGATGAGTGGGGGGGGGGGAGGAAAGAGTGGGAGGAATGGTTAAATAAAGAAATGTTTCATTTGAAAAATGAAGCATTCATGAATCTGTATGTCATAAACGCTACAATGTTATCTAAAATGTAGTAATCAATAATTATACAGTATATAATTTATTTGTAAAAATCTCATAATCATATTGACTTTATTGTACAGTTTACAAAGATCCATTTCAAATTATGTAGCTAGCTTGAGTTATTGAAATTTTGATTCACCATGTCAAATTCAAAGGGTGTGAAGTGCAAAAAAACTGCAAGCTGGTTTATAGTTGAATGGCTTAACAAAATAGTAAACTGCTACACCAAAACTCATGAGGTCATCAATTTGCACAAAAATTCAGTGCACACTCATTTGTAACAGCATAACAAATTGCACAATACAAGATTTCTGTGCACACGAACTACTAAAAGTTAGAGGGAACACTGGTTGAGTGGTAAAGATAGAATAATTATGAGGGGTATGGCAAGGGTATACAGTCGTAACCTTTTTCCTCAATGTCCAACACTAGAGGCCACAGCTTTAAGATGAGAGGAGGAAAGTTTAAAGGAGATGGCTTTTTCCACAGAAGATAGTGGGGGCCTGGAACACATTGCCAGGGGAGGTGGTGGAGGCAGAGACGATAGTGAGATTTAAGAGGCTTTTTGATGACACATGGAAATAGAGGGATATTGATCATATACAAATGCGGTTAGTTTAACTTGGCTTCATGTTTGGCGCAAACATTTTGGGATGAAGTGTCCGTTCCCATGTGTACTCTTCTGTTAGTGGATACAATTATGTTTGGAAGATGTTTAGAGGGATATATGAATTGGAAGGGTTTGGAGGTCTGTGGGCCAACTTGGTTGCCATGAGGAAGTGGGCCAAAGGACCTGTTTCAATTCTGCTTAGCTCTATAACCATCCCAAAGATGTAGGCAGATTAATTGGCTGCTGCAGCTGCACACAGGTAGCAATGAGGTCAGTATTGTCTCTGGACTCCGAGATGAATTTTGTATAAGTAAGTGCATAAAATATTTTGATGGGGTGGGGGGCAGTGGTTGTTGTTGATAGGCACGTAAGGGTGTTACATGCAGGAGCTAAAAACAAAGTGCTGTAGGAACTCAGCAGGTCAGACAATATTTGGGTCGGGACCCTTCTTTAGACTGGTGCCAACTCGAAACATCATCTATCCATTCCTTCAGAGATGCATGCCTGAGCTGACCAGTTCCTCATGCACTATTTTGCTCAAGTTTCCAGCACCTGCAGTTACTTGAGTCTCCAGCTAAATGCAGGAAATAAGAGGAGATGGGGTACTTCTGTTTGGAGCTGGCAGGGACGTCTGTATACTAATAAGTAAACTACATTGTCCTGGGAAAAGTAAAATTCCCACTGCCTGCAGCTTTCCCTCCCTATCACAAGCCGGCCTTATTAAAAAAATATCACCATTCTTTAGTGTAGCGATACGGCGTGATAACAGTCCCTTCGGCCCACTGAGACCATGCTAACCGGCCAACACCCTGTACACTGGAGACAATTCTTACTAAAACCATATTAACATACAAACCTGTGTGTCTTTGGAGTATGGGACTAAACCGGAGCATCTGGAGAAAACCCACGTAGTCACAGAGAGAATGTACAAACTCCATACAGACTGCACCCATAATCAGGATTCAACTTACTGTGCCGTGGTGTTGGATTGAAATTGTGAAGCTCCCCCCGCCCCCAGCAGCAAAGTCGGAGCTACGAAGCAGCTACTGCTTTGGCTGAAGAAGGTGCTTCATCACTATCATAGACACAAGCTGGAGTAATCAGTGAGTCATGCAGCATCTCTGGAGAAAGGGAGTAGGTGGCATTTTGTGTTGAGACCCTTCATCAGACAGGAGGTCTGGATCCAAAACGTCACCTATTCCTTTTCTCCAGAGATGTTGCCTGACCCGCTGAGTTAATCCAGTCTTTTGTCTATCTTCTAGTTTAAACCAGCATCTGCTGTTCCTTCCTACACGCTTCATCACTATCATGTTGAAGATGAATTTAAAACAAAACAAATCCAATTCTGGAGGCAGTTCTATTTTAGTGGGATCAGTCTGCCTTTCCATTTGCCGAGACACCTGCCTCTGTAATCCCTCTCTCTATCCATGTTGTCTTAAACCAAGTGTTTGACAATTCCTGTAAATGTGTGATGGATATGTGTGATAGTTCCTTAGTGATCTACTATTCTGTAATTTAGTTGTAGTTTAGTTACAGTGCCCTCTGTCACGTTTGGGACAAAGACCCATTATTTATTTGCCTCTGTACTCCACAATTTGAGATTTGAAATGGAAAAAATTAGATGTGGTTAAAGTGCACATTGTCAGATTGTATTAAAGGTCATTTTTATGCATTTTGGTTTCGCCATGTGAAATTACAGCTCTGTTTATACATAGTCCCTCCATTTCAGGGCGCCATAATGTTTGGGACGCATGGCTTCACAGATGTTTGTAATTGCTCAGGTGTGTTTAATTGCCTCCTTCAATCAGTATAAGAGAGCTCTCAGCACCTAGTCTTTCCTCCAGTCTTTCCATCACCTTTGGAAACTTTTATTGCTGTTTATCAACATGAGGACAAAAGTTGTGTCAAATAAGCCACTATGAGACTGAGAAACAAGAATAAAACTGTTAGAGACATCAGCCAAACAGGTTTACCAAAATCAACTGTTTGGAACATCATTAAGAAGAAAAAGAGCACTGGTGAGCTTACTAATCGCAAAGGGACTGGCAGGCCAAGGAAGACATCCACAGCTGATGACAGAGGAATTCTCTCTATAATAAAGCAAACCCCCCAAACAACTGTCTGTAAGATCAGAAACACTCTTCAAGAATCAGGTGTGGATCTGTCAATGACTACTGTCCACAGAAAACTTCATGAACAGAAATACAGAGGCTACACTGCAAGATGCAAACCACTGGTTAGCTGCAAAAATAGGATGGGCAGGTTACAGTTTGCTAAGAAGTACTAAAAGAGCAACCACAGGAAAAAGGTCTTGTGGACAGACAAGATGTTGATTATCTTATATCAGAGTGATGGTAAGAGCAAAGTATGGAGGAGAGAAAGAACTGCCCAAGATCCAAAGCATACCAACTCATCTGTGAAACACGGTGGTGGGGGTATTATGGCCTGGGCATGTATGGCTGCTGAAGGTACTGGCTCACTTATCTTCATTGATGATACAACTGCTGATGGTAGTAGCATAATGAATTCTGAAGTGTAAGACACATCCTATCTGCACATGTTCAAACAAATGCCTCAAAACTCATTGGCTGGCGTTTTTTTCTACAGCAAGACAATGATCCCAAACATACTGCTAAGCAATAAAGGAGTTTTTCAAAACTAAAAAATGATCAATTCTTGGGTGGCCAAGTCAATCACCCGATCTGAACCTAATTGAACATGCCTTTTATATGCTGAAGAGAAAACTGAAGGGGACTAGCCCCCAAAACAAGCGTAAGCTAAAGATGGCTGCACTACAGGCCTGACGGAGCATCACCAGAGAAGACACCCAACAACTGGTGGTCCATGAATCGCAGACTTCAAGCAGTGAATGCATGCAAAGGATATGCAACAAAATACTAAACATGACTACTTTCATTTACATGACATTGCTGTGTCCCAAACATTATGGTGCCCTGAAATGGAGGGACTATGTATAAACACTGCTGTAATTTCTACACGGTGAAACCAAAATGAATAAAAATTGCCTTTATTAAAATCTGACAATGTGCACTTTAACCACATGCGATTTTTTTTTTTCCTCTATTATAAATCTCAAATTGTGGAGAACAGAGGCAAATAAATAAATGATGGGACTTTTCCCAAACATTATGGCGGGCAGTAGGTTTAGGCATATACTTTTCATGTGTTGCTGAGGTACAGTGAAAAGCTTTGTTTTGCAAGCTGTCCAATCAGTCAGATAATACTGTACATAGTTGCAATCATCAAGTCAAACTTGAGTAGAACAATAGAACAAACGGGAAAGATACAGAGTGCAGAATATAGTTCTCCGCATTGCAGTTTACCAGTTTCATGGACAAAGCCCAATGTCGGCAGTTGTATAGAGGTGAATCGGACAATACACTAGCTTGTGCAAGAGCTGTTCAGAAGCCTGATGAATGCTTTGTTGAAAAGATGCTTTTAAAGTTGGTGTCCATGTCGTGGATAGAGATGTGCAATATTTTTAGGGGTTTTAATTATTTTACACTAAATTCAGTGACTTGTGCCTGCCCAGTGCTGGCCAGAGTGTATACGACTGCCAGTGATGCAGAGTGTGGGAAGCTGGTGCCAGGCGCAGGGGCTGTCCCTGAAGACCATGACATAGACCGGCCACCTGATGGGACAGGCTCCCATACACTGTGCTGTCGGTATTGCATGTGGCTGTGGAGATGTATTAGGTGAACCCAGTCAGGATTGTTGCAGGACAGTCTCCGACCTGGTGGGGATCAGCACTAGGTGACTGGAGGCATGAGCTCCAGCACCAGCCTGTCAAGGTGTTGTCATCCTTATCTTGTGGTTGTGTCAGCTGCAGTAGTTCAGACTCGGATCATTAAATTATTGACATGGAAATAGGCCCACCTGCGACTCAACGCCAACCCTTGGTCACCCATTTATATTAGTTCTGTTATTCCACTTTCTCATCCACCTCCTACACACTAGGGCAAATCAGAGGGCCAATTAACTTACAAACTCGCATGTATTTGGGATGTGGGAGGAAACCAGAGCATCAGGAGAAAACCCATGTGGTTACAGAGAGAGAGAGAGAGAGTGTGTAAACTTCACACAGGCAGCATTAGAGGTCAGGATCTAACCCATGTCTCTGCCGTGTAAGGCAGCAGTTCTACTAGCTGGGCCACTGCAGCACAGATGATGAGCAGCCTATCCCTGTGTCCTGTTTGAGGTCCAACTCAAGTCGGTCAACCTCGGGCAGTATTCGTGGGTGCGCCCCGTGTTTGGGATTTGTTGCTTGTATTCTGCTGTAGCTTTTGGAGTTTGACTGTCCCTTCCCTTCCAGCTGAATGTGAGAAATTGTTGCAAATCTACGAGCGTTTGGAGGAGTTGGATGCGGACAAGGCGGAAGTGCGGGCGTCACGGATTCTGCACGGCCTCGGCTTTTCACCAGCCATGCAGCGGAAGAAGATGAAGGATTTTAGTGGAGGCTGGAGAATGAGAGTGGCACTTGCCAGGTAAATGAATGGGAGTGGGTGGGTGGTGGGGTGGGGGTTCTTGGAGCTGCAGAGGCAGTCTCTGGGCAGCCATCTTACACAGCAGAGATGTAAGAATCAAGGTGGTTTTATGATCATTTGAAAGATAATATCTGGAAACGGGCACTTTGGTCCATCAAAGGCAGCACAAAATGCTGGAGTAACTCAGCGGGTGAGGCAGCATCTCTGGAGAGAAGGAATGAGTGACGTTTCGGGTCCAGACCCTTCTTCAGACCATCGGCCAATCAAGTCCACGCCAACCATCAATCACCCATTCATGCCAGTTCTGTTATCCCACTTTCTCATCCATCTTACACACTAGGGGCAATTTAGAAGCCAATTAACCTACAAACCCGCACATCTTAAGGACGTGGGAGGAAATTCACATGGTCATAGGGAGAACGAGCAAACTTCACATGCGCGCACACACAGCGCCCAAGGTCAGGATCAAACCTGGGTCTCTGGTGCTGTGACGCAGCAGGTCTACCAGCTGCACTCCTGCAGCCCTCCGTGTGGTGGGAACAATGTTAGAAGATATTTGAGTAAGGCGTTTAAAGTTACTGCAGGTGGATGGGAATGGTGTTACAGTCAGGAAGAACAAGCTCAGTGCTAAGTGCCACGCTGTTCTTTGCATGTACTGGGATGAATGATTCACTAAATCCAGGCTTTGCAGGTGCAAAAGATCCTCTCTGATATTCCTGCAAAATGCAGAGGCAGGAATGGAAGCCACAATAGCAAAGATTCAAAAACGCACAAACTGTTCATTAAAAAGTAAGTGTGCTATTGCTTATGTAAAGAGCGCCCACTCCATTCACACTAAAACATTTAGTCATAGTCTTACAGCGAGGTAACGGGCCCTTCGGCCCAACTTGCCTACACCGGCGAACATGTCCTTGTTACATTTTGAATTGGTTTTAGTAGATGAGAGTCAGCATTTGAGAGCAGGAAGTCTGATTTCTCCTGATGCTGCTTCTCTCGGTTGAGGTTACAATTGGTCCAACCGTGATCTTATTAAATGGTAAAGTAGGCTGGAGGGGGCAGGGGTGTTGACCTGCTCCTGGTTTGTATGTTGTTAATTTACAGCCCTATTATCCGCTTGATATTTAATCCGTATTCAAGCAGAATCAATGGGTAGTGCGAGCTACACATGCAAAAATAAGCCCTTTTTAATGAAAGTTTCTTCCAATAGCATTCATTTACGAGGATTCGGGTGTTTTTGAGTCTCCACGCTTTTTCAGTGTAACTAGGGTAACTGCAGTGTGTTGGAAACATTGAACCATTTGTTCGTTCATGCCCTGTGATCCATCATTCCTAATTGCTGTGGTTTGCTGCCATTTTCCAGGGCGTTGTTCATCAAACCCTTCATGCTGCTGTTGGATGAACCCACCAATCATCTGGATCTAGATGCCTGCGTGTGGCTGGAGGAAGAACTCAAATTGTAAGTTGGAGGAGTTCATTCCTTGGGGTTTGTTGCCCTTTAGTTGAGAGATACAGCACAGAACCAGGCCCTTCGGCCCACCAAGTCCTCACAGACCAACGATCCACACACATTAATGCTATCTTACACACTGGAGACAATTTTACATTTGTACCAAGCCAAATAACCTACAAACCTGTGTCTTTGGAGTGTGGGAGGAAACTGGGGCACCCAGAGAAAACCCATGCAGTCACGGGGAGAAAGTACAAATTCCGTACAGACATAGTCCATGGTCAGGATTGATCCCGGGTCTCTGCCGCTGTAAGGCCGCAACACCGTTCTGTTTTGTTTAATATTGTCACATGTACTAAGGTACGATGAAGAGCTGTTGTGGGTCCTATCCAGTCAAGAAAAGACTATACATGATACAATTAAGCCGTCCATAGCGTACAGATAAAGGGTACAGCATTTAGTGCACAGTCTGATTAAAGATAGTTCAAAGGTCTCCAATCGGGTAGGTAGGAGGTCAGGGCTGTACTCAAGCTGTTGAGAAGATGGTCCAGTTGCCTAATAACAGCTGGGGTGAAAAACTGTACCTGAATCTGGAAGTATGCGTTTTCAAACTTCTGTACCATTTGCCTGATGGAAGAGGGGAGAAAATGGTGTGACAGGGGTGAGATTGGTCTTGATTTCGCTGCCCTGCAAGCATAACATGAGGATGCATTCGTGAATGGTGACAATGTGGCTGGTGTGGTAGAGGGGCAAGATGCATCTGTAATATGGAAGTTTGCCAGTTCAGCAGTATTAAATAAATTATAATTAAAACACAAAGTACTTGTACTATGACACCAGGATGAATGCTCATTCACGAAAACCAAGTCTAAAGCCAAAGTACTATCTAAACTGATTATACAAACTTATGCTTTGGGTAATAACTAACTCCATGTGCAACAATCAGCAACCTACATGTTAACAAGCACGTTTTTTTAAAAAAACTGATCATGTAGATACAAGTATATAATTGGGGTTATCAAGTGGGCACTTCCCTTTGCTGGTGTTTCGTTGAGTTGGGCCCATGACGCATTGGGCAAGCTCAACAGTTAGTTCTGGCGTCCCAGAACAACCCCCCCCCCCCCCCCCCCCCCCACCCGTCAATGCCTGCCCTATGGTATCAGTATCTACTAAATAAAGGAAACTACAGAGGATTAATTCACTAACAAATGCTAAACACTCGCATCCTGTCTTCCACTTAGCCTAACCCATCATTAAAATTGTAACACCACAAATATCAACCTTGCATAAAACCGGGATACATTTACACAGAATACACTAACAAAGAAATACACAAACCGCATGTTATATATTTCCTTTCTGCCGTGAATTGATGCTATTTCTTCTTCACCAAATCCACCTACTACCTTGCTCTGCTGCCTCTGTCATCTCCTTTACGGCCTGATGCAAATTGTCTGCAATTTCCTAGCTCTCAATAGAGTGACATGGTTGATTGTGCTATGGAACCTGTACAACCCACCTCTACCAGATGTATTCTTGCCCTCCATCCTCGCTGCTCAATTGTGCCAACTCTACAAATCTGAGCTTTACCTTTCATGAGCTTCATCCACTAAGTTCTCCCATGGCACTGCCAGTTCTATAAAATACACAATATGCTGACTAACTGACCATAACACTATATCAGTGTTCAAACTAATACTAATTATTTCCTGCAGTACAACAAGCTTTCCTCCCAAATATACCTGCATCTACCAATCATTGGCTCCCTGCAACTGGCCTAAACCATACCTGTCTGAAAACTTTCCTCTACCTTTCTCTCCCTCGCGGAACAACTGAATCGCCACACTCTTGAGTCCTAATGCCTACTGAATTAATTTGTGCTGCTCTCCTCTCAATTGCTGCAGCTATACACTTCAAGACATGGTTAAGCCGCCAGGTATACCGACGCGGAGAAAGATCAATCCAACATCATGACAAAATATGTCTCAACATTGCATCCTCCATCCTCAAGAGACTTGCCCGGTCCCCACCGACCCTTTGTTTGAGGTTCTGCAGTGATGGCAACACATCATAAATGGCCCCTATAAGGAAACTTGCATGACCTGCCTCCATGATCCACATCCTGCTTGCTAACTTCCTCTTTTCCGCACTTTCCCAGTTCATCCACTGTCCCTGCTTAACCTGAGCTAGTGCCCTTATACATCTCACTGCTTCCTCCTGATGACATACCTACTCTACAACCAATTTCCTCTTCTCTGTTGGACCTGCCTTACTCCACACTGGTTTTCCTGTGCAGAGCCCGAGGCCTCTTTCCCCAGTTGCTCCCTACCAATACGTACTTGGTAATCAAGGAAACGTGTGCATATTTATTAAATGCGCACATATGGTTAAAAAGCGTACTCATAGTGACAGGAACTGTAATGTGCAATTTGGGAGCTGATATTTCTGGGGACATTTTAATCTTTTAAATCACTCTTAGTAGGTATGTTACAAAACTTACCTTGAGCAGCGCTGCAGTTCTGCCGCTCCCCGTGTGCGCGACTTTGGCGCCTTTCAGAGGGGGGCGGGCTTAAAGTGCCGTTTTTCTTCAGGCTGGGCAAATCGATCAATGTCGGGTGATTTCGTTGCAGAAGAAAAATCGCTCCGACATTTCATTAATGAAGGTATTTTTTAAATTACGCTAGATTATTTATTATCTAGAGCAATTTAAAAATCACCTTCAAAAGCCGTGAGCACTGATAACGGGAAGGATTTTGCGTAGGGGAGAAAAAAAGGTACAGTTTATTTTTATATTAAAAGTTGGTTTTTATGGAGGCTTTAATAATATTTTCATGTTGCGAAATGGGGTCCAAAAAAAAAGTATGAACCGGCTATATTTTTCATACCGACTTCACAGCAAACCGCAATGTTCCAATCCACCGCATTCCACTAAAACCCACTCACTAGTTGATTTAAATAGCCATTAATTTACAGGCATTAAACACTAAATTCATTTCATTTGGCCCAGAAATTCATGAAAATGAGATTTTAAAATTATGTTATATTGTGGATTATTGTGTGAATGTTATTTGGACGCTTAGGCAATTAAAAAAAAGTTTATCTTTTCTTAAGAAATGGATAGATGTTTAGATCTATTCATTGAATTTTGTAATTAGCTACAATTAGATAGCTAACTAATTATATGCTTTAATTTCAGGTCATCTAAGTAAGATTGTTTCATATTTGTTTCAGAATGCTTCAATCTATAATAACTGAAAATTTCATTGAGTTCTCTTAATTTTTAAGAAAGTTATGGGCTTTTAACGGTCCTAGATCACAGCTTTTGAGTTAAGTCAATTGAAAGGCAATGGGGAACAAGATGCTAATTTCCGAGTATGAAAATGGCCATAACTTTCTTAATACTGAAGATATGAAAGTGAATTAGGTATCAAATTAAACTTCTTTTTATGCTTTATCTGATGGGATAAATTGCAGACTTGATTTTTTAAATCTCAAAATTTTGTAACATTGCTACTCTTAGTGTGTATGGTGGTGACAGATTGGTTATCAAACTGGAAAGCCTGACCCTTGAACTAATATGAAAAAATCAATCCAGATGTGAGAGTTCATTTCTGCCCACCGCAGCGGTAGAATGTGAATTCAATTAATATTTTCACCCAGAGAGTTGTGAATTTATGGAATTCCCTGCCCCAGAGGGCAGTGGAGGCCAAATCACTGGATGGATTTAAGAGAGAGTTAGAGCTCTAGGGGCTAGTGGAATCGAGGGATATGGGGAGAAGGCAGGCACGGGTTATTGATAGGGGATGATCAGCCCTGATCACAATGAATGGCGGTGCCGGCTTGAAAGGCCGAATGGCCTCCTCCTGCACCTATTTTCTATGTTTCTAATAATCAGAAATTTAAAAATATATATGTCAAAGAACAATACAGCATGGAAGCAGGCTCTTCAGCCCAACTCATCTGTGCTGATCAAGTTGTCTAACTGCACCAGTCACATTTTTTGGCACTTAGCCCGTAATCATCCAACCTCCAATGTTGCAGTGGTACCCGCTTCTACTACCTCCTCTGGCAGCTCGTTCCATATACCCACCATGAAGAGTTGCACTTCGGATCCCATTGAAATCTTTCCTCTCTCACCTTAAACGTATGCCCTTTAGCTCTTGATTCCCCATTCCAGGGAAAATGATGTGATTATCTACCTTGTGCCCTTTGTTATTTTATAAACCTCTAAGGTCTCCTCAGCCTCCTATCCCTTGGCGAAGGAAAGGTCATATCATGTTTAGCCTCTCCTTGTAATTCAAACCTTCTGGATGTGGTAACATCCTCAATTTTTTTCATTTTTAATAATTTTTTTTGTTTTTTGTTCCCTTTCCAGTTTAATGACTTCCTTCCAAAAGTAGGGCGTCCAGAACTGTACACAGTACACAAAATGTGCCTTACTGAAGCTGTGTACAACTATAACATGATATTCAAGCTCCAGAAGGCTAACAGATCAAACGCATTCACCCTGTCCACCTGTGTTGCTACTTTTAAGGAATTTCTGCATCCCTAGGTGTCTGTGTTCTATGACACTCTCCAGGGTCCTTGCATTTACTGTGCCAGTCCCACCATGGTTAGCCTTGACAAAATGTAACAGCTTGCATCTTACCTGTGTTAACTCTAATTTTCTTTGGCAATTAGCCTAATTGATTTAGATCCCGTTGTAATCTCAGATGGCCGTCACTATACCACCTATTTTAGTGTAATCTGCAAACTTATTAACCATGCCACCAACTTTCTCATTTAAATAATTATTATAAATAACAAACGGGAAATAGATCCAGCACCCATCCCTGTGGCACATCATGTTACAGGTCTCCGGTTTGTAAAACTACCACCACCCTCCGTCACCTACCTTTCAAGCCTTTTTTGTTTCCGATTAACCATTTTGTCCTGGATCCTATGTGATCTAGCCTTCCAGATTAGCCTGCCCTGTGGTATCTTGTCACAGGCCGTTCAAAAGTCAAGTAGATGATGCCTTGTAGTACTACCCTCATAAATCATCTTGGTGACTTCGTCATCAATTCAGTTGTAATGGTGTGACCTGATTTCCCATTCACAAAGCCATGCTGACTGCCCCTCATCAGCCCCTGCCTTTCCAAATGCAGGTAGATCCTGTCTGAGCCCCCCGCCTAACTTGCCCACCACTAATCTAAGGCTCACTAGGCTATGGTTCCAGGATTTTCTTTCCAACTTTGGCCACAACATTGGCCACCCTCTAGTTGGCTGACAACCCACCTACAGTGTTCTTCATAATGTATGGGACAAAGACCTATTGTCTACCCATGGGGATTGAGTGCTGGCATGGATAGAGAAGTGGTTGGCAGACAGGAAACAAAGAGTAGGGATTAATGGGTCCCTTTCACTGTGGCAGGATTGACTAGTGGGCTACCGCAAGGCTCGGTGCTGGGACCGCAGCTATTTACAATATACATCAATGATTTGGATGATGGTATTCAAAGTAACATTAGCAAATTTGCAGATGACACAAAGCTGGGTGGCAGTGTGAACTGTGAGGAGGATCCTATGAAAACGCAGGGTGACTTGGACAGGTTGGGAGTGGGCAGATGCATGGCAGATGAAGTTTAAGGCGGATAAATGTGACGTTATCCACTTTGGTAGCAAAAACAGGCAGATTACTATCTAAATGGCGTCAAGTTGGGGAAAGGGGAAGTACAGCGAGATCTGGGGGTCCTTGTACATCAGTCTGAAAGTAAGCATGCAGGTACAGCAGGCAGTGAAGAAAGCGAATGGCATGTTGGCCTTTACAACAAGAGGAATATAGGAGCAAAGAGGTCCTTCTGCAGTTGTACAGAGCCCTAGTGAGACTATACCTGGAGTATTGTGTGCAGTTTTGTTCCACTAATTTGAGGAAGGACATTCTTGCTATTGAGGGAGTGCAACGTAGGTTTACAAGGTTAATTCCCGGGATGGCGGAACTGTCGTATGCTCAGAGAATGGAGCAGCTGGGCTTGTACACTCTGGAATTTAGAAGGATGAGAAGGGAGTCTGTGGAATTCTCTGCCTCAGAGGGTGGTGGAGGCAGGTTCTCTGGATGCTTTCATGAGAGCTAGATAGGGCTCTTAAAAATAGCGGAGGTGGGATATGGGGAGAAGGCAGGAACGGGGTACCGATTGGGGATGATCAGCCATGATCACATTGAATGGCGGTGCTGGCTCGAAGGGCTGAATGGCCTACTACTGCACCTATTATCTATTGTCTATTTATTTAATTGCCTCTGTACTCCACAATTTGAGATTTGTAATAGAAAAAAATCGCATGTGATTAAAGTGCACATTGTCTGATTTTATTAAAAGGCATTTTGATACATTTTGGTTTCACCATGTAGAAATGTCGGCTGTGTTTATACATAGTGTGTGTGTGTGTGCACCCCCCCCCCCCCCCCCCCCCATTTCAGGGCACCATATTGTTTGGGACTCATGGCTTCACAGGTATTTGTAATTGTTCAGGTGTTTTTAAATGCCTCCTTAATGCAGGTATATGAGAGCACTCAGCACCTAATCTTTCCTCCAGTCTTTCCATCACCTTTGGAACCTTTTATTGCCTTTTATCAACATGAAGACCAAAGTTGTGCCAATGAAAGTCAAAGGGCATTATGAGACTGAGAAACAAGAATAAAACTTGGAGACATCAGCCAAACAAGCTAACCAAAATCAACTGTTGGGAACATCATTAAGAAGAAAGAGCACTGATGAGGTTACTAATCGCAAAGGGGGACCTCCACAGCTGATGACAGAAGAATTCTCTCGAAAATAAAGAAAAATCCCCAAACGCCTGTCTGCCAGATCAGTAACACTCTTCAGGTGTCGGGTGTGGATTTGTCAATGACCACTGTCCGCAGAAGACTTCATGAACAGAAATATAGAGGCTACGCTGCAAGATGCAAAGCACTGGTTAGCTGCAAAAATAGGATGGCCAGGTTACAGTTCGCCAAGAAGTACTAAAAGAGCAACCACAGGAAATAGGTCTTGTGGGCAGATGAGATGAAGATTAACTTGTTTCAGAATTATGGCAAGAGCAAAGTATGGAGGAGAGAAGGAACTGCCCAAGATCCAAAGCATACTACCTTATCTGTGAAACACGGTGGTGGGGGTGTTATGGCCTGGGCATGTATGGCTGTAGCATAATGAATTCTGATGTGTATAGACATATCATATCTGCTAAAGTTCAAACAAATGCCTCAAAACTCATTGGCTGGCGGTTCATTCTACAGCAAGACAATGATCCCAAACATACTGCTAAAGCAACAAAGGAGTTTTTCAAAACTAAAAAATGGCTAATTCTTGAGTGGCCAAGTCATTCACCCGATCTGAACCCAATTGAGCATGCCTTTTATATGCTGAAGAGAAAACAGAAGGGGACGAGCCCCCAAAAGAAGCATAAGCTAACGGTGGCTGCACTACAGAGCATCACCAGAGAAGACACCCAACAACTGGTGATGTCCATGAATCACAGACTTCAAGCAGTCATTGTATGCAAAGGATATGTAACAAAATATTAAACATGACTACTTTCATTTACATGCTGCTGTGTCCCAAACATTATGGTGCCCTGAAATGGGGGGGGACTATGCATAAACACTGCTGTAATTTCTACATGGTGAAACCAAAATGTGTATAAATGGCCGTTATTAAAATCTGACAATGTGCACTTTAACCACATGTGATTTTTTTTTCTCTATTACAAATCTAAGATTATGGGGTAGAGGCAAATAAATAAATGATGGGTCTTTGTCCCAAACATTATGGAGGAACGGTATATCTTTGGCTTGGACTCAGCAATTTCCTCCCAAGTTTCCCACATAATAACTTAAAGCAGCTGGATTGAGTCTGAAGGAGGGTCTGGACCCGAAACGTTGCCTATCTCCTTCGCTCCTTAGATGCTGCTGCACCCACTGAGTTTCTCCAGCCTTTTGTGTACCCTTGAGTTTAAAAACCCTTTTCACTTATGTTTTTCTTAGTGGAGGGAATCTGTCCTCCTATAATATGCCCTGTAGGTGGCTCCAGACTTCCATAAGGTTGTACTTGACTTGACTTTTGATGGCTGAGCAAGTTGTTGCATGAAAAGTGCTGTCCCTGTACACGGTTAAAGCGGATGGAGTCATTGGGATCAATGTATAATCAAATGTAGGCAAGCTAAAGTCTGACCTGGTTAATTTGATCGGCCTACCAAATGCTAGAATTAGCATGAGTGTAGAGTGAATGCAGAACCTCGATGTTGGTCATATTGCTAGTCAGTCGTACAGCACAGAACTGGCCCCTTCGGCCCAACTCATCCATGTGGACCAAGATGTCCATTTTGGCTAATCCCATTTGCCTGTGTGTTTGGTCCCTAATCCTCTATGATACTTTCCATGCAGGTACCTGTCCAAATGTCTTGTAATTTTATAGCTACATCAGACATCTCTGGCTCTCCACCAATGTGGACCTGTCGGGTCCCTTTTTAAATGTTTATACTATCTCTCTTCTAGTTTTAGACATCCCTAACTTGAGGAAAAGAATGTGACCATGCACCTTAACTGCACCTTTCATGATCGTATATACATCTAGATTAGATTAGATTCAATTTTATTGTCATTGCACATTACAGTACAACGAAATGCGAACCCTGCAGTCATAACATAGAACAAAACATACACTCAACACAGTTCAACGTCCACCAGGCACCTCCTCATTGTGATGGAAGGCAAAAGTCTCAAAGTCCTTGTCTCTTCCCCACTTGTTCTCCCTCTGCGCTGAGGTGATCCAGGCCTCCGATGTTGTGACCCCGCCGGGTGATGGCAAATAAGTCAGTCCCGCGGCTGAATCCGAGCTCCGCGAACGGGCCGGTTCAAACTCCGTGGCCCGGGGCGGCCAAAGCTGCCGCCCTCCAGTCCAGCGGACGAACCTGTTGTTGCGGGAGCTCCGGAGAAACAGGTCACCAACCTGCGAGCTCCCGACGTTATCATCCACTGGCCCCGCGGCCGAGCCTGCAAGGCTCCGAATTCGGGCTGCCGGAACGCCGCCACAGCCCCGAAGTCGGCCAACTTCGCAATGGTAAGTCCTGGCTCTGCCTCCGGAGCCTCGAGGTCAGTCCCCGTTGGAGGCCGCCAGCTCCGCCATTACGCCTCAGCGGAGACGTAGATGAGGGATACGACAAGAAAAGGTCGCATCCCCGGAAGGAAGACACCAAAATCAAGCCTCACCCCCCCCCCCCCCACCCCCCCCCCCCCCCACACACATACACAACCCAACAAACTAAAATAAACCGAAACGGGCCAGACAAAAAAAAGACAAAACTGACTGCAGACGAGCCGCAGTTGGAACAGAGCGCCGCCACTTCCGTACAAGGTCACCCCTTGGCCTGATGCACTCCAAGGAAAATATCTCAGCTTCTACAGCCTTTCATTGTGACGCAAGCCCTCATGTCTAATCGCTCGAAACTACTTGGTCGCATCAAAGATTGAGCTAACCGGGGCCAGAACGTCATGGCTTGCACAGTCAACACAAGAAAATGTTGAAATAGTCAACAGGTTAGACGGTGGAGAGTGAAATAGTTGACCTGTTGGGTCATAGAGCGGCCCGTAACCCGAAATCATCCGGCCTGCAGGCGTATTTTCTTTTCCGTAGACATCCGGCCCGCTGACTTCCTTCATCTCCGGTACCTCCTGGGTCCGAGGCGCCCAGGTGCGGTGACGCAAGGAGGCATGTGCTGGCGGACGCAATTGTGGAGCCGCCGAGCGGGGCTGAGCTCTGGCTGTACCACATCCTGCACAAAGCTGCCGGCACGGCCGCGCACCTTATGTGTCTGGGCATCACTGTTGGGATCAGGGTTGTTAATAGGCCGGGGATCAGTTAGTGTGAGTATTTGAGCCACCGCCTTCAGGACAAAGCCAAGGCAATGGTCCGTAGGTGCGCCATGTTCATGAGCACCCGTAACTAGGGGCCAGTGCTTCGGGTGGCGTCCTTGAAGGGGGGGATCTATGAACACTTAATTTGGTGCCTGCCATCCGCGGCGGGGTGGGGGCGGGATCTATGTGAACACGTGGTAGATGTGGCCGCCATCCGCTCACAGCCATGCCACCCGGCCGTTATGCAGAAAAAGGTTGCCGACCCCTGTCATGGAGTCATACAGTTCAGCTCAACTTGCCCACACCAACCAACATGCAGATGCTGATTGACCCTAGTCATTGAAGGTATTTGATCTTCCTTCAGAACTGTGATAAACATAATAACAACATTTAAAAGACATTTGTTTTTGGAGAAAGTGGGGAGTTCTTAGCTGCCGAACCCACATAGAGCAGCCCTGGCGTTTCCGAGAGCACATCATATCATGGCAGTGACCATCTTGCACCTGGCAAGCTTGGTGTATGTGACCGCATCCCTGATCACGTTCTCCAGGAAAACCTTCAGTCACCCGTGGGTCTCCTCGTAGATCAGACTTGTGACCCAGTTGACTTCACCATGCTGTGCTGGATGCGGGTGACTGGCTTGGTGATGCCCTGGATGTTATCGCGAAGCACTTTGTGGTGCTACTTGGTTACTCCTTTGTCCCTTTTTCCTCTGTCTGACATGATGCTGCTTCATTCAAGCAGCTGCACATTTGGACATGTGCGTGATTGGAAAGGTCTAGAGGAATATGGACCAAACGTGGGCAAATGGGGCTGGCCTAGATGTGTGGGAAGGAACTGCAGATGCTGGTTGACATTGAAGATTGACACAAAATGCTGGAGTAACTCAGCGTGAAAGGACGAATGGGTGACATTTCTGGCTGAGACCCGTCTTCAGACTGAGAGGCAGGTGAGATATGGAGGGGTAAGGTGTGAAAACGATGGATCAAAGCAGCCAATTAATCATAGAGGGGGATCACACAATCCTTCTCTGTGAAACGCTGCCTGTCCCACTGAGTTACTTCAACATTTTGTCGATCTTGTATAGACAGGGTCTGCTTCCCTGTTGTACGACTATGACTCACTAATATAAACTGCACTTTTTTTAACTTGGAGGGGGAGAGATGGAGAGGACCAAATCTGATATGTTAGAGATCAAGAAGAGAATGAATGATGCAACTTCGTAATAGTTAGGAAAGGGTACTTACTGTAAGCTTGTTAATGGCAGCTCATTTGCCCGGAGGAGGTTTCATATAGAATAGAGGTAAAAAAGATGTGTTGGATCTGTGAAATAACGGAGAATGCTGATTCAAAGGAGAATGCTGATAACGGACCAGTTACTATCTATGGAGAGGTCATTATGTTAAGCCCAACCAGGACTGAAAAACATAAAAACTGCATATGTATAAATGAGAGTTGATTTTTACTTTTAGTGCGATGCATTTCAAGAGTAGGAAACTCGTTATCCTTTTCTGGGACCAAGCTCAGCAACAGTGTTCTTTGTATTACACGACAGCTGCAGTGGCCTAACAAGCTATGTTGTTTGTGGAAATCAGGAATGAGTGATAAATGCGACCCAAATTGGGCTCATTGGCTGATTGCTGTCTCTGCTTGCGAATCTATTGTTCCTTCCTGGTATCGTTATTGCAACGTGCTGGGTGTGTTGCCTGTACCACTGCGGTAGTAGAAGCAGGTTTTGTGATGTTTAAGATTTCCCATTCAGATAAGACATGCTGGTAACTGCAAGGATTTCACATCTGACTGGCCAAGGTGGTGTAACCCGGAAAGAGAGGGAAAGGTTGTGTATTGCGCACATACTATTCAAACATCAGGGGCTTTTACCGATATACTAAAAGCAAGAAGGAATCTAGAATAAGTTTCGCTCTCCCAGGAGAATGAGACTGGGGAATTCGCAGGAAACGCAGCAGCAGTCTGTAGAAGGGTCCCAGCCCAAAATGTCACCTATCCATTTTCTCCTGAGATGCTGCCCGACCTCTTGAGTTGCACCAGCACTTTGTCGTTTGGTGTTTTTGACATATCAGTCCTCGGGGTGGAGGGTACTGCAAACATTGCAAAGATTTCTGTTGGACAGTGGCTGACTGGTAGTGCTCCTGCCTCATGGTGCCTGACACCCGGGTTCGATCCAGATCTTGGCTGCTCTTTGTGTAGAGTTTGCACGCTCTCCCAGTGACCAACTGGGTTTACATCGGGTGCTCCGGTTTCCTCCCACATCCCAAAGACTTCCAGGTCTGTAGGTTAATTGGCCTTTGTAAAAGTGTGTAGGGAGTGGAGTTGAAAGTGGGTGATTGATGGTCGGTGTGAAGTCAATGGGCCAAAGAGCCTGTTTCCACATTATATTTCTAAACTAAACTAATTTGGAATGCTATAAGAACTTGTAACAATCCCAATTATGTGGGGCATGACATGAGAACAACTAATGGGACTCGAGGCAGACAAATAGCAATGTCCTGATGTCCTGCAAAGAAAGCAGATGCATAGAGTGTAGGACCAACTCAATTGGAAGATTTTTGGAGGCTAGATCATTGGTGGTACCTCACATTTTGAATGGTGAGGGAATGGAGGTTGGGAAACTGGTACAGTGGAAGAGTTGAACCCTGGGGCAGAACAGCTATGGTTGTGTTGCATGACAGGAAGGCTTGAGGAACTGAGTGGCGAACTCGTTCCTTATGTCCTTGTGGTCAAATTTATTGGGAAGCCTACTGATGGGTTGGTGTGAATGCTCCGCATTTGGGAGCATTGTAGAAAACTATTAATGCGGAAGGATCCACTGAAATTTTGTTGGCCTGTTTTTGTCTTCAGGTTTTCCAGGATCCTCGTGCTGATATCTCATTCTCAGGATTTTCTGAATGGAGTTTGCAACAATATCATTCATCTGCATAACCGAAAGCTCAAGTATTACACGGTAAATCTTTAAGGACAACGTTTAATTGAGGTACCTCAATTGAGGAAGCTTGCACTAAATTGGTTCCAAATTTGGCATTAATTCACTCTGAGAATAGCCAATAAGATTATAAGTGATAGGAGTAGAATTAGGCCATTCGGCCCATCAAGTTTACTACAGTATTCAATCATGGTTGATCTATCTCTTCTTCCTAACCCCAATCTTCTGCCTTCTCCCCATAACCTCTGACACCTGTTCTAATAAAAACATCTATCTATCACTGCCTTAAAAGTATCCACTGACTTGGCCTCCACAGCCTTCTGTGGTAAAGAATTCCACAGATTCACCACCCTCTGACAATACATTTTTCAACATCTCCTTTCTAAAAGAATGTCCTTTAATTCTGAGGCTATGACCTCTAGTCCTACTCGCCCACTGGTGGAAACATTCTCTTCACATCCACTCTATCCAAGCCTTTCACTCTTCTGTATGTTTCAATTAAGTCCCCCCTCATTCTTCTAAACTCCAGCGAGTACACGTCCAGTGCCGATAAACGCTAATCATAGGTTAACCCACTCATTCCTGGGATAATTCTTGTAAACCTCCTCTGGACTCTCTCCAGAGCCAGCACATCCTTCCTCAGACATGGTGCCCAAATTTGCTTACAATATTCCAAATACAGCCTTACCAGGGCTTTGTAATATCTCAGCATTACATCCCTGTTTTGTGTACAAGCCCTCTTGAAATAAATGCTAGCAATGAGTTTGCTTTCTTTACTACCGATTCGACTTGCAGATTAACTTTGTGGGAATCCTACACCAGCACTCCCAAGCCCCTTTGTACCTCCGATTTCTGCATTCCCTCCCCATTTAGAAAATAGTCTACCCCTTTATGCCTACTACCAAAATGCATGACTCCATACATTGCTACACTATATTCGATCTGCCACTTTGCCCACTCTCCCAACCTGTCCAAGTCCTTCTACAGAGTCCCTGCTTTCTCTGCACTACTGCCCTTCCACTTATTTTCGTATCATCCATAAACTTGGCCACAAAGCCTTCAAACCCCTCATCCAAATCACACACAACGTGAAGAGTAGCGGCCCCACTGGCAGCTGACCATAAAATGCTCCTTTATTGCAACTCTTTGTCTTCTGCCATCCAGCCAACCTGCTATCCATGCTAGTATCTGCCCTTTGATACCGTGGGCTCTCATCTTCCTAAGCAGCCTCGCGTGTGTCACCTTATCAAGAACTTTCTGAAAATCTAAGTAAACAACATCTACTGGCACTCCTTTGTCTGTCCTGCTAGCTACTTCTTCAAATAATTCCAGCAGATTTGTCAAGCAAGACCTCCCCTTCACAAAGCCATGCTGACTTTGGCCTATTTTATTGTGAACTTCTAAGTACTCCGTAACCTCATCCTTTATAATGGACTCTAAAATCTTACCAACCACTGAAGTCTGACCAAAGTTCCCACTATTCTGCTTTGCTCCCTTCTTGTGCAGTGGGATAATATTGGCAATTTTCCAATCATTTGGGACCCCTCCTGTCACTCTCAATGCCTCCACAATCTCTAAAGCCACCTCTTTCAGAACCCTAAGGTGCAGTCCATCTGATCTAGGTGACTTATCCACTTTCAGCTTCCTAAACACCATCTCCCTAGTAATAGCCACTCTACTAACTCCGTCCCCTGATTCTCTTGAATTTCAGGCACGTTGCCGGTGCTTTCCACTGTGAAGCCTGATGCCAAAAACATTAAACTCTTCTGCCATTTCTTTATTCCCTATTGTCACTTCACTTGCATCATTCTCCAGCAGACCAACTTCCACTCTTGCCTGTTTCTTTATATAACTGAAGAAACTCTTGCTCTTTTATATTATTGGCTAGCTTGCCTTTATATTTCATCTTTTCTCCTCGTATTGCCTTTTTAGTTGCCTTCCGTTCTTTAAATGCTTCCCAATCCTCTTGTTTACAACTAATCTTTGCTATGTTATATGCCTTCTCATTTTTGTTTTATACTGTCCTTGACTTCCTTTGAGAGCCATGGTCTCCTCCCTCTCCCCCTAAAATCTTTCTTCCTCTTTGGAATGAAAAGATCCTGCATCTTCCGGGTTATTCCCAAAAAATCCTGCCATTGCTATCCCAACATCACTCCTGCAAGGGCCCCTTTCCAGTCAACTTTGGCCAGCTCCTCCCTCATGCCTCTGTAGTCCCCTTTGCTCAGCTGCAATGCCGACACATCCTTTTTCTCCTCCTCCCTCTCAAATTGCAGATTAAAACTTATCATGTGTAGGAATGAACTGCAAATGCTGGTTTAAATCGAAGGTAGACACAAAATGCTGGAGTAACTCAGTGGGACAGGCAGCATCTCTGGAGAGAAGGAATGGAGGACGTTTCGGGTCGAGACCCTTCGTCAGGCTTATCTTAAGTTCCAAAAAACTTTTGTGGTCACTGCCTCCTAATGCTTCCTTTACCTTGAGTTCCCTTATCAAATCCGGATCTTGACATAACACTAAATCCAGAATTGTCTTTTCCCTGGTAGACTCCACTATAAGCTGCTCTAAGAATCCATCTCAACAAATTCCCTTTCTTGGGGTCCAGTACCAACCTGATTTTTACCAGTCTACCTGCATATTGAAATCTCCTATGATCGCTGTAGCATTGCCTTTTTTACAGGCCAATTTTATCTCCTGATGTAACTTGTACCCTATATCCTGGCTACTGCTTGCGGGCCTGTAAAAATGTCCCATTAATTTTACCCTTTATAATTTCTCAGCTCTATCCGCAATGACTCTACAGTGCCCTCCATAATGTTTGGGATGAAGACCCATAATTTATTTATTTGCCTTTACTCCACAATTTGAAATTTGTAATAGAAAAAAACAAAATGTATAAAAATGGCCTTTGTCAGATTTTAATAATGTGCACTTTGACCACATGTTTTTTTTTCTCTATTCCAAATCTCAAAATGTGGACTACAGAGGCAAATAAATAAATGATGGGTCTGTCCCAAACATTATGGAGGGCATTGTACATCTTCTGATGGTTTGTCATCCCTTGCTAAGGACTGAATTTAATTCCTAACCAACAGCTACCCCACTCCCTCTGCCCACCTTTCTGTCTTTCCGATAGGACATATAACTGTGAATATTCAGATCCCAGCACCGATCCTCTTGCAGCCACGTCTCCGTAATGCCTACAACATCATACCTGTCTGTTCCCAACTGTACTACAAGCTCATCCACTTTGTTCTTTATGCTACCTGCATAGCATAATCAATGAATGAGTGGAGCGATTTAAGGGTGACCTCAATGGCAACTTTTTCCACAAAGATGGTCATCCGTATCTAAAATGAGGAGCCAGAAGAAGTGAGACAACAGGGGTTCCCAACCTTTTTAGTCCCATTTACCCCAGGCAACTTTAATAGCACATAACAACGTTATTTCACTTATTTATGAACCAAACACAGTCAGTCAATGAAAAAAATATATGTATAAATCCAGAATCAACAAATTTACCCCCAGGGTAGGCTACATTTACCCCAGGTTGGGAACCCTTGCTATAGAAGCTGATACAATTGCCACTATTGGGACAGGTATATGGAAAAGAAAGGTATAGGGGGATATGGGCCAATTGCAAGCAAGTGGGACGAGCACCATATGCCAACATGGTTGGCAACATAAACAAAATGGGCCAAAGGGCCTTTTTCCGTGCTACACATCTGTTTCTGTGCTGTATGACAGTGACTCTATGGTGTGTAGCCCTTGACTTTCAGATGGAGTCAAGAGTACTCTCCACATAGCCACCGATGACGAGTGGTGGTGAGCCGAATCCATGAATTGTTGCAGTTGAGGTGAAGCTTGAAAATGCTTAAGTCACTGTGTGTACCTTTGTTTCAGGGTAACTACGACCAGTATGTGAAGACCAGGCTGGAACTGGAAGAGAACCAGATGAAACGATTTAATTGGGAACAAGATCAAATCACTCACATGAAGGTGAGTAGGTATCAGGCAGAGGTGGCAGTGTCCAGTGGTTCCTCACCTTGAGTAGCAGGACATGGGGGATGGTGATATCAGCGAGGAGTATACTAATATTCTGGGACACCTTGATGTCAAGGAGGAGATGGTTTGGGGGTTGAGGACGTTGGAGTGGATAATGTCCCAGGGCCTGATTTAGTTGTGGTCCTCCTGTGTCGCCATGGTCCTCCCGTGTTGCAGGTGGCGATGTGACTGTAGCTACAGTGGTCCTCCGATGCACGGCTTAATTGTAATCGTGTATACTCTAATTTAATTTAGTTTATTGTCATGTGTACCAATGTACAGTGAAAAAGTTTTTATTGCCTGCTTTCCAGCAGAGGAAAAAAGATGATGCTTGATTGAAATTAAGCCGTCCACAGTGCACTGATACAGGGTAAAGGGAATAACTTTTAGTGCAAGATAAAATCCAATTAAAGATAGCCTGAGGGTCTCCAGTGATGGAGATGGTAGGTCAGAACTGCTCTACAGTTAGTAATTATCCCAGGTTATTGAGAGAGACAAGAGTGAATTGCTAAATCTCAGCATACAATTTTGTATTCTCCAAATGCACTCGAATAGCCAGTGGTGTTCCTCTATTTGAGACGGGCAGTGGAGACAAACCACGAAATTGCAGCCAGATAATGCCTGGGCTCGTGGTAGGAAATTATAGGAGATTCTTAGGGGTACGATTTGCTTGCATTTGGGAAAACATGGAATTGTTAAGTAGCCTTGTCACGTCTTACAAACATTGAATCGTTTTGAGGAGGCGTTAGAGCGCAGGGCAGTGAATATTATTTACATGGACCAGTAGATCTTTTGACTAGGTCCCTCATGAACAGACAGGGAATGGATGGATTTGGATAATTTGCCAGCAGATGGGATTAGTTTTGATGGTAGGAATGGACTGCATGGGCCGAAGGGCCTGTTCCTGTGGTGTACTATTCCATGTTCTACGATTGAACTAAATAACATAGACACAGAAAAATAGGTACAGGAGTAGGCCATTTGGCCCTTCGAGCCAGCACCGCCATTCAATATGATCATGCCTGATCATCTAAAATCAGCACCCGATCCCTTGATTCCTCTAGCCATAAGGTCTAAATCTAACTCTCTTGAAAACATCCAGTGAATTGGCCTCCACTGCCTGTGACAGAGAATTCCACAGATTCACAACTCTCTGGGTGAAGATGTTTTTCCTCATCTCAGTCCTAAATGGCCTACTGGTTCTGGACTCCCCCAACATTTACAACATTTTTCCTGCATCTAGCCTGTCCAATCCTTTAAGAATTTTATGTTTCTATAAGATGTCCTCTCATCCTTCTAAATTCCAGTGAATACAAGCCCAGTCAATCCATTCTTTCATCATATGTCATGGTCACGTCTGGTATCTCCCAAACAATGCCCAAGTTAAACTTTGTTTCATTCTATGTAATTACCCAGCTCTGCATTTCTTTACCTCTTGCCTTCAATCTGTGAACTCTGCTTCAATTGCTAATTCGGGTGGTGTATTACCCAGGCTTCCAGGCCGTCCTAAATCACACTTAATTACCTGAACAGCCTAAATATCTTTTCCTGTTCTGCCTTACTTTTAAACACCTAAAATTAAAGTATATACATCAACAACCTGACATGGCATGAGGTGTTTAACCATCAGAAACTTACCCTGGGGGAAAACACTGACTATCTACAACTCTCAAAGTAGCCAGATGAAGTCTGGATGGGCTCTTACCCGTTGACCTGGTGGTTTCATTTTGACTTTTGTTTTCCTCCAGAACTACATTGCACGATTTGGACATGGCAGTGCCAAGCTGGCAAGGCAGGCCCAGAGCAAAGAGAAAACCCTACAGAAGATGGTGGCGTCCGGGCTGACTGAGAAAGTAGTCAATGACAAGGTCCGTGCAGCTTGTGCGGAGACTCCAAGCCTCGTGGCTTCTGACGTATTTTTATTATCAAGTTACATGGGTCACCTGTAATATTAAGTGCCACCTTCCAGAATTCAGTGAGATAATTGCAGATTGTTTTGTTTCAGTCAGCATGAAACTTGCTGAGTAAATTCTTGCACCCGCCAGGTGTCAGACATGTGTGGACAACGTGACTGTGCACAGGAATTGAATTCTCAGCGAGGAGTCACATGAAGTGTCAGTGATCTCTGGTAGAACAGAGTGTGGGAGTTGGTTTCATTGATCTCATGAAGAGGTTTGTAACTCACAAGTTATGTAACAGGTTTATAGGCAAGTGGATCCGTCATAGCTCTGTAAAATTGAATTCTCAAGGAAACCAGCCCCAGTTTTGATTGCATCAATGTTAAAATATTTTGAGAAAATCAAAGGATGGCAATGCTTGCAGTGTCTCAGAGAGGAGGCTTTCTGCTCATTTGTATCATTTCTTTAAGTTATTTACACTAATGAATCCTACCTTGCATAATTCTATTCACTGTTCTATCTGGCTAGAATATATATTCACAAGTTATGGGGAATTTGTTTTCGGGAGGTACAGGTGCTGTGAATCTTTGTAATTTTGTGCATTATTATTCATGTGACTCTGAAAAAGATGTTGGCCGTCAATCATCTTTCCTCAAATGCAGTTCTTTAGCCAATGTTAAGACCAGGCCATGCATGCGATGTAGAACCAAGTGGTCCAGAAAGAGTTGTTAATTAGATATATTATTGGCTTGATGGTGAAATGCAGAGGGTGAGGCTGGAATGTTTTCGGACAGGAGGCCCCAACTAGTGGTGTGCCTCTGGGGTCGGTGCTGGGGCCCATTGCTATTTGTCATCTTGTTGGATGAGAATGTACAAGGAGTAGTTAGTAAATTTACAGGTGATATTAAAATAGGTAGTATTGTAGTTAGTGAATATAGTTATTGTAAATTACCATCAGATCTTGATCAGCTGGGTAAGTGAGCTGAGGAATGGTTAATGGTGTTTAATGCAGATACGTGTGAAATGTTGTCTTTTTGGAAGTCAAACCAGGGCAGGACCTTCACAATGAATGGAAAAGCCCTGGGAGGTGTAGGAGTGCTTCTGGTATACCTTTCTATAGTCCTTATTCACTGGATTGATCTCCTGGCATAATTGTAATGGACCATGCGGAGGCGATTAGGGTGGAGTGTCTTAGTGATGGACTGTAATATTCTTCAGGTGCCGAGTTTTGATCTGCAATATTTTATTAAATCTGTCTTTAGAAACATAGAAAAATAGGTGCAGGAGTAGGCCATTCGGCCCTTCGAGCCTACACCGCCATTCAATGTGATCATGGCTGATCATCCAACTCGGTATCCCGTACCTGCCTTCTCTCCATACCCCCTGATCCCTTTAGCCACAAGAGCCACATCCAACTCCCTCTTGAATATAGCCAATGAACTGGCCTCAACGACCTTCTGTGGCAGAGAATACGGGACTCACCACTCTCTGTGTAAAGAATGTTTTCCTCATCTCGGTCCTAAAGGAATTCCCCCTTATCCTTAAACTGTGACCCCTTGTTCTGGACTCCCCCAACATCGGGAACAATCTTCCTGCATCTAGCTTGTCCAACCCCTTAAGAATTTTGTACGTTTCTATAAGATCCCCCCTCAATCTTCTAAATTCCAGTGAGTACAAGCCAAGTCTATCCAGTCTTTCTTCATATGAAAGTCCCAACATCCCAGAAATCAGTGTGGTGAACCTTCTCTGAACCCCCTCCATGGCAAGAATGTCTTTCCTCAGATTTGGAGACCAAAACTGTCTTTAGTAATTGTGGGAGTATAATGGAGGGCTTCTTCAGTATCGATGAGGCTCATTTTGCTCGTTCGTACCAAAGGGCAAACAAATCTGGTGTGACTGGATTGGTGAGGACAAAGTTGCATAGATTTGTCATTGCCACAGAACTGGTCCACTGATTGGGCAACAGTGTCCCTCAAACCCATGATCTCACTCAATAGATCATGGCTGGTTTGACGTACATTCCACTCCACATTCTGACCTAACCCAGTAACCTTAATTCTCCTTGCGTATCACAAATCTACCACATACTGCCTTACTATTCAACGGCTCTGCTTTCTATGTCCTTTAGAGGAAGATACTTTCTGTGTCACCTCATTTGCCTTAAATGGACAGCGCCTCTGACCCACAACTTGTAGATCCTTCCTCTCCGATTCTAAGCTGCCAAGGCCCCTTGGGATTTTGTTTAGAGTTATTATCATGGCGTCGTAGAGCCATACAGTACAGAAAGTGGCCCTTTGGCCTATCATGCTGATCAAATTGTTATTCTGGGCTAGTTCCATTTGCCTGCCTTTGACCCATAGCCTTCCAACCCTTCCTATCCATATCTGTCCAAATGCCTTTGAACGTCGTAATTAACAATTCAGTCAATCCTTGCACATTCTGACCTCCAGTGGGTGGAAACCTCTTGTCCTACCTCTGCTAATTGAATTGAATACTTTATTGTCACCAATCACAATAAAATTCTTTGCTGGCATTCCAAAGATATGCAATAATCGCCACTTAAAGGGCACTGAAAAAGTTAAAATATATCCCACGCCAGGTCTCCCCTTTTTCTCTCCCCCTCCCCATCTCTCAAGGTGGCTCCCTACACCGGGCCCTCCTTTGTTCTCCCCCTACCCCACAGCAGTCCCCTCCTTTGTCACGTCCTTGGACTCCTAATTGGCTCCTCCTCGACAGCCGGTGCCCTCGCCGACTCCAGCCGGCGCCCTCATCGACCACTGCACCGACCTTCTTCCCGTTCGCCGCCGGGGCCCCTCATAGGCGCCGACCCAGGCTCTGTCCGCCCACAAGGCCCGCCGACCGGCTTCCTATCACACAGCCTGTCCACACCAAGTATGAGAACACAATAATTGAGAATAGCAGCAAGAGTAGGCCACTCTGCCCCTTAAACCTGCCCTGTTATTCAATATGGTCATGGGTAATCCACCCCAGGTCTCCAATCTGTCTTTGCCAGTCCCCAATTCCCAACCCCTTTTCAAAAAAAATCTAGCTCCATTTAAATGCTTCTAAATACTTGCAAAATCTGTCGGGTAAAGTTTCTTTGCTGTGCTTACAATGCATTAGAATGCTTTGAAAGGAAGACCAACTCTGCATACGCTTACCCAGATGTGATTTCACCAATGGCCTAAATCACTTGATGTGTGACCCACATTTGTATGCAGTTCTCCCATTAATAGAAAAGAATGTTATTAGCTTTACGAATTATTTACACTAACTATATGCTAATCTGCAGTGAATCTACTGGATAGCATGATGTACTGGGCTGTCCATAACTGCAATTTCTTACTACCTTGTGTAGAGCAGTTGGCAAACCAAATTGTTGGTGATATCTGCACTTAGGAACTTGAAGCACTCAGCCATCTCCACTTGAACACCGTTAATGGGGATGTTGCCTTGACATCAGGTCACTAAGTTCCCTGTTGTTCCTGTACTTTGCCTTGTCATTGTTTGAGATCCAGCCCACTAAAAGGATGTCATCTGCAAACGCGTACAAGGAGCTGGAACAGAATTTGGCCGTCTAGTTGAGTGTATAGGGAACATAGTGTGGGGATGAAAACGCAGCCTTGCAGGGCACAAGTGTGGAAGATGTTTTGTTGCTCATCCTCACTGTGGTCTGTGGGTCAGGAAGTCAATGATCCAGTGGCAGAGGGGAATGCTCAGCCTTGGATCTGGGAGTTTAATGATGGGTTGGAATGTATGTGCCTCTTTCACAATTAAATTATGGCAAACCAAGGAGTTGGCTGTTCAGACCCTTGTGTGTTGTGTGTATGTTATGCCAGATCTTCTCTCGTGGGTGCCACTTTTCTTCAAACTCCATGTACATTGGTTCCCTTCCTATTGAAAGCTCTATCAAGCTCCATCTTGTACATATTCAGCCATCATGGCCATCTTGAGAGGAATATTCTAACGGTCCATCACTTTTTCTTGCCCGTCCTGAAAGGTCAGCACCTTATTTTAATGTTGTTTTGTGGCTCCAGTTACCAGCCAAGAGTAACATCGTGCCAGCATTGACGCTGCCATGCTCTGTCTGGTGTTTGTATCATTCAATCAGATCACACCATCCTTGGAGAAATAAGGAACTGCAGATGCTGGGATCTTGAACAAAACACAGTGCTGGAGTAACTCAGTGGGTCAGGCAGCATCTCTGGAGGACACAGATAGATGATGTCTTGTGTCGGGATCCTTTGAGATTCTTCAGTCTGAAAAGGATCCCAACTCAATACATCACCTATCCATGTCCTCCAGAGATGTTGCCTGACCTGCTGAGTTACTCCAGCACTGTTTTATTCACCCTCTCATTCTTAAATTTGCCCAAGCCAATCTACTTAACATCTGGTTTGACAAACCTGCCATCCTAGACTTCAGTCTGGTGAACTTCACGGCACTTCCTCGATCATGAGTATTTGTACAGTGCCCTCCATAATGTTTGGGACAAAGACAAAATAAATAAACATTTATTTATTTGCCTCTGTACTCCAGTTTGAGATTTGTAAAATAAACAATCATGTAGTTGAAGTGCACATTGTCACATTTTATTAAAGGCCATTTGTATACATTTTTATTTCATCATGTAGAAGTTACAGCTGTGTTTTTACAGAGTCCCCTCCATTTCAGGGCACCATGATGTTTGGGACACATGGCTTCACAGGCGTTTGTAATTGCTCAGATGTGTTTAAGAGAGCTTGCAGCACCTAGTCTTTCCTCCAGTCTTTCCATCACCTTTGGAAACTTTTATTGCTGTTGTATCAACATGAGGACAAAAGTTGTGCCAATGTCAGTCAAATAAGCCATTATGAGACAGAAACAATAATAAAACTGTTAGAGACACCAGCCAAACAGGCTTCCCAAAATCAATTGTTTGGAACATTATTGAGAAGAAAGACAGCACTGGTGAGCTTACTAATTGCAAAGGGACTGGCAGGCCAAAGAGGACCTCCACAGCTGATGACAGAAGAATTCTCTCGAAAATAAAGAAAAATCCCCAAACACCTGTCCGACAGATCAGAAACACTCTTCAGGAGTCAGGTGTGTCAATGACCACTGTCCACATAAGACTTCACTTCACTAAGAAGCACTTAAATGAGCAACCACAGTTCTGGAAAAAGGTCTTGTGGACAGATGAGACGAAGATTAACATATCAGAGTGATGGCAAGGGCAAAGTTTGGAGGAAAGAAGGAATTGCCCAAGATCTTTTCAGTCTGCAGAAGGGTCTTGACCCAAAAGGTCACCCATTCCTTCTCTCCAGAGATGCTGACTGTCCCGCTGAGTTACTCCAGCATTTTGCGTCTACCAAGTATTAGGTGAACACAGGCAAGGAGCCGATGCTTGGACAAACTTTTTTTTTTTGGCAAATGTCTCTCACCTTTTTTGATCAGTGCCAGAAAGAATGTGGCAGAGCTTTTGTTTCCAGTTTCTATGGTTGTAATTCTGTTGTTATCTTCCTGCAGACATTGTCTTTCTGTTTCCCCTCATGCGGGAAGATTCCACCTCCTGTTATTATGGTGCAGAATGTGAGCTTCAAGTACACCAACGATGGGGTAAGTATACGGGTGACCTTGTGAGCATGATGCAAATGTGATGTTTCTCACAGCTCGCTGCTTAATTCACCGTTTGTGTTTTGGGTCATTCTAACTGACTACACTGTGCGATAGTTTCTGCAAATGGGCGTGTGGAATATGGTAGATTCTGTTCTACTGCATCAACTGCCTGGTAGGCAATGCTAGTCCGCTAGGGAGGATTTAATTTGATGGGCAGGGGGAATGGGATACATTAGTAAAGCAGATGCGAGGCTGAAAGTTGATACAGAAGTCAACAACAGCATGTATAGTGGATAAGATGGGCAGGAGCACAGCTGGCAATGAGGAAAGATGGCAATGATTAAATTGCATTTGTTTCAATACGAACACCTGGCAAGGAACTGGGACTGGATGAATACATGGGACTGGGAATAGACACAAAATGCTGGAGTGACTCAGCGGGTCGTGCAGTACCTCTGAAATGGTGACGAAGGGTCTCGACCCAAAACGTCACCCATTCCTTTTCTCCAGAGATGCTGCCTGGCACACTGAGTTACTCCTGCATTTTCTGTCTATCTTCGGTGTTAATCAGCATCTGCAATTTCTTCCTACACATTGGACTGAGATCCTGACATGGCTGTTGGGGGGGGGGGGGGGGGGGTAATATGAGCCAGGTACAGGTGCCCTGGTGAGACACAGGTGGTGAATAGAGGAGGGGTAGTTATTTTTGATGGAGAAAATCACAACGGTAGTCCAAGATGAATTTGTGGGCAAATGGGACTATCTTAGCTGGACATCAAAGTTGACATGGCCCTGTTTCCATGCTGTCTGACTGACTCCCCTGGCAAGCTACTAATGGCTTAGAGCACTTGTATTTTGGTGAAGTCTCAACACCATTTCTATTAATATTCTGAGCAGATCCTTGTACCAGAGGAATACCTTATCCAGAATACATATCCAGTGCACTAGGGAGTGAACTCCAGCATCTGGTGGCATTAACTGCTTGGAGTGGATAGAGTGGGGAAAACAAAAGTGTGGTGGAATTATCACTGAGATTAAGACAGATTCAGGATCGACAAGAACTGGGTGGAAGTTTATGTTGGCACAAATCGGTGCTGATAGGTGTTTAATTCTCTTTCAGCCCTTGATCTACAAGAACCTGGAGTTTGGTATAGACTTAGATACCCGGGTAGCCCTTGTTGGGCCCAACGGAGCCGGGAAGTCTACACTACTTAAGCTGCTGGCAGGTGATGTAAGTATGATTCGGAATCATGGCGTACCCAGGGACTAGAGTCCTGAGACCCGTACCATCTGGCTGAAGAAATTTCTCATCTGCATCCAAATAACCAAACTCTTTATTTTGAAACGGTAACTCTTGTTCTATGTTGGGGAAATATCAACTCCACATTTAACTTATCAAATGCTTTAGAAATTTATATTTTTCAATAAATCTCCCCCTTCATTAAAAGACCAAGTACAATCTTGGTCTAATAAGGTGCTCCATAGCAGAAACTCCCATCCCAGAACCCCACCTTAATGCTTCACTGTGCTCTGTTGCCAGTATGTGTATCATTTCCTGTGTCAGGAGACAGGACCTTTACTTAGTATTCAGGCTCTACAATTAGACCAAGGCTTGTCCCTTCTTGTACTCCGATTCTGTTGTTTTTAAGTGCCTTTAGTTTGGTTTAGTTTAGAGATACAGTGCAGAAACAGACCCTTCGCCCAAGGAATCCATGCCAACCAGCGATCACACTATACACTAGCACCATACCACACACAAGGGACAAATTATAAATTTACCAAAGCCATTAACCTGTACGTCTTTGGAGTGTTGGGCGAAACTGGAACACCCAGAGAAAACACATGTGATCACGGAGAATCTACAAACTACGTATAGACAGCACTCATAGTCAGGGTCCCTGGTGCTGTAAGGCAGTAACTACCGCTGTGCTGCCCGATGCCTGTGCCTGTTGAATTGTTTAAACTTTCACTGACGCATGTATAAAGACACTCTAGTCTCTGAATCCTAACATCTATCAATCTCTCATTTAAAGTTTTCTGTACTTTGTCTTTTTCTGCAAAGTGTATGGCCACAGAATCATAGAGCTACCCACCCTCGTCCATGCTGCCCAACATGGCATACTGGACTAGTCCCATTTGTCTGTACTTGACCCATAGCCATCTAAACCCTTCCTACCAATGTATCTGTCTAAATGTCTCTTAAAAGTCGTAATTGCATCTCACTTCTGTAGCCTCCTCGTGCAGCTGATTCCAGGTATGAACTACACTATGAGTGGAAAAAATCACCCATGAGGTCCTTAAATCTCTCCCCTCTCAACTCAACATAGAAAGATAGAAATATGTGCAGGAGAAGGCCATTCGGCCCTTTGAGCCAGCACTGCCATTCATTATGATCATGGCTGATCATCCAAACAGTACCCCGTTCCTGCTTTTTCCCCATATGCCTTGATTATGTTAGCCCGAAGAGCTAAATCTATCTCTATTAAAAACATCCAGTGAATTGGCCTCCACTGCCTTCTGTGGCAGAAAAGCCTATGCTCTCTAGTTTTAGAATCCTCTACCCTGGGGGAAAAAGGATGTGAACATTTACTTTATCCATGCACTCTCATGATCTTGTACTCCTTGGCATTGTGTGTTCCATAGAAAATACCTCAAGTCATAGATTTGTACAATGTGGAAACGGGCCCTTTGTCTCAACTTGTCCATGCTGACCAAGATGCCTCATCTTAACTTGTCCCGTTTGCCCACATTTGATCCCACAAAACCTTTCCTATCCATGTACCTGTCCAAGTGTCTTTTAAATGTTATTGTACCCGTCTCAACTACCCCCTCTGGCAGCTCGTTCTGGCAGCTCGTTGCATCTCAGATTCCTGTTAAATGTTTTCATACTCACCTTAAACCTACGTCCCCTGGTTCTTGATTACCCCACCCTGGGTAAAAGACTGTGCAGTTCTCGAATTTTGCACATTAGCCACAACTTCACACATTCATCTAATCTGTATGATTCCTTTTTGCCCTAAACCCCACTGTTAAAGTTCACTTTGGTTTGTGTCTTAAGTAAATCTGGAAATGTGTCGCATTTGATCCCCTCATCCAAATCATCGATGTAAGTTGTGAATCGGTGTGTGTCCCAGTGCCAGTCACTGTAGTACCATACTTTCACTATTCAATCTTGATTTACTCAATCCTATTAGTATATACTAAATGTCCTTTTACCACTTCTCTGGTGACAGATTCTAGCATTTCCCTGACGACTAGTGTCAGGTTTCATTGATCTATAGTTTCTGGCTCATAAATACTGGAGTAGTTACTTCCTTCTGTCCTAGAATCTGTACAATGTGGGAAGAAAACCACCGATGCATTCATTATCATCATAGCCGACTCCTTCAAAATAACCTGAATGTTCCCCAGTTTTCCGTTCGTTAACCAATTCCCAATTCACACCCATACATTATCCCCTAGGATCCAGTCGTCATGCCCTGGGGGGTTCGAGGTTAATCCCGGCCGGTAATCACCTTCATAGTTACTTAAATTCTTGGTAATGCCAAATTATCTATTATTCAAAAATCTTTTCCTAACAGCAGTTTTCTAATTTAAAAAAAACGTTGGTTATGGCTCAGAACAGCACATATAGAAGCTGCGGTTTACATCACTTGTGACCTTTGGTATTTTGTGAGTACATAGAAACATAGAAATTAGGTGCAGGAGTAGGCCATTCGGCCCTTCGAGCCTGCACCGCCATTCAATATGATCATGGCTGATCATCCAACTCAGTATCCTGTACCTGCCTTCTCTCCATACCCCCTGATCCCTTTAGCCACAAGGGCCACATCTAACTTCTTAAATATAGCCAATGAAGTGGCCTCAACTACCTTCTGTGGCAGAGAATTCCAGAGATTCACCACTCTCTGTGTGAAAAATGTTTTTCTCATCTCGGTCCTAAAAGATTTCCCCCTTATCCTTGAACTGTGACCCCTTGTTCTGGACTTCCCCAACATCGGGAACAATCTTCCTGCATCTAGCATGTCCAACCCCTTAAGAGTACAAACCACTTGCTGCTTGGAAGAGGAGCGTCTTTCCTGTACACGGTTTAAGTTGTCTATAACGTGCAGACTGTAGTGCAGTTGCTTGATCCAAACCAACTCATTCCTGTACAGGGTGATAAGTACATGAACAAGCAGGGAACAGAGGCATACCAACAACATGGGATGAGCTTAAATTGAAATCACGGTTATTGCACACATGTTGGCTGAAGGGCCTGTTCCTGTACTGTTTTACCTTCACTTTGGCTGAATTTGAGGCAGTGCCTTTAGTCTCCCTGGGCTACCACTTTTGTCGACGATGAGCTGTGGTGAGTCAATCTCCTCGGATTCTGGGTCTGTGTTCCATCGTGTAGCGGTCTTGTCTGAGTCTGGTACTGGCCAGTTCTCCCTGGACCAAGTGCTCCTGGACTAGTAAAACAAGGACCATGAGTTTTCATTGGGACATTGAACCTAACTAGAAACTCCAGCATTAGCACAGTGGGTTGGAAGAAGCTATGAAAATAGTTGAACTTTGGTTTCTGAAGCTTTAGATCGTGGGTGCTTCCTGTTGTGAGCTAGTTGATATTTTAATCAGAGTTTATGGTTAGCAACTTGTGTATTAACATATCGTGAAACCACTGATCCAGTAAACAGTGAACTTGGATGGATCTTAAATTTTTCTCATAGGCAGGGGAGCACACAATGCTCTCTGAAGTTAATACTTCCCTGTTAAATCCACTCATAGACAAGGGAGTATCTGCTTAAAAAGAATAATTTCCTCGTGGTAACTGGCTTAGCTCTGCATTAGAGATTGGTGTGACCTGTGATGCTGGCTTCCCCTGCTGCCCACACATCTTCCATTCCATGCAACGCTGATGACAGGTAGTCTATCTTGTGTGGTATGGATCAGAGTGTAATGCTGGTCAAAATGTGAGCTTTCTCTCTGCTTAGTCTGTGTTTTTTCTCCCCACAGTGCGGGAACGCCATGTGATCTCTGGCTCCTCATTTCAGTGACTGTTTGAGACCAGGCTCATGAAGTTGTTGGCACTAGGGACCGAGACAGCCATGGCTGTAGGTAGCTCTTTCTCCACTGAATCAGAAGGTTAAGGCTTCCAGTCCCAGTCCCCAATCTGTTTATAAATGGGAGGTCTGTGCTTGCCTGATTCCATTAGATGAAAGAGGAGTTGGTTAGTGGTCCTTTGAACTACACCATTCACTTGGATCATGGCAGACCTACCTTGACCTGACTCAGTCTTGCCCTGTACACGTTCCTTAGGTTTGTAGACATTAATGGAATTCTATAATTATTGGATAACTTCTATCTTGAATAACTCTCCATGGTCCTCATGGTTCTGTGCAGTGAGTGGCGTTGAGCAGTGCATTAAAGAGTTCCATAGACTTACAAACGATGGGCGAATAAATGTATCTTCATCCGTCCCTAAAAGTCTTGCAAACCTAGTCCCCCACACACACCTTCCCCCCCCCCCCCCCCCCCCCCCCCCCCCCCCCCTCCCCACCCAGAAAAGTCTTGTCTCACTAGCTGGGGCAGCTGCTACTGGCTCGTCATGTTTAAATGAGGATTAAGTTAATACCTAGAGTTGCTTTTTAAGAAGCTTTAAGTTAGCGGTGGTGCAGTGGTAAAGTTGCTGCGCCGGAGACCCGGTTTCTGTCCCAGCTATGAGGGCTGTCTATACGGGGTTTGTACGTACTTCCCGTGACCGTGTGGGTTTTCTCCGAGATCTTCAGTTTCCTCCCACTCTCCAAAGACATACAGGGTTGTAGGCTTATGGGCTTGTTATAAGTGTAAATTGTCCCAAGTGTGTGCAAGATAGTGTTAATGTGTGGCGTTCGCTGGTCGGTGCGGACTCGGTGGGCCAAAGAGCCTGTTTCTGTCCTGTATCTCTAAACTAAACTAAACTAAGTCAATGCCTGAAGTTGTTTCTTCGAAACTGTTCTAGTGCATTTAGGGCCACTTAAGAGCTAGATAGGACTCTTAAAGATAGTGGAGTCAGGGGATATGGGGAAAGGCAGGAATGGGATACTGATTGGGGATGATCAGCCATGATCACATTGAATGGCAGTGTTGGCTCGAAGGGCCGAATGGCCTACTCCTGCACCTATTGTCTGTTGACCATCTCTTCATCCGAGGAATTGATGGAGGTGTTTAGCAGAGGAAGTCTAACCTTTCCCAACATCCATGTCGAGGTTCGTTGAGGGTACAAGATTCATAATAGTTTGTGAAATAATTGTATTGGCCACAAAGCTCTGTCTGTGTGGAGTGAGTCACTGCAGAACAACTGGTGCCACTTTTCATATTTCCATTCTTGGGACGTCGAGACCAATTGAAGAGGCTTCAACCCTTTATGGTGCGTAAGATCAGGTGGGAATTGAACCTATAGCTCAGTGATTTGCTGATTTGAGTGGATGTCCTGTCACCTGCTGCAACTGGCCCTTGATGCCCCAGAAACGGGCCAGGAGCTTGTGATGGATAAAAGTCTAGTCGCAGCTTGCAGTTCAGGAGAGGCAACAACTGTGGCTATCCTTGTCACCAGACATGTACATTAAACATTTCTGGTCAGGCAGCATCAGTGGAGGGTAATGGGCAGACGGCGTTGTAGACTCTTCAGACAAAAGTTCACAGATGCTGCCTGATCCGCTGAGTTACACCAGCACTTTGTGCCCACAATCCAGCATCTGCTGACCTGTGTCTCTAAACATTACACCTGCATTTAGACTGGTTGAGACCTTGTCATGTGATAATGTTGAGTGAACTTGTGCCTCGTGTGATCCTGACTTTAGATATTGACCATTTTATGCCCTCTTCCTGTAGCTCTTGCCTTGTGATGGGATGATCCGAAAACATTCGCATGTCAAGATTGGGCGATACCATCAGGTAACTTTCACTCACCAACTTTCTTGAATCTCCTCTACTTCCCTGGTACAAGATGGGCAATGAATGTAACCTTCATGTGTAAAGGAACGAGCAACCCCATTTAATGGTGATTTCTGGCCTGATTCAACACACTTGGTGTTGTGCCATATCTCTTAAGAACAATCAATTTAAATTGACGTGGGATCTGTTGCTGTTTGTGGAAGTATTTCTTAACTTTGCTGCGAGATCTTGCGTATAACTGTGCCGTGGGTCTTGAATTTCTCTCGATCCACTGTCAGTTCATGTTACTCGAGGATTACTGTGAATGCAGTCCTAATTATTGCATAATTTGACCTTTCCCTGTCCTTCAGGCACTTGCATCCTGGCCTCGTCCTCATCCCTGCACTCTTTCCAGCTGAAAGCTATCCTTCCTATAGTAGGGTGACCAAACCTGAACACAATACTCCAGATTTTCTAGCTTAATTCTGTAAACTATGTCTATCAGACATAGACTTGTCCCTTCTTTCGGGTGGTTTCCTACAGCTTTCAAAGTTCTCTTGAATAAACTGAAGTATTTTGGTTTTTTTACCCTTTACAATCCCAATTAATATTAATTGTGTAAAATGTTCTATAAAACATTGAGGGGATAGACACATTATGTTTGTCACCAGGATATGAATTGGGAGGAGACCACAGCCCTTCAAGCTAGTGCTGGCATTCAAAACGACCATTGCTGATCTATCTGGGCTCCATTTCAATTAATTCTATGACAAACAGAAATCTATTTATCTCAGTTCAATAGTTTCTTAATTGTCATGTGTACCAGGTACAGTGAAATACATTTGGGTCTCTTGGGTATTGGTAGAAAACAAGTTCATAAGTGATAGGATTGGGCCATTCCGCCCATTCAGTCATGGCTGATCTATTTTCCCCTCTCAACCCCATTCTCTTGCCTTCTCCCCATAACCCCTGACACCCTTACTAATCAAGAATATATAAATTTCTGCCTTAAAAATTTGTATTGAAGGCCTCCACAGTCTTCAGTGGCAATGAATTCCACAGATTCACCACCCTCGGACGAAATAAATTCCTCCTCATCTCCTTTCTAAAATTATACCCTTTTATTCTGAGGCTATGGCCTCTGGTCCTAGACTCTCCCACTAGTGGAAACATCCCCTCCACATCTACTCTATCCAGGCCTATCACTATTTGGTGAGTTTCAATGATGTGCCCCCCTCATCCAGGAATATATTGAAGAAGCACCCCTAGAGCCAGTCTGGTAAATCTCTTGCCTTCACTCCATGGCAGGTAGATCCTTGTATTAGGCGAGACCAAAATGTGCGCACTGCTCCACATGCAGTTGCACCGCGACCCAATGCAATTGCAGTAAGCCATTTTATTGCTGCTCTCAAATCCTATTGTTGTGAAGGCCAACATAACACTTGCCTCCCTACCTTTTTGCTGCAGCTGTGTGTTAATTTTCAGTGCCGTGCGCAAGGGCACCTGGATTACTATGAACATGGAAAAGTACGGCACACAGACAGGCTATGCTGAACATGATGCCAAGTTAAACTAATCTCTGCACATGATTTGTCCCTCCATATCCATGTGCCTGTCTAAAAGTCACATAAATGCCACTATCGTATCTACTTCCAGCACCTCTGACAGCGTGTTCTAGGTACCTGCCACTCTGTTTAAAAAACAAACTTGCCTCACACATCTTGAAACTTCCCCTCTGATCTTTAAGCTATGCCCTCTAGTTATTGACATTTTAACCCCGTGGGAAAAGTTTCTGACTGTCTACCCTATCTATGCCCCTCATTATTTTATATACTTCTGTTGGGTCACTCCTTAACCTCCAACACTCTAGAGAAAACATTCCAAGTCTGTCCAACCTGTCTTTATAGCTAATGCCTTCTAATCCAGGCATCATTCTAGTAAGCCTTATCTGCACCCTTTCCAAAGCATCTACATCCTCCCTGTTATGGAGCAACCAGAAATGCACACAATACTCCAAATGCGGCCTAACTAGTTTGAATATTAAATATTGTCCAGTTTCTAAGGGCATTAAATTTCCCTGTTTTACGGACTTCCTCACATATGCCTTCTGACCTGTTCTCACCCATGCACTGATTTTATCCAGGCCCTCTTGGAGCCTCTTTACATACACTCCCATCAATGCAATCCAACCATGTTAGTCATCAGGAAGTCCCTGGCAATTTGTCATCTGTGCTTCCCTTGAAGAAGTGCTCGAGTCTTTTCAGTTGTTCCTGGAATAATAAACACAGATCAGAATCATCTTGTGAGTTTTGATTTGTCAAGTCATTCATACAGGAAGGGTTGGAATCCTGGCCAGGATTCAGGGGGTGAATGAATTGTGGAATTGCTATCAAACTATTAACCTATTGAGTAACAGATAATTGTACACGTTATTTTTCCTATTTTAACCAATTCCATCGTGACACCCATTAACTAAACAACCATGAGCGTTAAATGCCGCTCCTTAAATTGTACCTTCCAATGTGTTGACTCAGGGTGTGTCTGAAGATAGATTCTTGGGACGTGAAGAATCATCATTGTGAAATGACTTGCTGGTGGTTGTTAATTTGGTTACTGGAGATCACATCATCCATTGGTGATCAAATGGGCTGGAGATAGTGAGGAAAAAGCTGCTTTCCAAACGGGGTCCTGTATTTCTTCCTACTGCTGGAAGTCCACAGTGAGAGCTTCATCTGACGAGTGGCAACAACTTCCATTTGCAATCCTCTGGGCTTGTGCTTGACAGATGCTGGCAGTGTGTGGTACGGGCACTGAAATGTGGCAGTTGTTCTGTGTTCACACTCACCGGCAGGGCCGGTGTGTCTCTTGATCTCAACCGCGCTTGGACTAATCAAAGCACGAGGGAGGTAGATGGGGGGGGGGGGGGGGTGATCAGGTGGACCGGCCAACAGCAGTAGTATTATCAGTGACCCAGAACATTGAGTTGGGGCTGTATTTGGTCAGATAGTCGTGGAATTGAAAGGGTCTAGATTATCTGGACAATTGGCACAGATGTGGGCCAATACCAGTCTTTCAAAGCACTTTGTCATGGTTTTCTTGGGCAGGAATGATGGGAACAGATGAAGCTAGAGAGTAGATGACGATGAAGACTGGCCGGTTGATTGACATATTGCATCAGAGCCCATCCTAGGCCAGCTGCTTTGTTGAGAGTTTCCTTGTGAAAGCACATCTAACCTTCCCCCGAGACATATGGGACCAAGCTAGTGGGGAAGGAGACGAGCTACTCGCTGAGGGTTGGGTACAAGGACTGGCGAGAACCAGGCATCACAGCCAAAGTGCAGGTGAGACCATTCTGACTGGGCTGGAAAGTGTCTTCAATAATGGAGAACAGATTGTGGACTCTGTAACAAAATCAGAAGTGCTGGAAGAACTCTGCCACTTAAACAGCAGCTGTGCACAGGGAAGCTTGGTTCTGCTAAAAGGTCTTCCACCTGAAGCATAAACTAGTTTCTGCTTCAGTTGACTCGTTGAGAATTAACGACACTCTGATCCTGTGGTAATCTCCACTGCAGCCTACTATAGAAAACTATACTGAAAAGGGTTTGATTTGTAAGTGTAGAGTGTGTCACGGGGTCAGGAAGAGAGGGAGCATCGTACTAGACAATAGACAATAGGTGCAAGAGTAGGCCCTTCAAGCCAGCACCGCCATTCAATGTGATCATGGCTGATCATCCCCAATCAGTACCCCATTCCTGCCTTCTCCCCATATCCTCTGACTCCGTTATTTTTAAGAGCCCTATCTAGCTCTCTCTTGAAAGCATCTGAGGTAGTGTCATGGTTGCATTGATTTGTAGAGCAGGCTTGATGTTTTGATTTGAGGAGGTTTAGAGTCAGTCATATAGCACAGAAACAGGCCCTTCGACCCAACTTGTCAATTCCAGCCAAGATGCGCAATCTATGCTGGTCCCACTTGCCCACGTTTGACTCGTACCCCTCTAACCCTTTCAATGTACCTGTTTCTCTTTGAAATGTTGATCTAACAGTGTCTCTCCATCTCCTAGCACTTGCAAGATCAGTTGGACCTGGACCTCTCCCCACTGGATTACATGATGAAGTGTTACCCGGAAATCAAAGAGAAGGAGGAGATGCGGAAAATTATTGGGCGCTACGGGTTGTCGGGCAAACAGCAGGTAGTTTCCCCTGGAGTACCACTGGGCCCTTGTGTTGGTTGATTTAGACAGCTCTCTGGTTTCCTAGTGCCACGGTGTCTTTCATTAGATTCTCACTTCCCTTTGAATTCTGTATATTTTCAAAGACCACCACGTGCAGACCACAAACATTAACTCGCCTTTGCCTTCTGGACACCGTGGCCGCAGCTGATACCAGCACCTTGCCTCCAATTTGTTTAGGTTGATACTGCAGTTTGCTGATGAGGACATTACCACTAGACCAGATTAAATTAAAAGTGGAGCTGAAAGGAGCATCCATTCAGTTTGGCTGAAACTGAAACCTGTTTTCCCTCTCCCCACTTGCCACAGTGCCAGGCCATCTCCTCCCTCCAGCCATCCCTCGGTAGGTGGGCTCGGGGATGGATGAGATGGGGCAGATCCTGGGGATAAGAGTTGACATCTGCACTTCTGAAGAGTTGAGGTAGTGGGATAGTATTGAGACTCCCAGGGTCTGTACTTCAGAGGTGGAGTGCAACACAGTAAGCAGGTTAGTTGGTATCTTAAGACATTAAAGGGCGCAGGGAAGCTGAGGTCTGTATCTGGGAGGTGACAGTACTGGAGTGCTGCAGTCAATGTTATGAGCAAAAGTATCAGACCCATGTTGTCTCCCACCCTTGAAATGACCAGGCTGGTGCACACAGAGAGGTTTTCATGATGCCTCTGCTCCATCGTGCTGACCTCTGAAGGCCTACGTCAAGCTGCCTCTTGCCGCCTTCTCCATCTTGTCCACACATGTGGCTGTTTCAGAGAATTTGGTAGGTGTGAACCTCAAGATCTCAGTTCATCATCTACCATTTACTGAAATGTCCAACCCTTACTTGATTCCCAATACACATCATTTTGGCAGCCTTTATCCTCTTGTTCATCTACTGGCGCAACATGTCCACAACAGACAACATCTCCCTGGCCCTACACTCATCCCTGGACTATCTGGGCGATAAGGACATCTACGTCAGAGTTCGGTGCTGCCCAAGGCTGCATTCCCAGCTCTTTACCATACTCCGTAGACAAACATGATTCTGCTCTACCTCCATCTACAAGTTTACAGATAGCACACCCTTGTGAACTGGATCTCAAATAATCACGAGACTAATATAGGAGATAGAAAGCTTAGTAATGTGCTGTCAAGACAACCTCTCCCTCAATGTCAGCAAGACAAAGGAGCTGACCATTAACTTTAGGAAACAAGATGGGGTACTAGTCCAAGCTGCCATACCTTGATCATTGTGTTCATTTAAAACTGGAATAGTTTTGTTTTGTTTATTATCATCATGTGAACTGAGTGCGTGCTATCCAGTCAGTGGAAAGACTATATGTGATTACATTCAAGCACAGGTAACGACTACAGGATAAAGTACATAACATTTAGTGCAAGATAAAGCCCATCAAAGTCAGATTAAACAGAGTTCGAAGATCTCCAATGAGGTAGCTGGTTGGTCAGGACTCTCTCTCTCTCTCTCTCTCTCTCTCTCTCTCTCTCTCTCTCTCTCTCTCTCGCTCTCTCGCTCTCTCGCTCTCTCGCTCTCTCGCTCTCTCGCTCTCTCGCTCTCTCGCTCTCTCGCTCTCTCGCTCTGTGTCCCCTCCCCCCCGTGGAATCGATAGATTCCTGGCAGTTAAGGGAATCAAGGGATATAGGGATAGTGCAGGAAAATGGTGCTGAGATGGAAGATGTGCCCCGGAGTTGATGGGTGATGGAGCAGGCTCAAGGCCTGTTCCTGTTCCTTGTATGAGCTTGCGTCCTGCCACCACAATTTCTGAGCAAACTCCTGACTTTTTTTGTGTTGCAGGTGAGTCCGATCCGTAACCTGTCGGATGGCCAGAAGTGTCGGGTGTGCTTCGCCTGGCTGGCTTGGCAGTGTCCTCACATGCTGTTTCTTGACGAGCCCACAAACCATCTCGATATCGAGACGATCGATGCCCTGGCCGACGCCATCAATGAGTTTGAGGGTGGCATGATGTTGGTCAGCCACGACTTTCGGCTCATCCAGCAGGTCAGCACACTGCTTCTCTCACTTTCCATCCTGGTTGTTTGTTTAATGAGTGGGGCTGTCAGTCAGTATTTCATGTAGGGGTGCCTGTGAATGGCCAGAGCTCGTTAACCTAGCTTGAGCAACACTGTTCACTTCAGTCTTGCTGATCGCTTCCTTCAGCATTGTTAACCCATTGTTTACAGTACTCCCCACTTCCTATAGCCCATAATCTATCTTTAGGTTAGAGATACAGCATGGAAACAGGCCCTTCGGCCCACCAAGATGAAGCCGGCCATCAATCACCCGTTCACAGAGTTACTCCAGCTTTTTGTGTGTATCTTCTGTGTAAACCAGCATCTGCAATTCTTTCCTACACGTTCACACTATTTCTTGGTTCTCCCACTTTTTCAATTACTCCTTCAACAAAGAGGCAATTTACAAACTCGCACGTCTTTGGGATGTGGGTGGAAACCGGAACACCCGGAGGAAACCCACGCAGTCCCAGGGAGAACAGGCAGACTTTGGACAGACAGTACCCAAGGTCAGGATCAAACCCTGGACCTGGCACCGTGAGGCAGCAGGTTTACGTCTGTGCCACCCTTTTAAATTTTAAGTCAGATTTTCCATGATGGACAGTGTTCTTAGCTTGAATTGTTCCTTGGCAGATTACCCCATGCTCCAAATAGCTATCTGAAGGGATGTTTCCAAGCTGTCTGAGATTTGTCTGTTCGGTCTCATCATTGAGTAAAGCGCCAAAAATGGTGCTCTGTGCTTCAATCAAAGCATATCCTTCATTTGAAAAATCACCTTGCTGTCTCTCCTGAGATTTAAAAAAATACAAAATGCGTGTGCAATCTAAAATCCTCACATGTACACATTGTCATCAAGATTATGGCAAGCCACAAGCGCACTGTGGTACACCAGAGCATAATAGACAAATGCTGAGTGCAGGACTATAACAGCAACCAGTCCTAAGTGACCACTATAACTACTGATGAGTCATTGCAAAAGGATAATAAAATGACCTATTTTATTCTAATTAAGACAATATTAAAAAAAAAAAAAACACATGAAACTTGGAAATATAGATTCTAGGACCAAAGTAAGACCAGCCCATCAAGTCTACTCTGTCATTCAATCATGGCTGATCTTTCTTTCCCTCTCAACCCCATTCTCCTGCCTTCGCCCCATATACCCTGACACCCTTACTAATCAGGAATCTTGTCAATCTCCGCCTTAACAATATCAATTGACTGGCAATGAATTCCGGAGATTCACCACCCTCTGACAAGAAATACCTTCTCATCTCCCTTCTAAAGCTATGTCTTTTTATTCTGAGGCTATGGCCTCTGATCCGAGACACTCCCACTAGTGGAAACATCCTTTCCACATTCACTATATCCAGGCCTTTCACTATTCAGTAAATTTCAATGAGGTTCCCCCCTCGTTCATCTGAACTCCAGCGAGTACAGGCAGAGTGCCTTCAAATGCTCATCATATAAAACACACGTTAACCATAATTAGTCCATTTTTTAAAAAAGCCTTAATGTTATCTCTTAAAAAAAATTGCAGTCTTGGAATCTGTAGTGGAAAGCTGATCAGGAAACCGTTTACCCCTCTCATCCACGACAAACCTAGCAACCCAATGTGCTGATCCTCATCGATTGTATGCAAACCTTTGCACCATGCAGTCCTACATGAGCCATGATCATATTCAACCCATCCGGTGACATCTAATTGCAAAGCACATCAGCTCTCCAAACTTTTCACCCTCCTTGAATTACTGGTTCTTCAAAGACCATCCAAGCATGCTGCACCTATTCACCAGTCGGGCAATCTCCAGAGATTGTTCAGCAGCCTACAGTGTCTGCAAGTCTTATTATTCTTCCCATTAGCTAAACTTTAACTGGGTATGTATTTATTCTGAATAATAATGCAGAAAGAAAGCAAGACTATTCACTAGTTTTGACTCCCCAAAGTCTTTCAAGCAGACGTCATTCTTAAAATAGTCACTGCCAATGCCCTCATTGGGCATCATGACCCATGTCATACTGTTCAGCAGTATTCTCCTTTCCCTTCTCTTTCCCCCCCCCCCCCGCAGTTTTCTGCACCTTTATGGAACCCATCATCTCCTCTACAACCACACAGGCAAATCATCATTAACTTAAATACCTAAACCTGTTAAATGCCCCAAAAGCCAATTACTGCAAATTCAAAACACTGAGACAAGCTTATCATTTGCTTGCTAAACCCTTCTATTCTTTATATAATTACAAAAGGAATTTGTATTTTAACTGTGGAAGCCCTAATCCAGCTTTACAAAATATAGTTCTATTGCAAATAGTTGTGTCGGTGTGCTTTTTAATTTTCCACGTAATTTGATTAAAACGTTTTATAAAATTATGAAGCAGTGGGTTCATTAAAGTTACAACTTATTTTACTCCAAATTCTATGATAAATTGTCCATTGTTCCAGCTTTTCAACCTTAACGCAGCCAATCCCAGGTCCAAGTATCTAAATATTAATTCAATACACTGATAGAGATAAAATATTAAACTGAAACATAATTTTCCATTGTTTTAAATAAAAGCTTTTTTATTTTTGGTGGTTGTTAATTGACTGAAAGATATAGCATGGAACAGGCCCTTCAGCTCACAGAGTCCACTCTTGCCATTGGTCACCCATTCCACTAGTTCTGTTATTTCAATTTCACATCCATTTCCTGAACAAAGGGCAATTTAAAGATCAATTGACCTACAAATATATGTGTCTTTGGGATATGGGAGGACACAGGAGCACCTGGAGGAAACCCATACCGTCATAGGGAGAATATGCGAACTCCGCAACAACAGCGGCCAAGATCAGAATCTAACCCATGTCTCTGGCACTGTGAGGCAATGGGATGACACAGAACTAGTTTGAACGTGTGGTTGATGGTGGGCGGACAGGTCTGTTTCCGCGCTGTATCTCTAAACTCCGTCTATGCCAAAGTTATACAGCAAATATCATCCCTGTCAGCGTAAAATCAAGAGCTCGCCACACCAATTATTGGGCACCCATCTACATTCTCATTCCGATTTTAACACAGTTTAGTTGGCAAGATCGTAAAATAAAAGGGTGAAGGAAGGAGAGTCAGTGGAGGTACCGGTCTGGAGGCGGGCAACCTTGTGACTCATGATGGAAGTCAGCAAGGTCAGCCAATAGTGGGGAGGGGGGACACACACGGGAGGCCGTGGGCGGAGGGAACACAACAACGCTCTTTGGCTGCTGCTGAGATCAGCCCGGCGGCGCTGTGTGAGCTGTGACGGTGCCCGTTTGTCGGAGGGAACCGGGGCGCGAGCAGGTGAGACGCGGGGCCACGAATGGGAGTGTGGGCTTGGGGTGACCGGGACGCCCGGACAGCTAAGATGTGGGTGATGGCTGCGGAGCGTTGATCCCCCCCTCCTCCTCACTTGTAGGGAAAATAAATAAATTAACACAACAGTGTTTTATGTTTCCCATGTGGAGCTGCGACTGGAAAGGGAAAGGTACCGGCGATGATAGTTGGGGTTAGAGATGCGGGACCCTACCTCCCAGGCAGCGGCTGCCCCTCCCCTTTCTGGTGATTTTCTGTTTATATTGGGAATTTTTGTATTCATTGTTATTGGTAGAGGTTTTTAGTTTTCTACCTTGGGAGCAAAGAAGTCCATCTGCAGTTGTACTACCACACCTGGAGTATTGTGTGCATTTTTGGTCCCCTAATTTGAGGAAGGACATTCTTGCTATTGGGGGAGTGCAGCGTAGGTTTACAAGGGTAATTCCCGGGATGGCTGGACTGTCATATGCTGAGAGAATGGAGCGGCTGGGCTTGTACACTCTGGAGTTTAGAAAGATGAGAGGGGATCTTAGCAGGGATTGTCATCCACGCCTCACCGCATCCAGAGCAGACACAAAATGTTGGAGTAACTCAGCAGGTCAGGCAGCATCCCTGCAGAACATGAATAGGTGATATTTTGTGTCGGGACCCTTGGGTCATTGGTGAACACAAGTGAGGTGGGGATGGGTTTCACCCTATCTACATTTGGACAATTATATGGATAGGAAAGGATTTAGAGGGAGAGGTTGGACAGACTTGGATTGATTTCTCTGGAACACTGTAGATTGTGGAGAGACCTGATAGAAGTATATACAGAGAACATAGCTTTAAGAAGAGGGGGGCAAATTTTAATGGAGATGTGAGGCCATCTTTTTGTATGGGTGGTGAGTGTCTGGAATGTGCTGCCAGGTCTGGTGTTTGAAGCAGATACATTAGTGGTTTTTAAAAGACTTTGGTTAATCACATGGTAATGGGGAGATATGGGTTATGTGCAGGTAGATGTGATGGTCGTGGCATCATGTTCGGCACATATATTGTGGGTCTAGGGGCCTGTTCTTGTGCTGTACTGTTCTATGTTCTATAACGATTTACATGAAAATATTGAAAATTGCCTAGATGCTATTAGAACACAATGCTAGTTCAGCTCATTACCACCACATCAGTCTATGCTTCCCTGTTAGGCAGAGGATGTGTTGACAGGGCTGTCGGGCAGAGCATTACATAACCTGCTCTGTCTAGTTATTGATATTATCATTGGCTGTGGAGCACACTACCCCACGGACCAAAGACCAGGATTCCAGTAATACAGTGCAGGAGGCTGTTTGCCACATTGAGTCTGAACAGATCAATTGGGCATCTTCCCCCACCACCTACAAAAGCTCTGTACACATATTCAAACTCCTTCTGAAATCTTGTCTGACCACCTTCATAAACACAGAGTTCTGACTCGTCACAATTTTTTCTCATTTAAAAAAAATACTCCCTCTCATCCCATTGCTCCTACCTAAAACCTAAATTCTGTCACCAGTGCTCATGCGTTGAGCCAAAAAAGAATGTATTTGGCTTTCTAGATTTATTACTGTTGTGTGCACTGAGGGACAGTGAAATGCTTTGTTTTGTATGCTATCTATTCAGAGTAATTTTATACATTTCTAGCTAATCCCCCCTCAAGGAGAGTAAGCCTGCTTAACTTTGTAGCTAAAATCCTTCATCCCTGGAGGCATTCTGGCAAATCGCTTCTGTACCTGCTCAAAGGCTTCACATCCTTCCTGTAGTGTGACCAGAACAGGGTTGAACTCTCGTGTGGCAAAGTTCAGAGTAACTTCGCTGTTTTTGTAACCAACACTAATGAAACCCAAGAAGCTGCATCCTTTTCTAATTATTCTCGGTGCCCCTGCCTGGCATGTATACACTTCAATGCACAGGTCCTCTGCCAATGCGATCTCAGTGTACCATCACGTGAGGACTCTACTCCAGAGGGTGTGGTGTTAGTGCTTTAGTAAAATTGGAGAAACGAGGACACTGCAGATGCTCATTAATGAACAAAAATACAAAGTGCAGGAGTACCAGAGTGAGCCTGATAGCATCTCTGGAGAAGGTGGACACAACTTGAGGAGATTTCGCAGTGGAGTAGACAGTGTTCAAGAAGGAACTGCAGATGCTGGAAAGTTCCAGGTAGACAAAAGTGCTGGAGAAACTCAGCGGGACAGGCAGCATCTCTGGAGGGAAGGAATGGTTGACGTTTTGGAACAAAATCGTGGGTAGGTGACATTCCGGGTTGAGACCCTTCAGAATAAATTCTGAAGGGTCCCTTTTCGAAACGTCACCTATCCAGATTCTCCAGAGATGCTGCCTGACCCGTTGAGATACTCCAGCGGGTAAAACTAAGGTCACGTGGATTGAGCAAGAACGCCAATGGCTGGATCGTATCTTGTGCGCAGGAACATTGTTGTTGGAGGCCAGTCATCTCCCATTGAGATGTATGTAACTTCTGTTTGCTTTGCCAGACCCCCTTGGCCTGCGGTGGAGGGATATGAATCACATGCAGGCAGAGGAGATTAGTTTAATTTGACATTATGTTTGGCATGCATGTTGTGGGCCAAAGGTCCTGTTCCTGTGCCGTACAGTTCAAGATTCTACGAGAAGGAGCAGAGAGAAACCACAGTGAGCTGAGAGGAATGATGGAGCATTTTGGGTAGCAATTTCCAGTGGGGGTTAAATTGTACTCGAATGCTGGTCTATTAACTTACACTGATTTTGTTTTTTGTTCAGGTTGCCCAGGAGATCTGGGTGTGTGAGAAACAGACGATCAGGAAGTGGCAGGGTGGCATCCTGTCCTACAAGGAGCATCTGAAGTCCAAGATGTTGGGAGACAACTCTCAGAGCAGTCGGAAGACTCCCAGTGCCTGACGTATCGGCTACGCTTGGCTTCAACAATAACAAAAGTTCAATATAAAATTACAGATCATCCTTTGAGCCCAGAGGGCTTGACAGCAGTGTGGGTGTGGCTGAGCTAAAGCATGGTAGACAATTAAAATCAAACGCAGAAATCGTTGTTCATCGGGTTACTGATCCTTGAAGCTGTAGTTGTCATTTTGTTAGGGTTGGGCGGGGATGGGCGCAGAACAATTTGTTTTTGCCTCCAGTGGAGAGTTGGCTGCTACAGTCTGTTCTCATGCCAGGCACTCTCTGTCCTCACCCTTTATCTTGCTGCAAGGCCACCTCCACTCTTGCAAAATCAAACTTCTTCCTGGTGTTTGGGGCTTTAGGATGTGCCCTGTCGTTGTCTTCCCCCCCCCCCCCCCCCCCGTTCCCACCCTCCTCCCTCCCTCCCCATCTCCCCCAAACTACCTGCAGTTTTTTTTTGAGGGGAGGGGGGGGGGTGAGGTGGATTTGGTCATTCAATTCTTAAAGTACTTCCCCAAATCAAGCTGGTGGGCCAATTGGTCTGCAGAAAGACACCTCTGGGAGGTGAGGAAGGGAGGGGGGACACTGAACATCTGGCCCAATCTTCTAGCTGATTTCCAAGAAAAGCTGGATTCCTTTGCAGTGATAATCCCTAACCACAGTGTTCTGCACATTGACCTATGCCTGCTTTGCTGATCTTGCTGCTGTCAAGGTTGGTTGTAGGATATTACACATTGCTGAAAGGAATGGCTGCGTCCTGGTTTGGGTCGTGCAATAGGTTTAGATTCACACCCACTTTTTTTTTGCAGCTTCCCGCAAAGTGAAATAACACCTGGTTGCGAATTAAGCATCCAAAGATTATGGCTGTAGCCATTTCCCTTTAAAATCTATATTGTTGTTTTGCTCACATTTGTAAGAATGCTTTAACATGTTGCGCTGGCACAGTACCTTCCCCTGCAGCCCAATTCTCGGTCTCCTGGGAAGAAGTTTTAAGGGAGAGCCTCAAGTATTATTTATTTGTGGGTTGTGCACTGTAGCCCTGGCCTGCAAGGGCAATACTGAGTGGTCTGGTTTCTATATAACCCTTCGATACTCTACTTTATAACCCTTATAAATCTCCCCTACAGATCTGTTTAAAAATATTCCATTTGTCTTTAGCACGGTGCAATCTCTGCACTGTGTAGGTATAAATCTGGTGCAAGTTACAAAGATTCGATCAATGTAGAAGGTTTGTAAAGTTATAGGATTCCTGGAAATGGGCAGGGAAAGTTTCAGGAGAGATCCTAGGGTATTAACTTTGGGATGGTCCCTGTCCGTCTGATTATTTGACCAGTTCTTGCTTCTGCTGTGTCTGTACACTGCTGTCAGTTATAATCTTGTGGTCCCATCGGTGGGCTTCTCCTGTTCCCTGTGTTGCAGCTGTTTGTTCTGCACCCTATGCCATCACTACCCAGTGAAGTTCCAGGCTGAGGAATGCACAGATTTAGCACTCAATGATTTTTCAAAAAGGCTTCCAAGTATGTATCCCTGGTATGCCCGAGAGCAACATTGGAACCAAGGGGCCTTGATCGTAAGGAACACAAAGCAGTACTGAATTTGTACCTGTCATTTCCCTTTTTTTGATGTGTTGCACCCGGTAGCTTCCTTTCCTATCCATTCCCTAATGAGGATCAATCTGATCCTATATAAAGTTTGATAAAGGCATGTTATTCATGTCATACTAGACATGTGGATTTGGTTCAAATGTACCATTGTCCTGTTCTTAGAGCTTCCTATGTTCAAGGCCTGAAACCTTTCCTCACCTGATGATATTTTGGTGAAGAGATGGACATCTCATATCTGGTGTTCTGTATCTATTAATTCTGCTTCTCTCTATCGCTCTTTCCCTCCCCCTCCTTTCCGTCTCCCCCCTCCACCCAAATAAAAACAAAAAGACGCAAACCTTTAGCATAGGATGCTTGCACTCAAGATTTGACTCCGCCCAGAGGGAATGGAACAGCCATTCTGGTTGAATCTGTGCATCTTCATACCCAAACCACTGACCTACCAGTACTGTACTCGTGTTAATGATCAGTCTGTCCCCCTCCAGTATTACACCCCAAACACTGCACGGTTTGATGCTCTCTCCAGCTAGCGTCTGTTTCCTGATGGTCACTTCTCATGTGAAGTGGACATCGGTATTGTCAGCATTCCTTGTGGGCGCTGCGATATCTCTGCAGTAACTATTCCAGTACCTTGTTTTTAAAATGTATTGAATATCTGAAAACATTAAGTAAAAAGCATTTGGTTATCTGGAGACAGCGATTGCAGATTGTCCAGTTCCAACATTGTATTTTGGGGGGAAAATAAAGTTTACTGGAGAATGTTTGTACTTCTATTTATCTCTTCCGTACAACTTTTTTCGTAATGTGCATGAGGAACCGAGCGGTTGTCCTCGGGTTGAAGTTCCAAATCCAATATCAACTAATTGAAGACACCTAGTTGAAAGGTGACTTTGTAAAGAGTTTCCAGCACTTTTCATGTCACTGCATTGGCCTCTCTAATTCTGCATTACAATTGTCTCCTTGGAGGCCACAATATTGCTGCTGGGTCAGTTTCTAGATGTTGGGGTCCAAAGCAGCTTATCTGAGAATGACAAAAACTGATTCCATGAAGAATTTCACAACGGCTCTGGAGACGAGAAGTTGGACCTGCTTTTGCCTATTTTAGGCTTATCTGAAATGCAATGTTTAAATGTTTGGTGCTGTGGATCAGAGCTGGATAATCCATCTCCATTCTCTAGCATACAGCACAGAAACGTGTCCATGTTGCCCAACTTACCCCATCTCAAGTCATTCTTGTCATGAGAATGCAGATTGAGAATAGACATGGGACAAGTACAGCAACTGTGTTGTGGCAATCGTGGCTGTGATAGCAGACAGAACCACGAAGTGGAGGTGAGTTTGACCAAACCACAAACATGAACAAAGGATCCGAGATTGAGCACTTGTCACTGCAAGTGCAGATCTAGACGAACTGTGGTGTGTTCTTCAGCTTCTGAAAGAGGTGGAATCGGGAAGGGAAGGCACTGACATGGGTGGAGAGCAATAGAAGGAAGCTTAGAGGGTTAGCACTCTGGGACTAGGATCATTGAGCACAGACCTTGGGCAAGACAGCAGTGAGAATTCAGATTTGGGAGTTTATGTTAGAAAATAACTAAATGCCTGCCACCGTTTCTCATTCGCGAGCAGGGCACTGCAGGGATCAGTGCTTGTACCTTGGTTATTTCTAAGAACTAGGTTAGACCACATTTTCCATTGTATGCATTCAACTACTCAACTCTGCTGATTCATCTCCATTTCCTACAGTCTGAAAAAGCAAAGGTTTATCTTGACCTTGAATATAGAATGGCTGCATTCGTACCCTGAGTGCAGTAGTTTTGGTTTAGTTTAGCGATACAGCGCGGAAACAAGCTCTTCGGCTCACCAAGTCTGTGCCGACCACTGGCACTATTTAATTTACAAATATACCAAGCCAATTCACCTACAAACCTGTACTCCTTTGAAGTGTGGAGGGAATGAGATCCCGGAGAAAACCCACGCAGGTCACGAGGAGAACGTACAAACTCCGTACAGACAAGCAAGATAGTGTCAAGCTTGAAAGGGTTCAGTGAAGATTTATGAGGATGTTGCCAGGACTAGAGGGTCTGAACTATGGAGAGAGGTTGAGTAGGCTGGGTCTCTATTCCCTGGAGTGCAGGTGGATGAGGGCTGAACAGTATGAGGATGAGGTGTATAAAATCATGAGGAATAAAAATGATAGATGCACAGAATCTCGTGCCCGGGGAGGGGAATTGAGGACCAGAGGACATAGGTTCAAGGTGAAAGGGAAAAGATTTAATAGGAATCTGAGGGGTATCTTTTTCATAAATGGTGTGTGTAAGGAACAAGCTGTCAGAGGAGGTAATTGAGGCTGGGACTATCCCCACGTTTAAGAAACAGACAGGTACAGTATTTTCCTTTAGATTCTGAATGTACTAGATGGCACAGTGGCGCAGCAGTAGACTTGTTGCTTTACAGTGCTAGAGACCTTGGTTCAATCCTGACTGCGGTGCTGAGAGTTATAGTCATAAAGTGAAACAGTGTGGAAACAGGCCCTTCAGCCCAACTTGCCTGCACCAGCCAACATATCCCAGCTACACTAGTCCCACCTGTCTGTGTTTGGTCCTTATCCCTCCAAACTTGTCCTATCCATGTACAGTATATTGTCTATATTAGTATTGGGTATGAGAATATACTCTCTAATTTTAAATAGCCCCACTAGATTATTGCAGAGGCTGAAAGAGGAGGCAGTGAGTGTAAGAATCTAAATCTTGATGCAGCTTTATCCAACTTTGGTTAGGCTGCAGTTGGAGTACTGCATGCAGTTCTGGATACACTTACAGTAAGGATGCAGAGTGTTTGGAGTGTAGTCAGAAGAGGTTCACAAGGATGCTGCCTGGATTAGAAAGTATTAGCCAAGCGGAGAGGTTGAACAAACTTGGACTTTTCTCCAGCGCATCAGAGGTTGAAGAAAACTGATAGCTATGTCAAATTATGAGAGGTATAGAATGGGTAGACAGAACCTTTCTCCCAGGGTGGAAATGTCAAAGAATAGGGGGCATAGCGTGAGAGGAGAAGGACATTTTGCAGAGTGGTGGATGCCTGGAATATGCTGCCAGGGGTGGTGATGGAAACAGATATGATAGTGAACTTTTAAGAGACTTTTAGTTAGAGGCATATGGATATGGAGGGATATGGATCATATGCAGGCAGAGGAAATTCACAGCATCATGTTTGGACAGGCTGAAGGTGCTGTATGGTTCTACGTAATAAAAGATCCATGAATCATCATTTGACTGGTAAACGGGCGAGACCAAGGCAAAGGTGGTATAAGATTAAATGTTTGAAGTGCTCCAGCAAGCCACGGTCATGTTGATACTGTTGCACGCATGGTTGGGTGGAGCAACTTGGAGATGGTACAGCAGGTGGTAACTTACAAAGGGCAGCAGATATTCCTCGGTCACCTTTCCAACAAGACTATTGCATTACGAGCGTGCAGGACTGCTGTGGGCCTTAATCTTTCTTGTTGAGCTTCCCGAGTGCTGCAGCCCTGATCCAATGATTTATCACTTCTTATTTCTCAACCTGATCTCTTCACCAGCGTAATCAAGGACCACTCACCCTGGTCACTCCTTCTCCCCTCAGGTGTGAAAACGCATATCTCCAGATTCGGGGACAGTTTCTTCCCAGCTGTTATCAGGGCAACTGACCCATCCTATCACCAACTAGAATGCAGTCCTGACCAATTATTTACCTCACTGGAGTCCCTTGGACTATCTTTAATTGGACATTACTGGACTTTATCTTGCACAAAACATTAATCCTGTATCTGTACATTGGACGGCTTGATTATAATCATGTATAGACTTTTCACTGACTGGATAATATGCAACTCAAAAGCTTTTCACTGTACCTCAGTACTTGTGACAATAATTAAACTAAACTAAAGCTATTTGTCTGCATCTCGGTGTTCCTTTGTGAAACTCTGACAAACCTGTTTTCAGCACAACACGCAACCTCATGAATCTGCTGTGACTCAACGTTATAAATAGTAAAATGTGGCCCTAGCAACCCCCAGGGATTTCCTTTAATAGCTTGGAGAACTTACAGTAAGTAATTGAAATGGGAGGAAAAATAGAACAGTATCACGGGTTCTAATATTCTACACAGTTTTAATGTGGTTATTTTAAGTCGATTTGATTTGCTCTGACAATGTGTGAACCTAGGAATTTAACTCGGGTAAGTATGAGATGATGCATTTTGATATTACAAACTAGGGCAGGACTTGCACAGTAACAGTTAAGGGCTCTGGAGACCATTGTAGAGCAGAGTGATATAGTATAGGTAAGTTCCCTGAAAGTAGCGACACAGGCCAACAGAATGGTGACAAAGGTGTTTGGCGCGCTTGCCTTCATCGGGAAGGGTATTGAGTACCTGAATTGGGACATCATAATAAATTAAACATAGGATACAAGATGTTGGTGAGATCATACTTTGGAGTATTGTGTGCCGTTTGGGTTGCCCTATTCTAGAAATGCTGGCAATAAGCTGAAAAGAGTGCAAAAAAGATTATCTGGGATGTTACTAAGTCTAAGGTTACAAGGAGAGGCCGAGACATTTTTCCCTGGAAATTTGGAGTCTGAGGTACATAAAATCATGAGAGGCATAGATTAGGTGTATGGGCAGTCTTTATCTCACAGATGTATCTCAAGGTAAGAGGAAAAAGATTTGGGTGACCTGTGGGTCAGCTTAATCCACACAGAGGGCGGTGTGCATATGGATGAAGAAAAGGCAGGTACAATAAAATTTAAAAGACATTTATACAGGTACATGGATAGGAAATATTTGCAAGGGTATGCGCCAATTACAGGTAAATGAGACTATCTTTTCTAAAATCTGGTTGGCGTGGATGAGTTGGGCCGAAGGGCCTGTTTCCATGCTTTATGATTCTAATACTCCTACACCAACCTGTCTCTCCTCGTCCTCCATTGCCGACCAAGATGCCCCATCTAATACCCCAGCTGCAGGCCTGGCTCGCTCGCCGTGGAACTGGGAACCAACCTGGAGTGGGAAGCCGCTGAACTCGGCCCCTGCTCATCCCTGAGGATCGGGAACCAGAGTGAAGGGTGCAGGGAGTCGGCGATGATGGTAGATGCTGGAATAAGGGCGGGTAAGAAGAACTCTTACCCCAGTTTTACCTTCTGGCTGCAGGAAGCACCCCCACGGCACAAAAGCTAAAGGCAGCCAGGCAAGGCGAGGGACGACGGCTCACTGGACGATCCGCATGGAGGAGACGGCTGCAATGGGCCTTCATGGTCAGTTACACCTGGGACTAGGAAAGGGTGCCAAAACCTGGCGACTCAGCATATGGACTCAGTGGGCTGCTTCCATTCATTCTGCAGATAATTGGGCATTGTACTTATGCATGGCAATTATCTTACTGGTCTGTATGCAAAAAAAAAAAAAAAATTCACTGTACCTTGGTTCAGGTTTTAACAATGAACCATTGAACAATTGGAATTTGTTGGACAAAATGGCCATGAAATGTCCTTGGGAAGTCAGATTAAAGAGAATCCAAGGCATTTTATACATACATTTAGAAACAAGATGATAACTAGAGGGAGGGTTATCCCTCCCCCAAAGATAAAGGAGTAAATGCTTGGGGTCAGAGAATGTAGGTGAGATACTAAACAAATATTTTGCATTGGTATTCAACAAGGGGTGGCACGGTGATGCAGCAGTGGAGTTGTTGCCTTACAACACCAGAGACTCGGGTTCGATCCTGACTGTGGGGAGTACGGAGTTTGTATGTTCTCCGCATGACTGCGGAGGTTTTCACCAGGTGCTCCGGTTTTCACCAGGTGCTCCGGTTTCCTCCCACACTCAAGGTGTACAAGTTTGTAGATTAATAGGTAAAAAAAGAAAATTGTCTCTAATGTGTAGGATAATTGCACACAGAGAGTTGTGAGTCTGTTGCATTCTCTGCCTCAGAGGGCGGTGGAGGCCAGTTCTCTGGATACTTTCAAGAGAGAGCTAGATAGGGCTCTTAAAGATAGCAGAGTCGGGGGATATGGGGAGAAGGCAGGAATGGGGTACTGATTGGGGATGATCAGCCATGATCACATTGCATGGCGTTGCTGGCTCGAAGGGCCGAATAGCCTACTCCTGCACCTATTGTCTATTGTTTATTGACAATGCTAGTGTATGGGATCACTGGTTAGCGCAGACTTGGTAGGCCGAAAGGCCTGTTTCTGCACTGTATCTCTAAACTAAACTAAAAACTAAACAAGGAAAAGGATGTGGAGGATAGTGAAGTCAATGTTGGATATACTCATTTTGAGATCAAGAAAGTGGTGGAACTTTTGAAGAGCATTGAGGTGGATAAGTTCCCTGGGCCTGATTGTATCTATCCCAGATTGTGTATGGTTTGATTTGACTGGATAGAACGCAAAATGAAGTTTCATACTTTCTCGATAGACGTGGCAACAATACACCAATACCAATATCGTGATCGAATCCTGGAGCTCAGAGCACTAGGTGCTCTGTTATGATCCGCAGAGTGCCACCACTCACCTCGACATAATTGAGTTGGCCTTGGTTTCTTTGAGAAGTATTACTCGTGATGAAACCCAAATCATGCATTTCAAGGTTGCGAAAATTAAATTTGCATATAACTGGGCCCTATTCTTTTATTTTAAAGGTCAATCAAAAAAAAAACTTACAAGGAAGATTTTGAGTAAAATACTCCCACTGTTATGAAATAGCTACGGTTTAATGGTACAACCCTCCCCTGTGGCAATGCAATATATAGCTCCCTGCTTCCTGGGTACTGTCAGTGAATATTATTCTTTCCACTGCACTTACCACTTACAAAGGTCTGCAGTTCTAGAGTTGGGAAATATTTTAAAGGCTACCTCAACTGTATGACATGAGTCTGCCAAGTAACCAGGGGAGTATAGCCAGCAGCAATGGAAGCGGACAGGACGTGCAGTGTGTTGTACACAGTGAAAACCTGATCCTCTTCTGCAATGATTGTGTGGAGTGTGTGTGTCCGCGATGTCTGGTGGGGAACAAGCATAAGACACATAGTTTCTCACCCTTTGAGGATGCTTGCAAGGAACAAAAAGTAAGTACCTGAACTTTTATTTTCTCTAGAAAACCATGAGAGGAATAGATAGGATGAATGCAGTCTTTTTCCTCGGGTAGGGGAATCAAGAACCAGAGGACAAAGGTTTAAGGTGAGGGGAAAATGTTTAATAGAAACCTGAGATGCAACTTTTTCAGAGGGTGGCAGGTATATGGAACGAGCTGTCAGATAAAGTAGTTGAGGCAAGTAATATAACAACATTTAATAGACAATTTGACGGGTACATGGATAGGGAAGGTTCAGAGGGCTGTGGGCAAATGGAACCCAAACAATTCCATAAAGACTGGAAATAATCACTAACAAATGAGCTGCTGTCAAATGTGCACTATGACTGACTGGGAAAGAGAGAAAGGGACACAACCCTTCCTGCTTGGGTGTGGATGATCTTCAAACTCCAGCACTGCTATTTACTGCCTATCGTCAGATTGGAACAGTGACACCTTGTTATAGGTTTGATTGTTATAAATTAGAAGCTGAGAAGGTTCCAAGAAAGAAAGCTAACCAAACTAGGGAGAGCTACTAGTTGAAGTCTCCTCTAACCACTGACTAGACAGTCTGATGTATGCAGAAGTAAAAATGCTGGAATTTATTATTAAGCAAGTGTTAACAGGCCACTGAGAAAGTGTCAATGAGATTGCGTGGTCATAATCCTAATAATCATAATCATACTTTATTAGCCAAGTATGTTTTGCAACATACGAAGAATTTGATTTGCCATACAATCATACCATTAAAAGCAACAAAACGCACAAAATACATTTTGACATGAACATCCACCACAGTGAGTCTTGACAGTTGCTATTGAGGGAGTGCAGCGTAGGTTCACAAGGTTAAGTCCCAGGATGAAGGGACTGTCAGATGCTGAGAGAATGGAGCGGCTGGGCTTGTATACTCTTCAGATGGAGTAGTAAATCTTGGGAATTATTTTCCCGATTGACACTGAGCATATTTAAGACGGAGATGAACGGAGATGGGGTTAGCACGGGAAGGTGGGACATCAGCCACAATGCAGTGATAGACAAAGCACAAATCATGAGCTGTAAGCCGTACCCCTGCTTATATTTATTACCCTTTGCTTTTAAACTAGTTAGCGCTCCAATCCTAAACTTTGCTTCAAATCTCACTTTAAATCCGTCCACCTGAAGCTTAATAAAGGTTTAAAAGCAGAAGATCCGATACACACTTGCTGCTCATCAACATGTGGAGAGAAAACAGGTTAACATTCTTGACCAACAAGCAGAACCTGAAAAGTGAGAATGCAAATGTGTTTGGAATAGCAGAGGTGGGAAAGTAGGAGAACTCAGGTGGAGATTCGGGTTGAACAGGTGACACTTACTTAGTTATAGAGCTGTACAGCACGGAAACAGGCCCTGAAGCCCAACCCGTCCATGCCGGCTAAGTTCCCTAACTGAGCCAGTACCACTTGCCTGCACCTGGCCTGTGAACCTACGAACCTTTCCTATCCACGCACCTGCCCATGTGTCTTTTGAATATTGTTATTGTTCACGTCTCTAACACGTCCTCTGGCTGCTTGTTCCATATAGGCACCATCCTCTGCTGGAAAAAAGTTATGTTTAACTCTTTGCCCTCCAGATGTAGACTCCCCTATTCTGGGGTAAGAATGTGGTTACTCATCTCATCAATAGACAATAGGTGCAGGAGTAGGCCATTCGGCCCTTCGAGCCAGCATCGCCATTCAATGTGATCATGGCTGATCATCCCCAATCAGTACCCCGTTCCTGCCTTCTTCCCATATCCCTTGACTCCGCTATCTTTAAGAGCCCTATCTAGCTCTCTCTTGAAAGTATCCAGAGAACTGGCCTCCACCGCCCTCTGAGGCAGATAATTCCACAGACTCACAACTCTCTGTGAGAAAAAAGTGTTTCCTTTCTGTTCTAAATGGTTTACCCCTTATTCTTAAACTATGGCCCCTGGTTCTGGACTCCCCCAACATCGGGAACATGTTTCCTGCCTCTAGAGTGTCCAAACCCTTAATCTTATATGTTCCAATAAGATCCCCTCTCGTCCTTCTCAACTCCAGACTATAAAAGCCCGGTTGCCCCATTCTCTCAGCATATGACAGTCCCGCCATCCTGGGAATTAACCATGCAAACCTACGCTGCACTCACATAGAAACATAGAAATTAGGTGCAGGAGTAGGCCATTCGGCCCTTCGAGCCTGCACCACCATTCAATATGATCATGGCTGATCATCCAACTCGGTATCCCGTACCTGCCTTCACTCCATACCCTCTGATCCCCTTAGCCACAAGGGCCACATCTAACTCCCTCTTAAATATAGCCAATGAACTGGCCTCAACTACCCTCTGTGGCAGAGAGTTCCAGAGACCCACCACTCTCTGTGTGAAAAAAGTCCTTCTCATCTCGGTCCTAAAGGATTTTCCCCTTATCCTTAAGCTGTGACCCCTTGTCCTGGTCCTCCCCAACATCGGGAACAATCTTCCTGCATCTAGCCTGCCCAACTCCTTAAGAATTAATGGGATGAAAAGTTCGAGAAGGGATAAAAGAGTAAGGTCAGGGCCAATTGCAAGCGGTACGAGGGGGGAGGTGAATACAGAAGTCAAAGTGTTGTATATGAATGCGCGAAGTATAAGCAATAAAGAGGACGAGGTTGAGGCTCAGCTAGAAATTGGCAAGTATGATGTTGTGGGAATTACAGAGACATGGCTGCAAGAGGGCCAGGGCTGGGAACTGAATATCCAAGGTTATACCTCCTATCGAAAAGGCAGACAGGTGGGCAGAGGGGGTGGGGTAGCTCTGTTGGTGGGGAATGAAATTCAGTCCCTTGCAAGGGGTGACATTGAAACAGGAGATGTGGGGTCAGTATGGATAGAACTAAGGAATTGTAAGGGTAAAAAGACCCTAATGGGACTTATCTACAGGCCCCCAAACAGTAGCCTGGACATAGGGTGCAAGTTGAATCAGGAGTTAAAATTGGCATGTAGCAAAGGTAATGCTGTGGTTGTTATGGGAGATTTCAACATGCAGGTAGACTAGGAAAATCAGGTTGGTACTGGACCCCAAGAAATTGACTTTGTAGAGTGCCTCCGTGATGGATTCTTAGAGCAACTTGTATTGGAGCCTACCAGGGAGAAGGCAATTCTGGATTTAGTGTTATATCATGAACTGGATTTGATAAAGGAACTTGAGGTAGATGAGCCATTAGGAGGCAGTGAGCATAATATGGTCAGGTTTAATCTACAATTGGACAGTTAGAAGGGTAGATCGGAGGTGTCAGTGTTACAGTTGAATAAACATAGAAAAATAGGTGCAGGAGTAGGCCATTCGGCCCTTCGAGTCTGCACCGCCATTCAATATGATCATGGCTGATCATCCAACACAGTGTCCCGTACCTGCCTTCTCTCCATACCCCCTGATCCCTTTAGCCACAAGAGCCACATCCAATTCCCTCTTGAATATAGCCAATGAACTGGCCTCAACGACCTTCTGTGGCAGAGAATTTCAGAGACTCACCACTCTCTGTGTAAAGAATGTTTTCCTCATCTTGGCCCTAAAGAAATTCCCCCTTATCCTTAGACAGTGACCCCTTCTTCTGGACTCCATCAACATCGGGAACAATCAGGATTGGGTAATGTAAAGGGGACTATGGGGCCATGATGGAGGAGCTGGCCAAAGTTGACTGGAAAGATACCCTAGCAGGGATGACAGTGGAACAATAATGGCAGGTATTTCTAGGAATAATACAGAAGGTGCAGGATCAGTTCATTCCTAGGAGGAAGAAAGATTCCAAGGGGCATAAGGGGCGACCGGGGCTGACAAGGGACGTCAGGGACAGTATAAAATTAAAGAGAAGATGTACAACGTAGCAAAGATGAGTGGGAAGCAAAAGGATTGGGTAATGTTTAGAGAGCAACAGAAGATAACTAAAAAGACAATATGGGGAGAAAACATGAGGTACAAAGGTACTTCGGGCCCGCCGACCCACGACACTCCACCGCCCTCCAGCAGCCCGCAGCCGTCGCCTCACCTGCAGACTGGACTCTGCAGCGGGCCTGAAGCCTCCATGATGCGAACTCGTCATACCACTCTGTTTTTAACGGAACTGGGTCCTCGTGCCCGTCTCCCCAGCCCCGGTGACCTCAGTGGCTATTCCACTGGGTCTTCCCCATCCCCCCCCCCTACCATGTAACCCCTGCACTTCCCCACCCACACCACAGCCCCCATACCCCCCCCACCCCCTGACCACCCTCCACCCCCCCACCACACAATGCTCCGTCCTCAGTCCACTCATCTGCCTTCCTCCGGCCACAACCCCCATCCTTGCCGCGTGTTCACCATTCCCCCGGACCTCCCCCTCTTCAACACCGAAAGGTCGGTCCTCAGCAGAGGTCTTACCTTTGTCCCCCTCCGTCCCCACCTCAATGAGTTCCGCGCCCCCCACGACTTGGTGCTCTTCTACCGTCGCCTCCGCCTCACAGCGTTCTTCCACGGGAACAAGTCCTTACCCCCCACTGATGATCCTTTTTCCTGTCTCCCACGAACCCCCTCCTCGTGGACCCCCCCCCTCGTGGCCCTCTGGCTTTAGAACTCTTTATACAGAACTGCCGTCGGGACATCAACCGCCTCGACTTCTCCACTCCCCTGTATCACTCCAAACTCTCCCCCTCCGAACGTACTGCCATAGACTCACTCCGCAACAACCCAGACTGGGTTATCAAACCCGCCGACAAGGGAGGTGCCGTGGTAGTCTGGCGCGTCGATCTCTACAAAGCTGAGGCCACGCGCCAACTCTCAGACACCTCCTACTTACCCCTGGACCATGACCCCACTGACGAGCACCAGGCCACCATCTCAAGCACCATAACCGACTTCATCAACTCCGGCTCCCTACTACCCCGAGCCTCCAACCTCATCGTTTCCCAGCCCCGCACGGCCCGATTTTACCTTCTCCCCAAAATCCACAAACCCGACTGCCCCGGCAGACCCATTGTCTCTGCCTGTTCATGCCCCACCGAACACATTTCCACATACCTTGACTCCATCCTAGCCCCCTTTGTTAAATCCCTCCCCACCTATGTTCAAGACGCCTCAGACACTCTCCGTCGGCTCCGCGCATTCCATTCTCCAGGCCCCCATCCTCTCATCTTCACCATGGACGTCCAATCACTCTACACCTCCATCCCCAACCAGGATGGTCCCAAAGCCCTCCGGTTCTTCCTCGAGAAGAGGAGCAACCCATTTCCATCCACTGACACCCTCCTCCGCCTAGCGGAGTTGGTCCTTACCCTCAATAACTTCTCTTTTGACTCCTCCCATTTCCTCCAAACACAAGGCGTAGCTATGGGCGCACGCATGGGCCCCAGCTACGCTTGCCTCTTTGGCGGGTACGTCGAACAATCCTTGTTCGAGGTGTACCAAGGCCCCATCCCCGACCTCTACCTCCGTTACATCGACGACTGCTTTGGTGTCACCTCCTGCACCCACACACAACTGACTGACTTCATCCATTTCACCACCAACTTCCATCCGGCACTCAATTTCTAACTGAGCCTCAAGCTCGTCCACTTTATTTCTTATACTTTGCGCATTCATATACAACAATTTGACCTCCGTATTCACCTCCCCTCTGGCACCGTTCGCAATTGGCCCTGACCTTACTCTCTTATCCCTTCTTGAACTTTCCTTCCAATTCAAGAGTCTTTTGTAACATTTCCTGTACTCACTTCCCCTTCACCTCCATCTTCATACTCCCAATTTGTCAATACCCCTCTATATTTTATAAACATCTGTAAATATTTAATAAAATTACCTCTCAGCCTCTTATGCTCCAGGGAAAAAGGGTCCCAACCTATCCAGTCTCTTCTTATAACTCAAACCCTCCAGACCTAGAAACATCCTCATAAATCTTTTTTTGCATCAGTTTAATGACATCCTACCTGTAACAATACTGTACACGAGTTTTCAAGAGAGAGTTGGGTTTAGCTCTTAGGGCTAAGGGAATCAAGGGATATTGGGAAAATGCTGGAATGGGGTACTGATTTTGGATGATCAACCATGATCATATTAAATGGTGACGCTGGCTAGAAGAGCCGAATGACCTACTCCTGTGCCTATTTTCTGTGTTTCTCTGTTTCTACACAGTACTTCAAATATGGCCTCACCAATGTCATGTACAGCTATAAAATGACACCCCAACTCCTGTACACGATGCCTTGACCGATAAAGTCAAGCATGCCGAACACCTTCTCACCATCCTGTTTACCTGTGTGGCCATATACTTAACACCTATTGAGGGGGAAAATTGATTCAAATTACAGGTGAATTACCTTACATTAAAACTGTCCTGTTCCGACCCAAAGGGAAAGAATGGATATTAGAAGTTATCGAGTTCAGTATTAAGTTCCAAGTGTTAAACTTGCATTGGGGTTTGTTGAAACAATGCAGGACGCTAAAGTCAGAGACATCAGAGTAGTGGGATGCAGAATTAATAAGGGTCTGTTTCCATGCTGTATGGCTTTATGACTGGTGACTGGAAGCTCACTGTCATCACGGCAAACTGAACGGAAGTGTTCTACCTCTTCATAGTTGCATAAAGAAGAGTAAGAAGGGGAAGGATTGGTAGAAATTAAATAATGTACCAAGGAGTTGTGGAGGAAATAGTCCCTTTGGAAAACTGAATGGGGAGAGGAGGGGAATATGTTTGCAGAGTCCTATTGAAGGAAGTCAAAATGACATTGATAATCTGTTGAATGTGGAGGGTGCTGGAGGCAAGGGGAGCATTGATGTGGCTCTGACTGCGAGGAGAGGATGAGAGTATGCAAGAATGAGGGGCTGAGTGGTTTACTCCTATTTATTGCACTTTGTTCTTTAAACTATTTTGTGTTCCAATTCTAAACTTTGTTTTGTCTCATTTTAACTTTTTCTGGCACTGAAGCTTAATAATGGTTAAATACAGAAAACCCCAGGCACTCAGCTGGTCAGTCAGCATCTGGAGAGAGAGAGTTAAGGGGGAAATAAATCAGATGGAAATTGGCGACTTTCGCGGAGGGAAGTAAAGGCACCTCAGAAGCACTGGTGTGGAATGTCTGCACATCATAAGAGTTGTGATGGAGATGGCAAAATTAGAATAGCATCCTACAAAGTAGGATAGAAACATAGAAGGTAGGTGCAGGAGTAGGCCATTCGGCCCTTCGAGCCTGCACCGCCATTCAATGTGATCATGGCTGATCATCCAACTCAGTATCCCGTACCTGCCTTCTCTCCATACCCCCTGATCCGTTTAGCCACAAGTGCTACATCTAACACCCTCTTAAATATAGCCAATGAACTGGCCTCAACTACCTTCTGTGGCAGAGAATTCCAGAGACTCACCACTCTCTGTGTAAAGAATGTTCGGTCATTTCGGTCCTAAAGGAATTCCCCCTTATCCTTAGACTGTGACCCCTTGTTCTGGACTCCCCCAACATCGGGAACAATCTTCCAGCATCTAGCTTGTCCAACCCCTTAAGAATTTTGTAAGTTTCTATAAGATCCCCCCTCAATCTTCTAAATTCCAGCGAGTACAAACCGAGTCTATCCAATCTTTCCTCATATGAAAGTCCTGACATCCCAGGAATCAGTCTGGTCAGATGGAAGGAGATGTAGTCAGGATAGCTGTGGGAGACTGTGGGCTTCTGATGGATACTGAACATTGACCTAGTGAACTATTTGACCTGCTATTTGAACTATTTGGACAGATATATAGATAAGAAGGGTCTACAAGACTATGGGCCAAATGTAGGCAAATGGACCAATGTGCCAACTTGGTCAATATGGACAAGGTATGTTGAAGACCCTGTTCGGTGCTCTATGATTATCACCTGAAATTGAAACCGAGAAGTCAATACGGGGAAGGAAGAATCTGAAAACAAACTGTTGGAGGAACTTAGGGGGTCAGGCACCATCTGTGGAGGGAATGGACAAACAACTTTTCAGTTCTGGTCGAGACCAACCCAAAATCTCATCTGACCTTTTCCCCTCAACAGATGCTGCCTGACCTGCTGAGTTCCTCCAGCACTATCTTTTGCTCAAGATTCTAGCACTTGTAGTGTCCTGTGTCTCCAAGTCAGAGTCTGATATAGACCAGATAAATGGGGCAGCATGTAGGAAATGGGCATCAAAGGGGTTTTTTGATGAGGTTATTCATCTAAAACTAAAAAAAACATTTCTATACAAGTCAGGAAGTAGCATCAATATAGTTTTCAATGTAGCAGCAAAAGAGGCAAGGCTAGGGCCTGGAGCCACATATCCCATAAAGAGACGAGGAAAGCTTAGACCGAGTTTGCATGGCTTCATCAATGACTTACAAACATGAATGTTGAAGGACTGGAAGATATAACTTTAAGGTGAGAGGGTAAAGTTTAAAGGAGATGTGCGGGGCAAGTATTTTTAAACAGAAGGTGGTGAATGCCGCGCGTGGTGGTGGAGGCAGATACAATAAGCACATGGATATGCAGAGAATGGAGGGATATGGATCTCATGCAGGCAGAGGAGATCATTTTGGCATCATGTTCAGCACAGACATTGTGGTCTGAAGGTCCTGTTCCTTTGCTGTGCTGTTTTATATTGTCTGGGCTGGACTTTGTAAAATCTAGTTCCTGGAGATCTACTATTGTCTGCAGCAAAACAAGTGAGGAATTTCCTGGTGAAGAAGCAGTTTATCTGGAATAGAATAAGAGAGTCATATGGCACAGAAACAGGCCCTTCATCCCAATTTGCCCACACCGAACCACAAGCCCCAACTACACGACTCCCACTTGCCTACATTTGGCCCATATCCCTCTAAACTTATCCTATCCATGTACTTCTTAAAATGATTTTTATACATTGTCATAGGGTACCTTCCTCAACTATCTCCTCTAGCAGCTCATTCCATATACCTACCACCTTTTGTGTAAAAGTCCTATTAAAACTTTCCCCCACACCTTAAACCTATGTTATTTGTTTTTTAATTCCCCTACTCTGGGCTAAAGACTGTGCATTTACCTAATCTATTCCTCTCATGATCCTGTATACCTCTATAAAGTCGCCCTTCATCATCCTCCTGCATCCCAAGAAATAAAGTCCTTACCTGCTCAACCTTTCCCTATAGCTCAGGCCCTCCAGTCCTGGCAACATCCTTACAACATTGTAATTAATTCACTGAATCATACTGTAGATAAGTTATGGCACAGAAGGGTATTATTTAGCTTCCAATAGACCCAATAGAACAATTGCCCCATTCCACCCTGTGGAATTACAAATTACTTTTCTCTGTGGTGTCCATCCAATTACCTATTGGAACCTGGGGCTGACTCTGTGTCCACCACCCTACAAACTGTGAATTGCAGACCATCTTTGCTCCCTGCATAACTCAATATTTTCCTCTCTGTCCCCTGTCTTTACAACCAAGTCACAGATCATAAAGAAAGTAAAAGATCTGAGGAAGATTCATGACAAAGTCAAGAAGGACACGGAACATATTTCTATAACTTTACAGGATATTGAGGTAAGCAGAAACCATTGAACTCTCTTTTCCTCCCACCATCCTGGCGACACCATTATTGTCTCCGAAGCTATCCTTTATAACCTAGGTTGTAATATCTACAAATACTGATAACTTCACATTATTGATGATTGTATATATATTTGTTGTGTTGCGTTAATATAAAGCTGCTGCAAGTAAGAATTTCATTGCTCTGTTCCCGGTGCATATGACAATTATACACCCTTGATTTTGGTGATGTCCTATGCCAGAGGCACCTTGGCTTGCACTACCATTCTTTGGGGATACTTAAGCGTTTTGCTATTTCCTACTCGAGTTGACTCGAAAGAGCCCATGAAAGGTAAGATCTGGGCAGTTCCCCTTGAAAGGGCATCGGCATCAAATGATTGCACTAAAACAAGAAAGACGGCACAGTGGTAGAGTTGATGATCCAGGTTCGATCCTGACCTCGGGCGCTGTCTGTATGGAGTTGGTACGTTTTCCCTGTGAGCGCGTGGGTTTTCCCCGGGTCCTCTAGTTTCCTCCCACACTCCAACCTACAGGTTTATAGGTTAATTGACTTCTGTAAATTGTCCCTGGTGGGTAGGATAATGCTAGCGTATGGGATGATCACTGGTCGGTGCTGACTTGGAAGAGCCTTATCTCTAAAGTCCAAAAAGAACAAGGCTGGTGTGGTCTTTCAGTTGGGATAGTTATCGCTTTGTCAGCATTGTACACAGCCAAAGATAAATAAAAGTAGATTAGAACACTTCATCATATTTCCATCTCAGATCTTTCCATATAAGTCTTTGAAACCGAAGACCTCTTCACTCCTCTAACATCATTATCCCCTCACTCCCTAACTCTATCCCATTTTCAATCTACTCCATCAACTCTAAACCTGGGGTGGGAGATTGCAACCTTCACGTGGTCCGCCCTGTTTCAACAAATGCAATCAACCCAGCGTGCACAATCAAATAGAACAAGTTGTCCGACAACTTTAGGCTGTGCACGTCATATGCAAGAAGAAGAAGAACTCTAAACATCTCCACATCATACCGTTACCCCCCCAACTCCATCCCATCCATACTCCACCAACACCTTCACACCCTCACTCCCCAACTCTATCCCCCTCCCCACTCCCCCACTCTCTCCCACCGTTCAACTTCATTGCATCCCATCCCTCATTCTCCCCTGTCACCGTCACATATGCTGCTGTCATCTCCTCTTACAATCTTAGGATGTCTGATTCTTGTGAATTTTGTGTCCTTGGCTCTGACCATCTCAGCTTTGATCAATGTTTCTGATTAAATCACTTGAACTGATTATTTTTTTATTCAGCGTATTGTCTCAAAAACGAAAGCGTCCGTTGAGGAAAAATACAACAGAATTAAGGAGCTGGTGGAAAATGACAAGAGAACTACGATAAGCCTAATTGAAGCAGAGGCCTTGTCCATGGAGACCCAGATTACCATGCAGCGAGTGGACAAGGAAGCATACAAGGATGCCATCACTTCCATAATGGAACGAGTCAATGAAATGAGCTGCACTGCAGATTCTGAAAATGTACAGACACTGCAGGTAAGTATTCCTGTTACTTAGATCGTGAGGCTGTTTTAGGGAGGGTAACATTGAAGAATTGAACACTTTTCAAGCGTTGATATAGAGGAAAGTTCCCTCCCGACTATCCTATACTCCAAATATCAGAATAACATGCGTATAATGACTTGAAGGTCATTTTGTCTATCTCGTCAATGTCAACTCTTAGAGGAGCAATTCCATTAATACTCTTCTTCCTTTCCTATTTTCTCTTTACTCTTGCGCCTTATTCTCTCTCGTGCCTTCCCAACAACTCCCCTTTGATTCTTTTGTTCGTCACTTACCTACACCAAAGGATAATTCACCAATTAATCTACCATGCTGGTGATGAGCAGAGCAGGCTTAAAGGACAAATAGCCCACTCTTGTTCCTGATTGTGCTCTGTTGGTACATTCTTTGTTATAGATTCCAGCCTTTTCCCAATTACTGGCATTAGGCTAACAGGTACGTAGTTCCCCACTTTCTCTCTGCCGCATTTCTCACATGATACCTTCTAATCTGCAGGAACAATTCCAGAATATATAGAATTTTACCAACTAGAGAGTAGTCTTGAGTTACCATCTACCCTCAGACTATCTTTCATTGGACTTTACTGGACTTTATCTTGCACTAAACATTTTTCCTTTATCCTGTATCTGTACACTGTGGATACTTGGTTGTAATCATATATAGTCTTTTATCCATTTTATCCTTCTGTTAATTATCGTGTTGCACGGGGAGCCAAATGCAACGGAATTTTGTTTGGAATTGCATATATCGATGTATTTCTAAATGACAATAAAGTTTGTTTGATTTGATTGCTGAGTGGAGAGCACGTGACAAAAAAACCCTCAGTACATGTGAAAATAAACTCAAACAAAAAAAACTAATTCAGGCCTTCACTGTATCTATCTCTTGGCTGAGCCATCTCTTGGCTCCAGAATTTAAACACTGTGTCCTGTAGCATCACACATCCCTAGCATGGATCAGATTCAATGTAAAGCTCCCCCTGCACTGTCTCACCAACTGAAAGAGTTACATCATCACAAATGTTGAATTTGGTTTATATGTACTATTCCACTGACAGTCTAATTAAATAATTTCTTTATATTTTAGGAATTCATGAGTTGGAAGACACGGTAAGAATTTCAATTGTTTTATGACTGTCAGTGCCTCGAGCAGTTATTTTCCACATAGTCATTTTGTTGCTGAAATGTAATCCATTGTAGAAATAACCCAATACATTCTGCAGAGAAGGCTCACCAGACTGATTCTTGGGATGTCAGGACTGTCTTATGAATAAAGACTGGATAGACTCGGTTTATACTCTCTAGAATTTAGGAGATTGTGAGGGGATCTTATAGAAACTTACAAAATTCTTAAGGTGTTGGACAGGCTAGATGCAGGAAGATTGTTCCCGATGTTGGAGAGGTCCAGGACAAGGGGTCACAGCTTAAGGATAAGGGGGAAATCCTTTAGGACCGAGATGAGAAGGGCTTTTTTCACACAGAGAGTGGTGGGTCTCTGGAACTCTCTGCCACAGAGGGCAGTTGAGGCCAGTTCATTGGCTATATTTAAGAGGGAGTTAGATGTGGCCCTTGTGGCTAAGGGGATCAGAGGGTATGGAGAGAAGGCAGGTACGGGATACTGAGTTGGATGATCAGCCATGATCGTATTGAATGGCGGTGCAGGCTCAAAGGGCCGAATGGCCTTCTCCTGCACCTAATTTCTATGTTTCTATGTTTCTATGTTTTCAAAACAAATTAAATTAATGGATGGCTGATATGAAACATAAAGATTGTACAAGTCTGGCAAACCAGAACGGTAAGTGAGTAAATTGAGAGATTGAGGGCAAGATAGTTGTTAGGTCAAATAAGCTTAATGGGAAGAAAAGACAAGGACATTTACCCAGAGAGTTGTGAATTTATGCAATTCCCTGCCACAGAGAGCAGTGGAGGCAAAATCACTGGATGGATTTAAGAGAGAGTTGGCTAGAGCTCTAGGGGCTAGTGGAGTCAAGGGATATGGGGAGAAGGCAGGCACAGGTTATTGATAGCGGACGATCAGCCATGATCACAATGAATGGCGGTGCTGGCTTGAAGGGCCGAATGGCCTCCTGCACCTATTTTCTATGTTTCTATGACAGGTTAATGAACAGGGTGGGACTGATGATCTGAAATTCATTTATTTCAATGCAAGGACCATTTTGGGTAGGGAAGATGATCTTAGAGGCTGGATTAGTACATGGAACTATGACGTTATGGCTATTGTGGAAAGTTGATGAGAAAAAGGCAGGATTGACTATTCCACACCTCCGGGTTTAGAAGTTGCAAATATGATAGAGAAGGAGGAAAAAGAGGTGGTGGAGGCAGGGTTGCATTACTGATCATGGAGAATATTACAGCTATATTCTGCACACTGTATTTTCCCCTTTGCTCTATCTGTTGTACTTGAGATCGACTTGATTGCATTAACATATGCTATAACTGATTAGTTTAGATAGCATGCAAAACAAAGCTTTTCTCTGTACCTCAGTTCACATGACAATAATAAACCTAAAAAACAGTTGCACAAAGAGAGGACATCTCGGAGGCCTTTATGTAGAACTCGGGAACATGAAAGGTGCTATCACTATAATAATAAAAAATTATAAACCTCCCAATAGTCAGCAGGAGGAACAATAATACTGAAAAATCATGGAAAGATTTAAAAAAATTGTTGATGTGTAGATTTTAATTTCCTCATTATTAACTGTCTTCATGCCAGGGCCTTAGATGAGCAGAATTTGCTTGGTGCATCCAAGAGTATGTAGATAGTCCGACCAGGGAAGGGGCCACATGAGACCATGTATTAGGAAATGAAACCGGCCAGGTGATCGGTGGGTGAACCACAATCATAACTATGTAAGTTTATGATAATTCAACCCTTTTTACCATCTAACTTCCCAGTTTCCACAATATAAAAGTTATTCCTTTGAGGTGTATTTTCCCTTCCACCCCTATCAATGCATTGTAAAACCTATACTTCTAAATGTTTTCCAGTCATGTTACAAATTGACCCAAAATGTAATGGCTTCTCTCTCTATAGCAGCTATTTGACTAGCAATCCTTGCATTTTCTGTTTTCTTTTCACATTTTCAGTATTCATAAAATATTTCTTTCAATTATTTTCTGTTTCAGGCTGAACAAAATATTTGGCAAAAATACTCAGACCCCACTCTCAAATACTTTTTAGAATATGTATCAAAATCCTTTTTCATGTATCAGTGGAATGTACAGAATATTTTTTTTCCAGGATATGGAAATTATAAACTAGAGAGCATGGATTTATTGTCAAATGGAAAAAAAATTATACAAACCCGAGGGGCATTTTTTTCATAGAGGATGCTGAGTATATGGAACAACCTGCCAGAGGAATTAATTGGTCTGTTTCCGTGCCGTATGGTCTTCCCATGCACCTGCTGCATTTGTCCTCCTTGGAGATGGAGGTTGCAGGTTTGGAACGTGCTACTGCAGTAGCATGCATGTGTAGCTGTGGTGCATTTAATAAATGTCATACCTTCAGCCACTGGTGGTGCAGGTAATGTAGGGGTCTAGCACATCATCCATAAGTTATGATCGTGTGAGTACAACTATATCAGACTGTTGCTTGTCCAGTCTGTATGCCAGCTCTCCCAATGTATCAACAATTCCCAGATGTTTATGAGGAGGACTTTGCAAAGTTAACTGGACTGGGAGTTGCTCTGAATTTGATACTTAAGTAAACATTGGATGGTGCATCCAGATTTGCTCCTTTATTTGAGGTATTAGCTAAGGTGCAAGCCTGTAATTGTGTTTTCTTCAATTTTTGGGCAGCACAGTGGTGCAGAAATAGAGTTGCTGCCCAACAGCGCCAGAGACAAGGGTTCAAACTTGACTACGGGTGCTGTCTGTATCGAGTTTGCACATTCTTCCTGTGACCACGTGGGTTTCCTCTGGGTGCTCTGGTCTCCTCCCACACTCCAAAGACGTACAAGTTTGTAATTGGCTTCTGTAAATTGTAAATTGTCCCTAGTGTGAAGGATAGTGCTGGTGTGCGGAGTGATCGCTGGTCGTCGTGGACTCGGTGGGCCGAGGGGCTTGTTTCCACAGTGAATCTCTAAAGTCTAACGTAGAGTCTAAAGTTTAAATCGCCCTCTCGTTTAATACCATTTAGTCTTGAAACGTTTGAAGATTTGCAGATGTCATTTGGTAAAGAACTGCCAGTGGGTAACAAAAGACTGCGATCACTGGAACGATCAGTGGATGAGCTGCACCAGGCCGTGAGGAAGCTGCTGCCACGCATGTGGGAATGTAAGTGGGAAAAGTGGAATTTGAAGACTGTTCAAAGATGGAGAATACTTAGCTTATACTCCCCTAAATTATCAGGAATGAGATGTGATCTCACTGTAGTATACATAATCCATATGGTGTTTGACAGAAAAGATGCAGGGATAACGATTCCTCTGGCTGAGTTGTCTTGAACCTCAATGCCAACATCTCACATTAAGGATTTCTTCACCCAAAATTTTTGGAGTTTTTGTTGAGTTTTCTGTCTGAGAAGGTGGTCACCGAGCTTCCATGGAGAGCTATAGAATTTTGGATATTACGGGAGTCAAAGGATATAGATCCTCAACTTAGTTCGGCAACTCAACCACCCAGGAATGAAGAAGAATGCAAAAGTAGTGAACACTGCCCAGACCATCACGGGTACTGACCTCCCCACCATCGAAAGGGTGCACAGGAGTCACTGACTCAAAAAAACAGCATCATCAGAAACCCACACCACCCTGCCCACACTCTTATTTCACTCCTGCCACCAATCAGAAGGTTTAGAGGCCTGAAAACTGAACACTGTCCAGGTTCAAGAGCAGCTTCTTCCCTACAACCATCAGGCTATTAAACACTACAACCTCCAAATAAACCCCAATCCACATAGACTTGGGTACATTGTTCTTGTCTTTGCACTATTATTGTTCGTTTTTTAAAATTTTTAAACACATACTGGTCTTTTTTTATTTATTATGGTGTGGACGTACGACGAAAAACATTTTTGACGACTCTTGAGTTAGAAAAGTGAAATGATCCTGATGTAATATACCAACAATGATTTTATAGGAAGGTGGAACTAGTGCAAGGAGTCTAAAGGTTCTATTGGTTCTATTTCGTTGTTGTAGAGATCAAGAATGGTATGCGATGGAATTGTCCAAAGATTCAACCTCAATTCAGAATCAGATTATTTTACCATCTTATGCATTTTTACCATCATTCCTTGTTCTCACAAATGTCAGAATATAAACAGTATATATACATTTGGGATAAATTAAATAAAAATACGAGTAAAAATCACAGAGAGTGCAAAGACTGTAGTGCAATCCGAAGTAGTGCAAGAAAATACTAAAGTTCAATAACAGAGTTTCCAATTAAGAGTACGGTAGCAATCCAGGTAAGTGGGTATGAGAGAGGTGTTTGGTTCAGCAATCTGATACAGTGGGGAAGAAGCTTAAGTCTGGATATCTGAGCTGTCACGCTCCCAGAAGGCAGAGTAAGAAAAGGGAATGGCCAGGGTGGTAGTTACTCCTGCCTTCCTGATGCAGCGCACTATGAAGATGGACCAGATGGAAGGAAGTGACAAGCCTGTGATGAAATGGATTGTGTTCACCACTCTCTGCAAGTTCAGTAAGTCGAGAGCAGAGCAGTTGGCATACCAGGCTGAGATGCATCTCGTCAGCATATTCTTTATTAGCGCACCTCTAGTAGTTCAAGAAAATCCTTGTGCACATTTGCACCTTCTCAGAACGCCATAGAAAGCAAATACCCTTCTTGATCACTACATCAATGTGAAAGCACCAAGTCGGGTTGCTGGTGATATGGATGTCTAGGAACTTGAAAGCTGTTGTTCATCTCTCCAGCAGCTTCGCTAATGTGAACAGGTTTGTGTTCACCCCACCCTCCCCACTTCCTTAGGTCAACTACCAACTCATTTATCTTATTGACGTTAAAGGATAGGTTATTATTCTGACACCGTGACACAAGGTCTTGATCTCTTTTCCTGTATTATCTCTTTATTGTTGTTTAACCGGCCGAAGCCAATGAACTTAAAGAGGAACTTAAACATGAAATCAGAACCCATCCAGAGACTCCATCATGAGTGTCTCATCGGGAAAGCAAACTTAACTTCTACCAACGAGATGAATGGGATAGAGCCAGCAAGGGAAGGGAGGTACGCCGTGGTGGATTATTATTTGCCTGCTCAAAGTGAGCATAAAAGGCATTTTTATGCTGTAAAAACATGTTGTTGCCAGAGATTACCACCCACTTTGTCTTGTATTCATGATGGTATTCAGGCCCTTTGCCAGTCAGTTGCCAACAGCTTGACTGAATTGAGCCTCTAGCCTGTTCTGGAATTCTCCCTTGGTATCCTTGATAGTCTTATGGTGATCATACTTGGCCTTCTCAAGCATTAAAGAATCATCCATCTTGAGAGCCTTGGATCTGGCCTTTAGCAGAGTGAATCTTCCTGTCCATCTAAGGTTTCTGGTTATGATAGACACTAATTTTCTTTGTTTGAATTGCTTCAAACTTTTAAATATTTACCGGTGTATAGTGAATTACTATAGTTTTACGTTTTAGTAGCAGCAAAATAATATATATTTTTAATAATTTTACAGTTATGAGGAATATTACCTTCAATGAAAATACTGCACACAGAAATCTCATGATATCAAGGGATCTGACTTCAGTGCAGTACACACCTACACGCAGCAGTGTCCATGATAATTCAGATCGTTTTGAAAACATTTTCAATGTCTTATCAAATGAGAGCTTCTCAGCTGGAAAACACTATTGGGAGGTGACTGTGAAGAACAAGAGTGAGTGGAACATTGGTGTTACATATCCGTCTATTAACAGGAAAAGCAAAAGCAAGGAATCCATTCTCGGCAAGAACAAGAATTCATGGTCCTTGCGGATGGTTGACAAGGAATACTATGCATTTCATGCTGATGAGTCCATTTTGCTTGATCTGAGTAGTGGAGACCAAAACTCTGAACGCTTGGGAATATTTATAGATTATGAAGAGGGGCGCTTGTCTTTCTACAATGTTCACCGTGGCACCCACATTCATTCCTTTAAAACAAAGTTCCGGAAACCAGTATATGCTGCATTCAGTCCCGTTTCAACCTCAAGTTCAAAAGATTATGAACCAATTGTGTTGTGCAATTCATGTGTCAAAATCAAGGAAATTTCCAACATAAATGAAATAGAATTTTAAAAATGGGAATCCTGATTAACCTTGGAATAGTTGCTTGGAAATCAGTTTACGTTGTATTCTGAAGTTTTGTTTTCTTTGAGCGCTTCAGTGGAATTATACCCTTTTAATTTATGACCAATTACTATTGTTCTGGCTATTTCTCGTGTATTTTGGCTTAATGCTGAATGTTTTATATTCCTCAACACTAAAATGCACCAATTGAAGAATATAAGAATATATTCCTTGTTTATTTCCAAGTTCATACAGGGGATTTAATGTATGTATTGAGAGGTAGCTGTCAAAGTTTCTCCAGAGATGTTGCCTGACCTGCTGCATTACTCCAGCACTATGTGTGTTTTTGTAAACCAGTGTCTGCAGTTTCTTGTTTCTACATCAAAGTTTCATATAGATTACAAAAAAATGTTTCTGTTCAAAGTCATCATGTGTCACCTGTCTTATTCATCTTTAGCTAATAGGAAGTACCACCATTGGCTTACAAGGCAAAAAATAATAAAATGAGTAGTGGGTGAAGATTAGACAGTATACATATGGTACCTGTGCTCGTCAGACCGTTCTTTAACAAAAAAAAAACTTCAGAGTTACACAGTGCCTAACACAAAGGAGGTAATGTTGAACCTAAATGTTTAAGGATGTGGGTCGAGAAGTCTAAAGGCAGAAGGACTATTTGTGTGCTATAACTAGGTTAACTTAGTTTTGCAAATTACCTTTCTGAAAGTAGATGTCACCTTCAATGTTGATGGGTAATGCATTGCAGAATTTGATGAGACAATCTTGTAATTATCTTTTGTTTCTGTTTGCATTATTTTCTGAAATAAATGTACCATTTTCAAATGAGGGAAGTGTATGTTTAATGCTTCTGGCCTAGTTTTCATGACACAACACAGCATGATTCAAATTTGATTCAAAGATGGGCTTTGGGGAAGTTGTGCTCCATACTTCTCTCCATAGTGTTTCCATGTGTCAAGCAAGCCGCAAATGGCATTTGATGTTTTATTTTATTTTAATTTATCGATACTGCATGGAAACAGACTCTTCGGTCCTCCGAGTCCATGTTGACTATTGATCACCTCTACACACAAATGCTGTGTTATCCCACTTTCACATCCACTTCCTATACATTAGCAATTTGCAAAGGCCAATTAATCTACAAATTCATTTGCAGTTTCATACCACTTCAAGCAGGGTACAAGGCCACCAAATTCAGGTGCAGTTTCCTACCACTTCAAGCAGGGTGCAAGGCCACCAAATTCAAGTGCAGTTTCCGACCACTTCAAGCAGGGTGCAAGGCCAACGAATTCAAGTCCAGTTTCATACCACTTCAAGCAGGGTGCAGGGCCACCAAACGCAAGTGCAGTTTAATGCCATTTCAAGCAGGGTGCAAGGCCACCACATTCAAATGCAGTTTCATACCATTTCAAGCAGGGTGAAACCACCACAAAACCACCATAAAACCACACAAAACACCACATAAACACCACAGTCACAGTTCAGTAGACATTCAATGTGTTCAGTTGATTGCAGTATAATGTGGATAATGTGAGGTTATCCACTTTGGTGGCAAAAATAGGAAAGCAGACTATTATCTAAATGGTGGCCCTTTAGGAAAAGGGGAGATGCAGCGTGACCTGGGTGTCATGGTACACCAGTCATTGAAAGTAGGCATGTAGGTGCAGCAGGCAGTGAAGAAATCAAATGATATGTTAGCTTTCATAGCAAAAGGATTTGAGTTTAGGAGCAGGTAGGTTCTACTTCAGTTGTATAGGGTCTTGGTGAGACCACACCTGGAGTATTGCGTACAGTTCTGGTCTCCAAATCTGAGGAAGGACATTATTGCCATAGAGGGAGTGCAGAGAAGGTTCACTAGACTGATTCCTGGGCTGTCAGGACTGTCTTATGAACAAAGACTGCATAGACTCGGTTTATACTCTCTAGAATTTAGGAGATTGAGAGGGGATCTTATAGAAACTTACAAAATTCTTAAGGGGTTGGACAGGCTAGATGCAGGAAGATATGATGCAGGATATGTAGATAGATATAAGATAGATAGGTAGATGTGGGGAAGTTGAGGGACTGGGTAGGTGAATAAATGTGATGCTAGACATGTTAGATGGAGATGCAATGTAATTATGGAGGAGGGAGAGTAATAATGATGTGAACATGAAAAGGTTTATCTTGAAATTGATGAACATTTCAGACTTGTCACCATGGTATCAAGAGTTATACTGCTCATAAGTGGACCCTTTGGCCCACTATGTCCATGCTGACCTTCTTTGCATATCTATAATAATCCAATTTGCCCACATTAGACCTATGCCCTTCTATGCATTATCTATGTAAATACTTGTCTAAACCCCTCTTAAATGTGCTATTGTATTTGATTCCACAAAATTCTCTGGCAGTGTAAGAAAACCCACAAGGTCATAGGGAGAATATGCAATCTCTATACAGTCAGTGCCTGTAGTCAGGATGCAACCAAGGTGTCTGATACAGTAAGGCAGCAACTCCACCACTGCACCACTGTGAAGAATACAGATGAGGTACACCTTTCCCCAAATTAGAGGTAGATATAACTGAAGGACATAGATTTAGGGTAAGATATAAAGGATTTGGAGGGGATGTGAGGGGCTGCATTATCACCCAGAATATACACTTTATCCTATTCCTGCACACTATGGACGGCTTGATTGCAATCATGTATAGCCTTTTCGCTGATTGGATAGCACGCATCAAAAAGCTTTTCACTGTACCTCAGTATATGTGGCAATAATAATAAACTAAACTAGAGTGCTGAGCATCTGGAATACACAGATGGAAGTAGAGTTGCAGGCAGCATTTCTTAAGTGTCCAGGCAAGCACTTAAACGGTTTGAGCACACAAGCCTATGTGCTGTAAGACAGCAGTAATACTGATGAATGTCTTCTGGTCGACATGCACACAGTAAGCCAAATGGCCTGTTTACATGCTGTATGATTCCAAGGCTCAAGAGCCTGCATCTCATTTAACTACTTACTCATTGGTAAATTCAGATCAGGGGGAGTTCCCCCTGCCACAGGTACCATGTAATCCCATTTTACCTGCTCCATGGTCAGATAGTTGGCGACTAAGCCATCTCACCCACCTGATTTGCCAAGTGAGGAGAGGGCTGTGGACCCCTCTGGATTGGACCCCTTTGTGGGCCGGATGCGGCCCGCGGGACGGCAGTTTGGCACCTCTGACTTGCAGTATATGACTCCGGTACACTTCTGAATTCTCTTTTGTCTGCAATTATACTCTAAGTGAACTTATGTCAATAATGGGAAATAACTCACACATATTACAACGATTCCCTTTTACGATAGCAAATGAAAAAATTAAATATCTTGGAATTTATGTAACAAAAAGACATGACTCTTTATTTAAATCTAATTTCACACCTTTATTGAATAAATTACTTAAGAATATTCTATATTGGAAAACATTACCTATCTCAATGTTAGGTAAAATAAATGCGATAAAAATGATCTTTCTCCCGCAATTATTATATTTATTTCAAATGATCCCGATATATCTTCCCAAAAAATGTTTTAAGAAGGTGGATTCTATAATTACAAATTTTATTTGGGATTATAAGAGCCATAGAATAAATAAGAAACATCTATGTAAAGCAAAAATAAGTGGAGGTTTAGCGTTGCCTAATTTTATGTTTTACTATTGGGCAGTTTATATTTAAAAATATGAATTTTTGGTTGGAAGAATTAGATATACAGCCGAATTGGTTAAAATTGGAAAAGGAAAACTACCTTTTGAAATTAGCTCGATTTATTTGCTAATACCAAATTACATTAAAAAACTTATAGAGGAAACCCAATAATAGAAAATGGGATACGTATTTGGAAACAATTTAAAAAATCTTTAAAATTGGAATGTATACCACTGGATCTTCATATTGCAAACAATATCACTTTTAAACCCTCTAGGATGGATAAAGGTTTTTCACAATGGAAAAATTATGGAATTAGTAAGATACGGGATCTCTATAGGGAAAACCTTTTTCTTTCATTTCAAGAATTACAACAAAAATATGGACTACACTCAAAAGAATATTTTAGATATTTACAAATTAGAGATTATGTTAAATCAAATACACAAGAATTTAGAAATAGAAAGACAGAAATTCTAGATGAATGTTTAAATAAACATCCGAACACAGAAAAATTAATATCATATATTTATAATATTTTATTGGAAAATGATGCACCACCGTCGGAAATATATAGGCAAGCATGGGAAAGTGAATTAGGACAATCAATTAGTTTAGACGTATGGGAGGAAAGTTTACAACATATACACTACTGCTCATTAAATGCCAGACACTCTCTGAGACACTTCATTTGGAAAGATTAAGACTTGTCCTCTCGGACAGGCTAGATCAGTTTAGAGGAACATGGTCTCCATTTATTGATTATCTAAAGGGACAAATGGGCTCGGTTCGAGGGCCTGACTGAAACCTGGACGGGGAATGGATGAAGAATTATATATAATAGATCACTGATATATCTCCAATGTAGAATAGAATGTTTAAAACTCCACTCATATTATTGATTTTCTATTTTTATTATTTCTTTCTATTAATTTTCTTCTTTATTAAAAATAATTTTAAAAAATGTAGAAAAAAAAATAAAAATTATACTCTATTTGCCCCTTATACATTTGTCTTCTCTGATAGTTCCTTATTTATCCTGATTCTCACGTAATATCAACCATATATTTTCCACAAAATCCCGTTCCTGCTTCTTTAAACTATTTCCTTTATTATCAAAGGAAGTCTGGTGTTGCTTGCCATGCTTTTTCCCCTTGGTGAATGTTACCTGGTTGAGCCATATTTAAAAAAATATTGCGCAATTACATTATTGCCTGCTACCATTTCACCTTGATTCTAGTTTACCATGGCCAGTGCTTCTTAAACTGGTGAATTTTGCCCAAGGGCGAATGAAATTATTTTGGGATGAATTACACTATTTTGGGGTGAATGAAGGGTGAATAACTTAATTTATTCAGATATTTACATTTTCTTTCTATAATTAAAAAAGGCATTGCCATTAAAGTGGTTAGTAAGCTAAGCTCTTGTGGGTTTTAATGGCAATGGAGCTGGAAATTTGATATGCTTTTTTCCTCTCTACCTATGGTTTTTTAATTTCCCAAATTTACTGTAACATAACCTTTTAGGGAAGACCAGACAAGCTAGTGGAATCATGCATTTATAAATGGCAACACTGGAGGATCGCCGTAGGCAACTGGTGAACTGTAACTTTAATTTGTGTTGCCAATTTAACTACTTTTCTGCTAGAACTAGAATTCTATATATATTTACTGTACTTCAATCTACCAGCAACATGAATTTTAGCTATATTAAGGAGATTTAAGCCCCGTTTTCTAAAATTAGATTGTGCCATTTTCTTGTAGTTATATTCTGCATTTTCTATTCTAGTGACTTTAGTATTTTGTGAGTTGAATAACATAAACACTTAAGAAATTAGTTAATTTATGTTTTTTGCTCATGTGACAAAATAAATTATATATAAAATTATACACAAGGGAGAATAAGACGAAAATTACCAAAAAACATAAGAAAATTTAATCGAGGATGAATGAAATTTTGTGATAAAGACTCAAGGATGAATGACACTGAAATAGTTTAAGAAGCACTGACTCCTAGGCCACATCAGTTTTCAACTTGCTCTTATCTATGGCTATGCAATCATTCTGCATTTCCAAACACCCGAGATCTTTCCTCATAATAATAGTTTCTTTATTGTCATTGTAACATGAACCATGTACAACGAAATTTAAAAATGTCAACCAGTCAGTGCACCATTCAAACCATAAAAGCTAACGATACATACAAGGTAAAATATTAAAAAAGATAAACAACTAAAATAAATATGAAATATGAAAATAGCACACATAAACACCCAACCCTACATCCTTCTGTCGATTTCACAGTGTACCAACCACAGTCCCTTAGTCCCCGCGTTCCTTGGCGGCTACATTTAGTGCCTTTAGAGCAGTGGGGTAAAAAACTGTTTTTAAGTCTGTTTCCTGGGCACGTACTTGAGTAGGGTGGATTTTAGTGATGGTGATACAAGGCTGAACTAACCTTATGTCGATCACCAAAAATAAAGACGGTTTTAGCACTGTGAATCACAATATAAGCTGCAAAACTATTCCCTGTTACTGGGTGTGTCATTTACCTGGGGCTTAATTAGGCGGCCAGCAAAGATTCAAATCTAATTTCTGCTGATGTTGTCATGACATTTTCTTTTACGTACACTCAGAATTATACAGTAATTCTCTGTTATTCTCAAAGATGGTGGCATGCGGAAATAAAACTAGAAAAGGTCACAGATAAACTTAATAAACTTAAACAAAACAAGAGAGAACTTAGAGTTTGCTGACATCATTATGTGAATGAGTCAAATGCTGACCAAAACAGAGTAAAACACAGAAATGCTGATGCCTACTGATGTTGCAACTGTGAGTAAGCTGAAATACAGAAAGGAACACCAGGTTAGAAACTTCTACATTTAACTGTAGTATTAACTTTAGATGTAGTAAAGTGGTGCTCCACGGAGAACCTATTTAGTTAAGTTTAGTTTAGAGACACAGCGCGGAAACAGGCCCTTTGGCCCACCGAGTCCGCGTGGGCCAACGATCCCCGCACACTAACTCTATCCAACACACTCTAAGGACCACTTACAATTATACCATGTCAATTAACCTACAAACCTGTATGTCTTTGGAGTGGGAGAGAAAACCGGCGCACCCAGAGAAAACCCACGCAGTTCACGGGGAGAATGTACAAACTCCGTACAGACAAGCACCGTTAGTCAGGATCGAACCTTGATCTCCGGCGCTGTAAAGCAGCAACTCTACCACTGCGCCACTGCACCAGAAATTCAGCTGTCGTCCTCCGGCGTATGTCCGGTGTGTAGTGCACATTCTTCCTTTTATAGAAACCATCTGATCATAAGGCATACGGGACAGGCATGGAACTGATTCTGTGTGCAATAAAAACAAGAATTGCAGAAAAATTCTCAACAGGTCAGGCAACTTCTGTAAAGAGATGTAAACAGCAGGACACCCTTCATCAGAACGGAGATGCTGCCTATCTACTGATTGTTTCCAGCATTTTCTGCTTTATTTCAGATTTTCAGACTAGAGTTGTTTTATCTTCATAAACCACACCACTGCTGGAAGCCATTCTACATTATTGTGAGCTATGAGGGAGGCTCAGCTTGGAAAGGAGCAGACCTCTAACTTCACAGTTCCTGTCTTGTTGGTGAAGTGGAATACATACACCTTTCACTCTCTCCCTATTTAATGTTTGCTGCCAATCTACTCTTTCTACCAAAGTGGGCGACCTTAAATTTTGCAAATGATCTTCCATCTGTCATGTCATTTCCATTGCTGACTTCTGGTGGCAAGTTTCAATGATCAATCATTATGTCTCACACCTTTTTTTAAATCTCTGGCCTTGTCCAGCCATCTGCCTGTCAAAATCCCCCTCACCTGTGTTTGTCTATTACCTGCACTCTTTGTCCTGCCCTCCTCTCTTCCAGCTTTCTTCCACCCACCCCTCTACAATCATTCTTAAGAAGGATTCTGACCCGAAACGTCACCTATCCATGTTCTGTCAGGGATGCTGCCTGACCCACTGAGTTATTCCAGCACTTTGTCTTTTTTTTCATTTTTATTTCAACTATAGTTCTCTTTTCTCTGGATCATAAATACCGGAGTTGTTACTTCCTTCAGACCTAGAATCTGTACAATTTGGGTAGATGATCAACAATACATTCATGTTTAAGAAGGAACTGCAGATGCTGGAAAATCAAAGGTAGACATAAATGCTGGAGAAACTCAGCGGGTGAGGCAGCATCTATGGTGTGAAGGAAATAGGCAACGTTTCGGGTCTATTTCCTTCGCTCCATAGATGTTGCCTCACCCGCTGAGTTTCTCCAGCATTTTTGTCTACCGATACATTCATTATCGTCATAGCCGACTCCTTCAAAATAACCTGTTTGTTCTCCAGTTTTCCGTTCGTTAACCAATCCCCAATTCACACCCATACATTATCCCCTAGGATCCAGTCATCATGCCCTGGGGATTTCATGCTTAGTCCCAGTAATTACCTTCAAACTTGGTTAAATTCGTGCTAATGACAAATTATAATCTATTATTCAAAAATCTCTTCCTAACAGCACTTTGGGAATCTGTAAAATATATTAGTTTGGTTGTAGCTCGGAACAGCACATATAAAAGTCTTCTTGCATATCATTTTCGATCTTTGTATTTAGTAAGGACAAACCTACTACTTGTAGGAGAGTGAGTGACTTTCCTGCATTAATTTTAAATAGTCTAATCGATGTGAATGGATCTGAAAGCAATGGAGATCTTGCTTGTGCATTTGCTAGATCCAAACCAATTAATTCACAAATATGCAGGTAGACACAAGAACAGGCAAAGAATAGAGGGACACAAATAAGTTTAAATTGGTACAATGATCAGACAAGGGTAGGCACGGAAATCGCTATCAAAGTATGGAGGGGACCGGGGATAGGGGGACAGGGGGACCAGCGCTAAATGCAGCTCAACTCTGCCTGTCTCGCCGGGTTAGCCTGCAGCCCTGCCTGGACTGACGGGACACCAGCGCTGCTTCGCGCTGGCTGTAAACCTGGGCCATATTTCCCACAAGTCCAGGCAGGGCTGTAAGTTAACCTGGAGGGACAGGCAGAGTTGAGCTGGTTCAGTGCTGCTTCTCTGCGCTGGCTGGGGGCACAGCTCCCATCTGACTCCCTACGTCTCTGGCCTCCCCTGGGAGTGAGGTACTCGGGTGGGGACGAGAATGGTCCAATGGCGGTTCGGCAATGATTGCAGCCCCGGAGACCCAGGATTGATCCCGGATGTGGATGAAGCGCATGTCTGTGTCCAGGGCTGCTGAGGGAGTTTCGGCATGTCTCCCTCCTCCAATCACCGCGCTCTATCCTCAGTCCCACCCCCTCCCCACTTCCGCCTCTGACCGACACCTCCCTCCTCCAATGATTGCGCTGAATCATCATGTCCCACCACCATTGCCTGCTGACCGGCATCTCTCTCATCCAATCGGCGCCCGCGATCAGCAGTCCTACCCCCACTGTCTCGCGGAAAGCGGAGATTTCACCGGGCTTTAAAATCCGGATTACAGAAAATGGGGGGGGGGGGGTGGGAGAGGGGTTCATCCCCCACCTCTCAAAACAGGGAAGGGACATGTTCCCCCTGTCCCCACCCTCCCGGGATATCCGCCCCTGGACAAGGCATGCTGCTCTAAGTTAATTCAGTTTAGTTTAGTTTATGGTCACGTGTACCGAGGTACAGTGAAAAGCTTTTATTGTGTACTAACCTGCCAACGCAAAGACAATACATTACAAACGTGCCATTCATAGTGTACAGAAACATGATAAGGGAATAACATTTAGGGTGAGTTAAAGCCAGTAAAGTGAATAAACATAGTCCAAGGGTCCCCGATGAGGTAGAGAGTAGTTCAGGACTGCTCTCTGGTTGCGGTAGGATGGTTTAGTTGCCTGATAACAGCTGGGAAGATATTATACCCTGAATCATTCATTCTATAACCCTAAGATGTTACAGCTTTCTGCAATTTGCTTAAATATCTGTTCCTTATGAGTATTTAGAAGTTGAAAAGCCTTCAAAGTAATTATGTGGGAGGCTGCCACATACCAGGCAGTGGCAAGGCAACTGCTGCAGAAATTAGTGCTGGTCCCTCTGCTTCCTTGCTTTCTATGACAATGTGGAGAATGAATTTTCAGATAAACTGTTGCTAATAATGAGCTAGTGACTTCTAAAAGATTAAAAACCTTAAAAAACTTGGATTTATTTGGGATACAGCGAGGAAACATTCAGGCTTCAAACCCTATTAAATACTATCTGTTTCCTGACAGTGTTCGCCATAAAATACAGGTTAAAAAAAAATTTGGTAAAAAAATTTCACACTGCTCAAAGAATGGACATATCTCTTTCCTCCCTTTTTCAAAATCTGTCTCACCCTATCTGTTTGTCACAATTATATCTAAACATAAAATCAAATCTAGCCACATACCAATGCAATTCTCTCAATCATAAGGAATGTAATGGAAGCCATGGATGTTGTTACCAAGTGCACAGTTAAAACACAGAGACCCATTCACGCATACACACACGCACCAAACTCTAGCAATCATGTTGGCAATTTGAGCAAGGTATACTAAAATATCTGTTGGGTGAAAAGTTAGTAAATGGTGGGTCACATGTTATTCACCGACTATAGATGCATTTAAAGGAAAGACTGGTACATGGAGTAGATATTAACAGAGTTATGCACATAGCCCTTCAGCCCATCTTGTCCATGTCAAACCAGATTTCATAACTTAGCTGGTCCTATTTGCCTGCATATGGCCCATATCCCTCTACACCTTTCCGATCCATGTACCTGTCCCAATGCCTTTTAAATGTCACCAATGTACTTATGTATACAGCTTACTCTGACAGCTTATTCCATACATGCATTATCCTCTGCATGAAGAAATTGCCCTGCATGTTTCTTTTCAGTTCAGTTCTGTTTATTTTATTGTCAGGTACAATGAAGAACGTTTGTTGCATGCTAACCAGTCAGCAGAAAGCCAATACATGAAAACAATCAATTCATTTTAGATACATGATGAGGGAATAATGTTTAGTGCAAGGTAAGGCCAGCAAAGTCTGGTCAAGGATAGTCCGAGGGTCACCAAACAGGTAGATAGTAATTCAACACTGCTCTCAGGTTGTGGTAGGATGATTCAGTCGCCTGATAACATTTGGGAAGAAACTGTCCCTGACTCTGCAGGTGTGGGGTTTCACACTTCTATACCTTTTGCCCGATGGGAGAGGGGAGACGAGGGAGTAGCCAGGGTGCAAATTGTCCTTGATTATGCTGCTGGTCTTACCGAGGCAGCATGAGGTATAAATTGAGTCAATAGAAGGGAGGTTGGTTTGTGTGATGGCCTGGGCTGCATCCACAATTCACTGCAATTTCTTGCAGTCCGCGATGTTGTTGTTCCCAAACCAAACTGTGTTGCATCCATATAAAATGCTTTCTATGATGCAATTGCAGAAATTGATGAGAGTTGTTGGGGACATGCCAAACTTCCTACGCCTTCTTAGGAAGTAATGGCTTTGGTGTGTCTTCTTGGGCATTGCTTCAATATGGGTGGTCCAGGAGAAGTTGTTGGTGATATTGACTCTTAGGTATTTGAGGTTTTCAACCATCTCTACTTCGGCGCAGTCAATGCAAACTGGGGTATGTGCTTTATTTCCTGAAGTCGATCACTATCTCCTTTGTCTTGTTGACATTGAGAGAAAGGTTGTTGTCTCGACAGCAGGACACGAGGTTCTTAATGAGGTTTCACTTGCACGTCCTCCAACCTCATCTACTGTTCCAGGTGTCAACTCCTGTACATCGGCGAGACCAAGCGCAGGCTCGCCGATCGTTTCGCTGAACACCTCTGCTCAGTCCACCTTAACCTACCTGATCTCCCGGTTGCTCAGCACTTTAATTCCCCCTCCCATTCCCAATCTGACCTTTCTGCCCTGGGTATGAACATTAACTTCTCTAACTTCAAATAGCCCTTGCTTTCACTCTTACTCCAGCCCCTCCCCCTTCCCAGTTCCACCAATCTTACTGTTTCTGAGTACATTCTATTTCTGTCCCGCCCATTCCTGACATCAACTTGATAGGTCTTGACCCAAAGCATCACCCATTCCTTCTCTCCAGAGATGCTGCCTGTCCCACTGAGTTACTCCAGCATTTTGTGTCTACCTTCGATTTAAAACAACATCTGCAGTTCTTTCCTACACAAAGTCCTTAATCTTATTCCTGTACTCCATCTCATTATTATTTGATAATCAGCCCACAATGGTGGTGTCATCTGCAAATTTGAAAATTGAATTAAATTTGTACATGGCTGCACAGTTGTGGGTGTACAAGGAGTAAAGAAGGGGGCTGAGAACGCATCCTTGCGAAGTCCCCATGTTGAGGATTATTGTGGAGAAGATTTGTTCCCTATCCTCACTGATTGGCATTTGTTGGTCAGGAAGTTGAGGATCCAGTTGCAGAGATGAGTGCTGATCCTAAGTCCCGCGTGTTTGGTGATAAGCTTGGATGATATAATGGTATTAAAGGCAGAACCGTAGTCTATGAATAGGAGCCTGGCGTAGGTGTCTTTCTCCTCCAGATGTTCTAGGTATGAGTGTTGGGCTAGGGCGATGGCATCGTCTGTGGACCTGATGTGGCGATAAGTGACTGCAGTGGGTCAAGGCAGCTGGGTAGACTGGATTTAATGCACTCCATAACTAGTCCCTCAAAACAATTTATGATGCTGGATGTCGAGGCCAATGGATGGTACTCATTTAGGTGTAAGGTCTTGCTTGTCTTCGGCACTGGGATGATGAAGCAAATGGGTACGTCAGAACGGATAAGGGAGAGGTTAAAAATGTCCGTGAATACTCGTGCTAGCTGATCCGCGCAGCAACTAAGGACACGACCAGGATCTCCGTCTGGGTCAGTTGTTTTTCGTGGATTTACCCTCAGGAAGGCCAATCTAACCTCTGCTGCAGTCACCCTGGGGAGAGGCACAATGGAGACTGAAGGGCCAGGTGTCACCACATTGTTGGTTTCTGCTCAAAGCGAGCATTGAAAGCATTCAGTTCATCGGGTAGGGTCCTCCAATCACCAACGATGTTGCCTGACCTTGCAGCCAGTTATTTTATTATTTTAATTATTTCTCATCACCTTCAACCTATGCCCTCAAGTACTGGATTTCAAAACACTGGGAACATGACTGTGACCATTCATCTATTCTGTGTCTCTCATGATTTTGTATATTTATATAAAGTCATATCCTCCTATTCCCCTGCCTATCTAGTCTCTCCTTATAACTCAAGCATACCTGTCTAAGTTTTCTGTACCAATTCCAGCATTATTTCCCACAGCAGGGCAACCAGAACTGCACATAATGCAGGCAGCTGCCATAATGCAATTGTGTTGCTAAGATTCCTCATGTTATAGAAAATCATGTTATTAAAAACAATTGTGTCAATGGAGAAAAGGGGCTTCAGACTCACAATAGCAACATTATTTCCCCCCAGCGGTTTTGCAAAAATATAGATCTTTTTCATAACTACGCTTATTTTTGTTACTGCAAGCTGAAAATACAAAATGCGGTATGTTACATTATTTTTTATAATCATTGCACAAGTAGAAGTAATTGCTTGTTGATCTCCATGGCAACCTACAGAGAAACTTAAAGATTGTATTCTTCAGAGACAGTGGTGACTGATTGCTAGAAGGCTATTTCGGAACCATTTTTTTCCCCAAGACAGCTTTTTTTCTGCTTGCCAGTTTCCAAAGTAACTTTCAAGTGGTTCTTTTGTTCCTCTTCAAACTTATGTTATCAAATCAAAATTCCTATTAGACTAGTGTAATACAAATAGTGAGCCATCATTCATCAATCTCGTTATATCCAACCCACATTGTGGAAGCGCACCTTATAGAACCACCTGTACTCCAAACAACATAAAGTGTTGGAGTAACTCAGCAGTTAACTTAGATATGCTATGTTTCAGCTCGGGACCCTTCTTTAGGCCCTTCTCCATGTCTTCCAGAGATGCTACCTGATCCGCTGAGCCACTCCAACACTTTATGTTCTACACAAGATTCCTGCATCTGCAGTACCTTGTGTCTGCCTGTACTCCAGGTGTTGTCTCACCAATGTCTTGTACATGATATCGCAATTACTATTCTCAATACCCTTAAGGATGAAGAGTGCTAAATGCCTTCTTCATCACCTTCATGCAACTGTGTACATGTATCCTAGGTTTGTCTCTCTGCTCTACAATACTCTCCAGGGCCCTATCATTTACTGTGCAAGTCCTGACGTAGTTTGACTAGCCAAAATGTATCACCTATTTTAGTAATTTCCCACAAATATTAGAGCAGAAGAGCTCCAATGAAAGGGAGGAGATTGTCCAAGATTTAAAAAATGTGGCAAATAAGTAATCTCAAGCAATTTTAAACTGGTTTGATTTCTCAATAAGCTGAAGGGAATGACACTCCCATGAAATATTGGTGCAATATGACACACAGAAGCCTGGGAAGACTTCCAGATCTTAAGGTAGATGAAATTACAGGTAAAACAAGGGGCTTTGTTGGTGGAAAAGTAACAAGTAAGGATGATCTGTGGTCCAATCTAATTGTATTGAGTTCACCATCCCTGGAGGTTTATGCTGATATTTGACCGACAGACTGGATTACTTGATCCCTCTCAGAAATATTTTTGACTGAAATTGTAAGCACCTTTTCACATGGCTGATTAATTGCATTCCTTTAAGTTTCCTGCAATTAAGGATGAACAAATCTTATGATCTGACAATTTTCACCTCAGGTGTCTGATCTATGTTAAGCAACTTCCTAATACCTATTGCTAAATATTCTGCCAAGACTCATCCACAAAGAATTCCTTACATACAATGCCAAATATTGTTATTCTTGTTCTTGTAATTACATTCCAGGAAAGGTAAGCAGGGGACGATAACTGCCAAAAAAAAACTCAATGCGCGGAATAGAAAAACAAAAACTGCAGATGCTAAAATCTGAAATAAAAACAGAAAATGTTGTAAACATACACAGGTCTGTCAGCATCTGTGTAAAGAGAAGGCACATGGAACTGCAGGTGCTGGTTTACAGGAAAATACTCAAAGTGCTGGAGTTACACTGGAGAACATGGACAGGTGATGTTTTGGGTCCGGACCTTTCTTCAGAGCCTTTCTACAGTCTGAAGAAACTGCAACATCACCTATCCAAGTTCTCCAGAGATGCTGCCTGACCCGCTGAGTTATTTTGCAGGACTTTATGTCTTTTTCTATGTAAAGAGAAACAGGTAATATTTGATTTAATTTATTTCTCTCTTTCCCAGTGCTGACAAAAGCACCCGACACAAAACATCAACTCTTTCCACAGATGCTACTGATCAGCCGGAAACTCCAGTAGTTTTTTCTCACTATTAAGAATTTAGGTTTTTGCAGCATGTGTACCAAATTAAGTATAGTGAGTCATCATAAATACAGGTAGTTCTGCTGTCATGTGTGTTTCCATAACACTAATTTAACACAACTCTATTGAAACTGAAGAGATGTGCAGGGCAGGTTTTTCTTACATAAAGTGTAAATTCCTGGTGACAACGGTGAGTGTGTTGAACATTATACCAAATTAAACTAATCTCCGTGGCCTGCAAGTGATTCATTTCCCTCCAATCCCTGCACATCTAAGTCAGTCAAAGAGCATAGAAACAGATCCTTTAGCCCAACCTGTCCATGTTGACAAAAATGCTCCACCTATGCTGATCCCACCTGCCAGTATTTGGCCCATATCTTTCTAAACTTTACTATATATGTAACTGTCCAGATTTCTTTTAAATATTGTTCAAATATACTTATCTAAAAGTCTCCTAAACGCCACTATCATATCTGCTTCCACCACCAGCCTGAGCAACACATTCCAAACAATCCAAGTTTGTCCAACCTTTCTTTACAATTAATATTCTCTACTCCAGGCAGTAAACCTCTTCTGCACCATCTACAAAGCCTCTACATCCTTCCTGTAGTAAGGCGACCAGAGCTGTTATAGTGTAGAATCAATGAACTGCAGATGCTGGTGAATACATAAAAGAACACAAGATTCTGGAGTAACTCAGTGGGTCAGGCAGCATCTCTGGAGAACATGGATAGGCAATGTTTCAGGTTGAGACTCTTCTTCATACTCATAGGTGACATTTTGGGCAGATACACTTCTTCAGACTGGTAAGCGAAATTTCGGATCAAAACCATTCGTCAGATGGTTGACGACCTTTCTGGTCGAGACCCTTTTTCAGACCCTTGTTAGGCCCATGAGATACAAATAGTGTTCCCTAATTCAAGAATTGAAGGATTTAGAAGGATATTGGCCAGGCAGGCAGGCGGGACTAGTGTAGATGGGACAAATTGGCTGGTGTGGGCAAGTGGAGCCAAAGGCCTGCTTCCACGTTGTAAGACTCTATGACTAGTTGTGTTATATGACCACCGAGCCCATGCTGACAGTCAATCACCTGTTCACACTAGTTCTGTGTATTCTCACTTTCTCATCCACTCATTACACAGTAGGGGAAATTTTAGAGGCCAATTAACCTACAAGCCCACTCATCTTTGAGATGTGGGGGGGAAACCTTTCTGAAGTCTGAAGACAGCAAGGTGGGGTAATAGTAGAGCTACTGCCTAACAGCGACACAGACCCAGGTTCAATCCACACCACGGGTGCTATCTGTATGAAGTACGTACGTTCTCTCCGTGAGCTGCCTGGGTTTTCTCCAAGATCTTTGGTTTCCTCCCACACTACAAAGACATACAGGTTTGTAGGTTAATTGGCTTGGTATAAATGTAAAATTGTTCTTAGTTTGTGTGGGGTAGTGTTAATATGTGGGGAATGCTGGTCGGTGCGGACTTGGTGGGCCGAAAGGCTTGTTTCCGTGCTGTATTTCTAAATTAAACTAAGAGGGGTCTCCACTTGAAATGTTGTCTATTTATGTTCTCTGGCGATGCTGTCTGACCCGCTGAGTTACTCCAGCACTTTGTGTCCTTTTACTGTTATAAAGTAGGTTGTTCAATGTAGACCTAGCAACTCCCCTTCGCCTGCTGGCACTTCGGATGGGTGTGGTTAAGGTGGGGTGTATGCAGGAAGTGCCTGGCATGTGTCGGGTGTGGTCTGTGAGGAAACCATGTCAGGCTGTTATAGTCGATGTTAGTTGACTAATCTGTGAGACAGCTATTTTTAATTGGGACGTCAGATCTAATATATTCATGAAGGCGGTATTGGTGCTTTGGTCATAGTAAATTTACCTGATATAATTTGCTGTTTCAAGAGACTATGTAAGGACATAATATCATTCCCTGAAGACATTAGATTGCTTTTTAATGAGAATATTGAATCAGATTGTTTTTTAATGAGAAGCTGGTTAATGTAACATCATCATTACTAATTATGTTTTTATTTAAATTCTGGATTATTAATCTAAATTTAAATTCCACAGATATCATGATAGGTTTAGAATTAAAGTCACTCTACTGCCTGGGTTATTAGTCCTTAAAAACATTCAACAGCCCCTAGTAACGTTCTGTACCCTAATCAACCCCTAAAGAATTTACATGCTGGAGAGAGTCGACATTTTCCTCTAAGCCGCCTGTATTGGACTAAAATTGGTTGACTAGCCAGATCACATAGTTTTGAAATAGCATGAAGATGGGGATAGTAGTCATGGACCTGCACTCTAATAGGAAGATGAAGTTTGGCTCAATAGCACCATCTGGTGTAATTAATCACCCAGTGCTCTTCTGCTTCCACTGGCATTCTGGATACATCACACTTGGGTTGAGTGGATGTCAACTTTCTTTTTTCAATTTCTATCCCATAAAATGTCTGTATTCTGCATCCCTCCATTGTAACTACCTTTACACTCTATTCTAGATAAGACAAATACAAAATTCGCAGTGGTGCCTCTGATAGCTGCTGCCTCATAGTGCCAGAAACCCAGGTTTGATCCTGACCACGAGTGCTGTATGTGTGGGCTTTGAACATTCTCCCTGTGACCAGATGGGTTTCCTCCAGGTGCTCCGGTTTTCTCTATTATCCCAAAGATGCGTAGTTTTGTAGATTAATAGGCCACTGTAAATTGTCCGCAGTGTATAGGGAGGTGATCGGAAAGTGAGATAACATAGAACTAGTGTGAACGGGTGATCAATGGTCAGCATGGACTCAGGGGAACCAACGGGCCTGTTTTCATGTTGTATCTCTAAACTAAACTACACCCATCATGCTCTTTGATTCCATAGGATCACTTCTTCTCTGCCCCCATCTTTCCATCTCCCCAGCCTGCTGTCACCACCTTTCCCCCTCCTGGACTACAACTGCGTATCACCCAAAACACTCTGCCCACTTGGTTCCTTATTACCTCATCTCACCCCCCTCCATATTCCCCTTTTGCACAGTATCCTTCCTCAACCTGGGTTCAATCACCACATTCTTCTTATCAGATTTCATGATCTGCAACCCTTTGTTGCCTCCACTAAGCACCTTCCAGCCTCCATCACTCTCTCTACCCTGACATCCCTCAACTGGCTCCATCTGCCAATCAAACCTTCTCACCTGGATCCACCTTCCATTTGCAAACTCCTGCCCCATCCCTCCTGTTCATCTCTTTATACCGGCTCTCCCCTTTACACTCAGTCCAGATGCAGGACCTTGACCTGAAACTTCAACCATCCCAGATGCTGCCTGACTACGAGTCACATCCACAAATTCAGACCGCCAGTCTGAAGAAGGGTCTCGACCTGAAACATCACCCATTCCTTCTCTCCAGAGATGCTGTTTGTCCCTCTGAGTTTCTCCAGAATTTCGTGTCTACCTGCTGCCTAACATAGTCAGTTCCTTTGACTGCAAATCAAACATAGGAACAGAATGAATGCTCTTTAGTCCCTCAAGGCTGTACCGTCACTCCAGTTTCAAATCCAACCTAGACAAGTCAGCTGACTTCACAGTTTGCTTCTGTCTGTGTGCATGTGTCACTGGTTAATTCCTATCTTCTTCCAAATGCTAGGCCACAACCTTCCCATTTTCACGTATCCTACTCACATTTTTCCCCTGATGGTGATAAACAACTTCCCGTCAGATTTCCACCTATGTTTCCGAAATTATTAAGCGTTTAAATTTAAAAAACAGCCAAAACCGTGTTCTCACAGACAGCTTCCAACCTTCTCAGTGCACCAATCACAATGGGCTCTCAAGCCGGTTGCCAACTGCCACAATGACATCACAATGGGGCATTACCAACGATAACAAGGTTGCTGCCCCTCTACCAATATCTGAAAGGGTAGAGGGGCAGAACTCATCAAGTTCTGGTTGCATTTTGGTCCCACGATCCTATTGTTTGGGCACAAGGCAGGGAGTGGGGAGGGCCGATCGAGAGGGGGGGAACTCTCATCGCCCTCCCCCCGACGCCGCATCCCCCCCCCCTTCCGCCACTGCATTGTGGGACGGGGCCCAACGGGTCCCACTTGGTCTAGTCTATTTATTTAAAATGTTGAGGTATAAATGTTAACAGTCCAGAGTGGCTCAGCTGAAATTGTAATATTGGGCATGGCAAAAATGACTAAACCAAAGGTGTGTGTAATGAATAAAAACAGTAAACCTGGATGGTTCCATCCTGCATGTAGTCTAGACAAATCAAATTTGCTGTAAGAAACTTTTTTGCGAAAGTAATTCGTCCATGAATGATCTATGATTTATAATATAAAAATAATATTAAATCGAAGCTGATCAATTATCAGTTATCAATTAAAGAAGGATTAGTAGAATTTTAAACTCAACAAGAGAGGACCAAGAAATTGGTAAAGAAATACAAGATAGAATATATGTAGATTGGCGGGAAACATAAAAACAAAATGTAAGCACTTTAATAAGCACTAGACCAAGTGCAACCCATCGGGTCCCGAACACTAACGCGGGGGGGGGGTGCGCGGTGTCACACGGGAGGGCTGGTCCACAAAAGCAATGTTCCACTACTCACCTATAGCTCCCAACTGCGCAGACCAACGGGTTCCCGTTGTGATGGAGCCATTGCTGTGCAGGCGAAGTATGCTCTCCCAATGTAAGATTCCACCACTCATCTGTTCCCCCTACGCAATATTGCACAGCTCACGCATAGACCCCAACTGCGCAGGCGTGGCTAATATTTCCTCATCCCCCAGCACTCCCTCCTCTTCCTCTTCACCCTCCCTCTTCAATCCCTAGAGATGGAGGGGGTTAGAGAGTAAGGGGTAGTAGAGAGGGAAGGGGTTAGAGGGGGAGGGGATAGAGAGGGAGGGGGGCAGAGAGGGAGTGGAATGGGGTAGAGAGGGAAGATGAGGGGGTAGAGAGGGAGGGGTAGAGAGGGAGGGGGATAAAGAGGGAGGGTTGGAGGGAGGTAGAGAGGGAGGGCAAGGGAGGGGGGTAGAGAGGGTGGGAGTGAGGGTAGATAGGGAGGGGGCATCTCCCTCCTCCACCACTCCCCGCATCTCACTCACCACCCCACTCCCCTCCCCATCTCCCTCACCACCCCACTCCCCTCCCCATCTCGCTCCTGGCAAGTATGATGTTGTGGGAATTACTGAGACATGGCTGCAAGAGGGCCAGGGCTGGGAACTGAATATTCAAGGGTATACCTCCTATCGAAAAGACAGACAGGTGGGGTTGCCCTGTTGGCGAGGAATGAAATTCAGTCCCTTGCAAGGGGTTTACATTGAAACAGGAGATGTGGAGTCAGTATGGATAGAACTAAGGAATTGTAAGGGTAAAAAGACCCTAATGGGACTAATCTACAGGCCCCCAAACAGTAGCTTGGACATAGGGTGCAAATTGAATCAGGAGTTAAAATTGGCATGTAGTCAAAGTAATGGTGTGATTGTTATGGGAGATTTCAACATGCAGGTAGACTGGGAAAATCAGGTTGGTACTGGACCCCAAGAAGGGGACTTTGTAGAGTGCCTTCGTGATGCATTCTTTGAACAGCTTGTATTGGAGCCTACCAGGGAGAAGGCAATTCTGGATTTAGTGTTATGTAATGAACCGGATTTGATAAAGGACCTCAAGGTTATTGAGCCATTAGGAGGCAGTGACCATAGCATGGTCAGGTTTAATCTACAATTGGAGAGGGAGAAGAGTAGACAGGTGTCAGTGTTGCAGTTGAATAAAGAGGACTATGGGGCCATGAGGGAAGTGCTGGCCAACGTTGACTGGAAAGATACACTAGCAGGGGTGAGAGTGGAACAAAAATCGCAGGTGTTTCTAGGAATAATACAGAAGGTGCAGGATCAGTTCATTCTTAGGAGGAAGAAAGATTCCAAAGGGAGAAAGGGACGACCATGGCTGACAAGGGACGTCAGGGACAGTATAAAAATTAAAGCGAAGATGTACAACGTAGCAAAGATGAGCGGGAAGCAAGAGGATTGGGTAATGTTTAAAGAACAACAGAAGATAACCAAAAAGACAATACAGGGAGAAAAGATGAGGTACGAAGGTAAGCTAGCCAAGAATATAAAGCAGAATAGTAAAAGCTTCTTCAGGTATGTGAAGAGGAAAAAAATAGTTAAGACCAAAGTTGGACCCTTGAAGACCGAAAAAGGTGACTTTATTATGGGGAACAAGGAAATGGCAGATGAGTTGAACAGGTACTTTGGATCTGTTTTCACTAAGGAAGACACAAACAATCTTCCTGATATAGTAGTGGCCAGAGGATCTGGGGTGACAGAGGAACTGAAGGAAATCCACATTAGGCAGGAAATGGTGTTAGACTGATGGGACTGAAGGCTGATAAATCCCCGAGGGCCTGATGGTCTGCATCCCAGGATACTTAAGGAAGTGGCTCTAGAAATCGTGGATGCATTGGTGATAATTTTCCAATGTTCTATAGACTCAGGATCAGTTTCTGTGGATTGGACGGTAGCTAATGTTATCCCACTTTTTAAGAAAGGTGGGAGAGAGAGGGAAATTATAGACCAGTTAGCCTGACATCGGTGGTGGGGAAGATGCTGGAGTAAATTATAAAAGATGAGATAGCCGCACATTTGGATAGCAGTAACAGGATCGGTCCGAGTCAGCATGGATTTACGAAGGGGAAATCATGCTTGACTAATCTTCTGGAATTTTTTGAACATGTAACTAGGAAAATGGACAAGGGAGAGCCAGTGGATGTAGTGTACCTGGACTTTCAGAAAGCATTTGATAAGGTCTCACATAGGAGATTAGTGGGCAAAATTAGGGCACATGGTATTGGGGGTAGAGTGCTGACATAGATATAGAAGTGGTTGGCAGACAGGAAACAAAGAGTAGGGATTAACAGGTCCCTTTCAGAATGGCAGGCAGTGACTAGTGGGATACCGCAAGGCTCGGCGCTGGGACCACAGCTATTTACAATATACATCAATGATATGGATGAAGGGATTCAAAGTAACATTTGCAAATTTGCAGATGACACAAAGCTGGGTGGCAGTGTGAACTGTGAGGAGGATGCTATGAGAATGCAGGGTGACTTGGACAGGTTGGGGGAGTGGGCAGATGCATGGCAGATGAAGTTAAATGCGGATCAGTGAGATTATCCACTTTGGTAGCAAAAACAGTAAGGCAGATTACTATCTAACTGGCGTCAAGTTGGGAAAAGGGGAAGTACGGGATCTGGGGGCCCTTGTACATCAGTCTATGAAATTAAGCATGCAGGTACAGCAGGCAGTGAAGAAAGCGAATGGCATGTTGGCCTTTATAACAAGAGCAATCTAATATAGGAGCAATGAGGTCCTTCTGCAGTTGTACAGAGCCCTAGTGAGACCACACCTGGAATATTGTGTGCAGTTTTGGTCCCCTGATTTGAGGAAGGACATTCTTGCTATTGAGGGAGGGCAGCATAGGTTTACAAGGTTAATTCCCGGGATGGTGGGACTGTCATATGCTGAGAGAATGGAGCAGCTGGGCTTGTACACTCTGGAGTTTAGAAGGATGAGAGGGGATCTCATTGAAACATAGAAGATGGTTAAGGGCTGGGACATGCTAGAGGCAGGAAACATGCTCCCGATGTTGGGGGAGTCCAGAACCAGGGGCCACAGTTTAAGAATAAGGAGTAAGCCATTTAGAACGTAGACGAGGAAACACTTTTTCTCACAGAGGGTGGTGAGTCTGTGGAATTCTCTGACTCAGAGGGCAGTGGAGGCAGGATCTCTGGATGCTTTCAAGAGAGAGCTAGATAGGGCTCTTAAAAATAGCGGAGTCAGGGGATATGGGGAGAAGGCAGGAATGGGGTACTGATTGGGGATGATCAGCCATGATCACATTGAATGGCGGTGCTGGCTTGAAGGGCCGAATGGCCTACTCCTGCACCTATTGTTTATTGTCCTCCTTATTTCCCTCATCCTCCACCCCTCACACCCATTCCCTAGGGTAGAGCACGGCCAGGGCCTGGAACTCGGCCTGGTTCTTGTGCTTGGCCCAGCCCTGACTTGGTTCTTGTGCTCGGCTCTCACTCCAGCTCAAGCACCAGGCTCGGCTCCAGCCAGGGCCCGCGGATCCACCTTCGCCACCAGGTGTCGGGAGTCGGCAGTCACAGCCCCATCCCAAGCCCCGGGCTCGGCTCTCACACCCGCTCAAGCACCAGGCTTGGCTCCAGCCAGGGCCCGCTGCACCACCCTCGCCACCAGATGTCGGGCGTCGCACAAGTGCTAGAGTGGCCCTCCCTCCCAGAGTGTCCCATCCTGCCTTGCGAGTGTATTGTGACATCACTCAGGTGCGCTTGAGTGCCCCTCCATCCCGGAGTGCAGCTGTGCCACAGTGAGGTGATTCCCCTGGTGGTGGAGGTCGGGGACTCTTTGGGTGAAGGTGCTGGGGCGGGTACCATGGGTGCGGAGAAGGGCAGGGTCTTTTCGGATTGTGTCCTCCGGTAGGACTCCAGACAGGTCTGTTCAATGCCAGCCTCGGAGATTTCCTCCGACTTCACTGTCCCCAGTCCGGTTACAGAGGGCAGTGGGAGCGTGCGGGAGACTGGCCATTCATCAGGCAGCTTGTCACAGTCGGAGGTACCGGTACCTTCCCCCGTCACTGCTCCTGGAGGTGGGATGGTGACGGAGGAGGGACTGTTTGTTGTGGCCGGCACGCCCACCTCACAGGGAGGGGTGAGCGAGGTGGCTCAGAGTAGGAACTGTCCGGATTCAGACTTGGACATTGAGTGCGGGGAGGAGGGTGATGCGGCCTACCTGCGACCCCATGTCTCGACTTGTTGAGGTCTAGGATATCCGGCAGTTCTTGAAGGATTCCAGAGGGAGTCGGAGTAAGGTGGAGTTGGCTGCTGACCACTGGTCGGGCTGGGCGGGACCCATGCAGTCCATTTATGCCATCTTTCAGAAGAAAGGAAAGGAGGTGGGTCTCACGAAAAATGAGCGGTGCCAGTTCCAAGTACTTTTTAAAGCCCTAAAGACAGGGCAGAAGTCTAGGGGCAGCTCCACTCCTTCACTGGGTGCTGGTAAAGATCTAGTGTAAATTCAAAATGAATTAGCCAGCCTGAATATCAATGGGGTCAGGTCTCTCCGTATGTTTCACCACCTCTCGGTGATCAGGGACGTGAGGTACGCAGTGCGCTTCTTGCAGGAAACACACACTGTGGCTAGTGATGAACCCACCTGGCTCCTAGTGGGAAGGGGGGTCTACATGAGCCATCTTAACTCTCGAGTGGAGGACTTCCGGTGGCGCTATGGAGGGTTAGAGACCAGCGCCAGCTAGCTCCATCTAAAAATCGTGAAAAACGGGGATAAAACGGACCTACCTGCTGTTTCTGCACTGGCTGCCTGCAACGAGTGATCGACGTCATCAGGCGGCGACTCCGGTATGTCTATGCAGCACTCCCCCCCCCCAAACAACTGAAACGGCCTGTCAGGCAAAAAACGCACCGGAAGAACAAGGCCCGACTGAAGCCTCGGCCTCAGGTACAACATCATCCCAAGAAGATGTCTCAAAGAAACCAAAGGCTAAAAAATCTTCTGAGATAGAAGATCTTTGGATTTTTCTTGCTCAGGAGATTAAAAATATAACACTAGCTCAGGAAGAGCTAAAAGAAGAATTGAAGAGAGTGAATGTCAGAGAAGAACTTCAAAATTTCAAGAGTTTAAGGAGTTAAAGTTGGAGATGAAGGAAGAAATTAACTCCACAGTCCTTGAATTAACGGAAAAATGGAGGACGGAAACAGAAGCAAGGCTGAGCCAGCAAATTACAGAGATGGATGCGGAGACGGAGGTTAAAATCAACTCAGTGGAGTCTAACTTTAATGCAAGGCTGGAGCCTGCCGAGGAAACATTGAATCAACATGCTACAGCCGTAACCAATCTAGAGGAGATTGCTGCAACAAGTGCTGAAACAACAAAACAGCTTATCACAGAAAACCAACGCTTATCAGACCTATTGAGCTAAAAAACTAAAAAATGCACTGAACTGGAAGGATGTCAGATGCTTCAGAACTTAAGAATTGTTGGTATTCAAGAAGGGACAGAGGGGAAATGAGGCCCCCGTGAATTCGCAGCAGACTTATTTCAAAAAGTCTTAAATTTGAATCAAAAGCCTCTGCTAGCCCGAGCACACAGGGTGGTGAGACGTCGTCCACAGGCGGGTGCCCCTCCAAGACAAATGATAGTACAGTTACAATATGACCATGTACTGGAGGAAATGATGAAGAAAATTATCCGTACCAGGAATCTTATGTATGAGGGAGATAAGATCAGTATCTACCGAGATTACCCTGTGGAGGTCTCCAGGAAGAGAACACAGTTTAAAGAGGCAAAGAGTGTACTAAAGGATGTGAAAGAATTGAAGTATGGTCTGATGTACCCGGCTACATTAAGAGTTACTTACAATGATAAAGAACACTTCTTCACCAACCCGGCGGAAGCATTGGAGTTCGCCCAGAAGATCAAGCCTGCCTGATGACTGAACATTATCTACAAAATAAATGATGTCAACGAACAATGTAACTGTGTAAGATCGGATGGTTCTAAGGCCCTGTTATACCTAAGGACAATTAAAACTGGAGATGGACGCTGAATAAGGCCTTTTCCATGGACGTGTTACATCTATGGCTATTATTATATTATTAACATAATAACTAATAAATATTAACATTACTGCGCGGTACTATTAATAATTATTACTAATGGTCACTAATTACTTACAATTGAATTATTTAGAATTAGCTAAACGGTTGGATTTAAAGCTTGATTTCACTTTTCTTCTTTCATTCCTTTTTTTGGGGGGAATTAAAAAAATAAATTATTTTTTATATAAATTTGACTAATGGAATTTGAATATTTTGGAACCTATAATGTTTACCACCCCCCGGTAAAATATCGCTATGGAAATGTCATTTTAAAGAGAGTATGGAACTATTCAAGTTTTTTTTTACATTGACTACGGAAGTTGATAGATGGTTAGCCATGCTAGTATGGCTATCACTAACTATACTACTTATAGATGTAGTTTTTTCTTTCTTTTTGCACATTACTAACCTCTTAATCTATTTTTTTTTAATATAAAAATTATAATTTTAAGTTAGAATGGAGTTATGAGCTTTATCAAAGGAGATATATACGTGAGAAAGATCAATGGGATTTAAAATTCATCTCTTCGAGGTTCTGGTGTAATGTGGGGCTTGTCGAGCTGAACCATCTGCTCTCTTATAGACCTCCCTAAACAAAAAATGCAAGACTTAAAAATGAAGATCGGGGGTGAAGGAATAACATTTTGTAGCTGGAATGTTAAGGCTATTAATGAAACAATTAAGAGAGGTAAAGTATTAGCACATTTAAAAGCACTTAAAACAGATGTAATTTTCCTCCAAGAAACCCACCTAAAAAAGGATGCAGAACATAGATTGAAAGCTAAATGGGTTGACAAAGCGTATTTTACTTCGGAGTCACGTGAGTGACTTCGTGAAGACCCCGCCAACACGCATGCGCGTCATATCGTCCCGCGCATTTGCTCACGGCAGCTGGGGGGGGAGCTCTGGGCAGCTGATTAGACCCGGCACAACCCCTCTGGCAAAGAAGAGGGTGTCCGCGCAGGACCAGGGGCTGGGAGACCCTGACTCCAGGCCTCCAGTGCCCAAGTCCAGGGCTGGAGGTAAGGCACGTGGGGCTGTTGGAGCAAGCGTGTCTGCGGGTGCATCCCCCCCTTTAGAGGTCCCTCGTGGGCAGAACAAGGGGGAAGCCTCGCTAAAGTCCAGCCTTGTCGGTGCGGCAGGCAGGGACAAGCCACTGCGTAAACCTGCGAGGAAGCAGGCCAGTGGCAATGCTGGCGTGCCGAGGATCCCTGTGGGGGCAGGATGTACTGGCACACCACCGGAACAGGCTGCCGTAGTGCGGGCCGGTGGCAGCAAAGTACGGTCTAGCACCCCTGCTGAGGCAGGTATAACAGACCATGCGCCGCCACATTCCCGTTTACGTGTGGAACACTGTGGTGGTAAGCCCGCACGGACATCGAGGAGTCTGGCTTCTGGTGCAAGCGATGACTCAAGCCCTCTTCCCTCCCACCAGACAGAGGGGCCGCTGCTGTCCAAATTACGGCGGACCAGCGGTATGTCCGTGCGGGAGTCGCACAGCCCCACTGGAGTGGGAGCTGGCGACTTCCTGGCAGTGCATTCCGTGGGGGTGCAGACAACTGCCGGAAGCCCCGGTTCCTCTGGAGAGGCTGGGGAAGACGACCAGTGGCCCGCGTGCAGCGGTGACGGTCATTTGGCCCGGTTGGAGCTCATGGTGGAGGTGCTCTATAAACGGGACCTGGAGCATCAGGAACGGCAGTCCCAGAGGTCTGGGAGCTACGTACAGCCGCCACCTTCCATCTCACCATCGCTTATTGAGAGCCAGCAGGGAAGTATGGGTGAGTCTGAGGAGGAGGGAGAGCTCGAGGCCCCACAGGAAATGTTGGAGGCAGTCTCGAAGTTTCGGTCGCCTGCTACCGCTGGGGACCCATTACATCCCAAGATAGCGGCTTCGGTTGATTTCCTGACTACGCACCAGCTCCAGGATACCGTGCTCACGGAAACAATGGCGAGATATAAAGCACCGGCGAACTGCAACTCCCTCAATGTTCCAAAGGTGAATACAGCGATATGGGGGAACATGTCTACCAACGCAAGGATCAAGGAGGGCAAGCTCCAGAAGATACTGAAACTGCTGACGGCAGGTATCACGGCTTTTGCTCGGTCTCTGGATGCCACGAGTGTTTCCGAGGAGCAGCAGGATGCACTAGCGCTCTTGTGCAACACTCAGTTTGAAATAAACTGCTTTAGGAAAAGCTCCATCCGGCCAAATTTAAATCCCAAATTTGCGAGATTATGCAGCACCTCCACCGCACCACCACCAAGTCAGCTGTTTGGGGAAGACCTACCTAAACGAGTAAAAGAGCTGGACGAGGAGGCCAAGACTGTGGGGATAATGAGGCAGCCTCATTCATCTAAGGCTCACGTTTACACCAGGCAGCAGCCACGTTCCTCGGTCAGGTCTCGCACACCGGCGGACAGGGTCCCCAGAACATACCCGCAAACAACATACTCCACGCCGGGGCCCCAACAGCAGAAGCCTTTTTTATTCCAAGGCCAGCCCAAGCCGGCTTGGAAGATGCGGCAACAGGTGCCACGCCACACGAGGAGCAAAAACACCATAGTCCAGACCCCGGCGCTAACCTTGGAGGTAAGGGGGCTTGGTTCCTTCCATAAAGTAGCAATAGTAACCTCACCGGTGGGGGGACGGTTACGGGAATTCCGGTCTGCCTGGGATACCATAACTACGGATCCTTTTATTTTACAAAGCATTCAGGGTTATGAGATAGAGTTTATTAATGGCAGGGATCCCCCTTCGCAACATGAGCCTAGTCGCAGATTTACACTCTCTCAATTAGAGAAGGAGCGGGCTCATGTTGAGATACTACGATTGGAAGGGAAAGGGGTGATACAGAAAACAACGCATGAGCCACTAGAGTTTGTATCCAACATCTTTACTAGAACCAAGAAGGATGGAGGCTGTCGGATTATCATCGACTTAACCCAGTTGAATGCTTTCGTACAATATACCCATTTCAAAATGGAGACGTTTGAGACAGCCAAGCAGTTGGTCAGTCATGGGTACTTTATGGCTTGCATTGATCTGAAGGATGCATATTATACAGTGCCCATCGCTAAACAACATAGAAGGTTCTTGAAATTTGTCTGGGAAGGTCAATTATGGCAATATAAAGCTTTGCCTAATGGGATTACAACAGCGCCAAGACTATTTACCAAAATTGTTAAACCTATATTGGCACATCTTAGGAAACGTAACCATGTTGTAATGGCATATTTGGATGACATATTCATAGCGGGGGAAACCCTAGAGCTAGCTCAGCTGGCAGTCTCAGCCGCCATCTCTTTGTTTCAAAGAATGGGGTTTATAATCCATCCAGACAAATCCAAGTTCAACCCTTCGCAGGTCATGGACTATTTGGGGTTCACCATAGACACTAACCAGATGAAAGTCACCGTCCCAATTGACAAAGTGGTGGACATTCAACACGCATGCATCAGTTTACTTGACAGCAATAGGCCAACCATTCGGCAGGTTGCTAAGGTAATTGGGAAGCTGGTAGCTACGTTCCCAGCTGTAAATTATGGTCCATTGCACTACCGGAAATTACAAACAAGCAAAATTCTGGCGTTAAAATTGAATGCCGGACATTTTGACCGACCTATGCAACTGGCCATAGGGGAAAAGACTGAGTTGAACTGGTGGGTTCACGGTATTAGAGGAAGTTCCAAACCCATCCTTCTCCCAAATCCAACAGTTCTGTTGCAAACTGATGCAAGCGCACAAGGCTGGGGTGCAACTGACACCATAACCAGCTGCGGTGGTAGATGGGACGCTCATGAGTTCACCCTTCTCCAAGTACAAGGTATTAATTATCTGGGGATGCTGGGGGTCTTTCATGGGTTACGGGCATATTGCAATAATTTGCGTCATGCACATGTCCGCCTTCAAATCGACAATACCACGGTGGTAGCCTATATAAATCATATGGGTGGTATCAAGTCAGTATCTTGTAATGATTTGACAAATACAATTTGGCTCTGGTGCATCAAAAGGGATATTTGGATATCAGCAACGTACCTCCCGGGGATACTCAATACAGTGGCGGACACCAGGTCACGAGTGTTTAATGATAACATCGAGTGGATGCTGAATCCCCATGTGTTTGCTGAAATTGTAACAAAATTTGGTATGCCAGATATTGACCTATTTGCGTCTAGGTTGAACCATCAGATACCAACGTATGTATCATGGGAACCAGACCCTGGGGCAGTGGCGTTGGATGCTTTTTCGCTCCACTGGGGGAAATGGTATTGCTACGCATTTCCCCCATTCTGCCTCATCAGCCGGGTATTGCAGAAGATCAAATTGGACTCTGCGTCAGGCATTCTGGTAATACCCGACTGGCCGACACAACCATGGTACCCGGTGGTCTCCCAGATGTTGAAACATCCTTGGGTGCAAATTGCAAACAACCCGCAATTGGTCACTAATCCGGTCACTGGCGCGTCGCATCCGTGCCACGGGTGTCTAAACCTGTTGATCAGCAGATTCTGAAAAGGCCTCTTATAAACACCGGGATCTCATCGAGGGCCATGGATGTAATCGCTGCATCGTGCAGAACATCTACCAGACGGCAGTACCTGACCCAGATCAGGAAATGGGAGCTATTCTGCTCAAGGAAGAATGTTTCCTATGATTCTGCTACGATACCTGACGTCCTGGAATTCCTGGCGGGCCTCCATTACGATGATGGGCTCAGCTATAGTGCCATCAATAGCGCCAGGAGTGCGCTGTCCTCGTACCTTCCAGTAGGAGTGGGGACCAACAATCTGGTGTCAAAGTTCATGAGGGGTGTATTTAATACCAACCCTCCAGGCCCAGATATAATGTTGTCTGGGATGCAGGAGTGGTCCTGTCCCTTTTAAGATCATGGTCTCCCATGGCGGGGTTACCGCTTCACCGACTCACCCTAAAGGTGGTCATGTTGATGGCACTCACGTCTGCTCAGCGGGTACAGGCGCTTCAAAAGTTGCGCATTGACAATATGCTCTCTACCCCTGGGAAAGTAACATTTTACGTTGCAGAGTTGCTGAAGCAGCATAGACCCGGGACTACGGGGCTGCAATTGGAATTCCAGGCGTACCCACTGATGCCACACTCTGCACAGTCGCCCACCTCCGTTACTACATCGAGTCAACCCAGCCAATCAGGAACTCAGAACAAGGACTGCTCATAAGCCACAAAAAACCACATCACCGGGTGACAGTGCAGACGATCTCCAGGTGGCTCAGGGAGGTGTTGGATGCAGCAGGTATTGACACACATTTTTAAATCTCATTCCACCAGGGCTGCATCCACATCGACAGCGAGGGCCATGGAGGTGCCCATGGATCACGTCCTCGCTACAGCAGGATGGGCCAATGAATCAACCTTCCAACGGTTCTACCACAAGCCATTGGCCGGACCTGCAACATATGCGGATGCAGTACTCAGGGCTGCTCCCTAATGTCAATTGTCCCCAGACAGGGGGTTGTTTATGATTTGTTTGAATAAATCTCCATTATTTTGCTTTCAGCTTGTCCAGTCTGGATTGCGTTAACAAACTTCCTCCTTCAGGATTGCGGCAGTGTGGTAGCATGGACGTTGTCCAGGGCGTGTAATCACAGAGCTTTGAAATCTTCACGAAGTCACTCACGTGACTCCGAAGTAAAATAGTAAGATTAAATGAGAACTTACCAGTTCGAAGGTTGATCTTTATTTTATGAGGAGTTGCGGTGAGGGATTTTGTGCCCTCCGCTCCCAACCCTCGAGCATTATGTTCAACTGGTTAGTTCAAAGGTTAATCTTAATATCCTTACTTTTGGTCGGGTCTGTGATTCCACACCGCTGCTTTGAAGGATGCCGCGCATGCGTGTTGGCGGGGTCTTCACGAAATCCCTCACCGCAACTCCTCATAAAATAAAGATCAACTTTCGAACTGGTAAGTTCTCGTTTAATCTTACTATCATTCTTCATTTACACATAAATCCAGAGGTGTTGCAACACTAATCCGTAAAGGGATACCTTTTAAACATATATCAACTATAACGGACAGTGATGGTAGTATATTATGAGGTGAACTATATGCACAAACATTGACTCTTATTAATGTTTATGGACCAAATTTTGATAGCCCTTTGTTTTTTAAGAAAATATTTAATACAATTCCGGAATTAGCACAACACAATTTAATAATCTGAGGAGACTTAAATTGTACATTAGATCCCTATTTAGATAGGTCATCAAGACAACGGAAAACAAAATCTCACTCCAGTGATTTATTAAACGCATATATAGATACTAGTAATATCTAAGATGTTTGGAGAATAGAAAATCCAACTGGACGAGAATATTCATTTTATTCATCGGCACATAAAACATATTCAAGAATAGATTATTTTTTGGTGGACTCTAAGATAATTCCATTTACTTATAATTCAAAATACCACAATATTATAATTTCGGATCATGCCCCTTTAACATTTATGATTAAAATGAATGGAAAGACGGAGAAACAGGTACAATGGAGACTTAACCCACAAATTTTAAAGGGGAAAGCATCTCAGGAATATCTTACCAAACAGATTAATATGTTCTTTGAAATAAACGATAATCCGAAAACATCTGCCTCCTTACTATGGGAAACATTTAAAGCATTTACTCGGGGAGCCGTGATTGCTTCCCAAGCATTTTATAATTAAAAGAATCGGGTGATACAACAGGCATTGGAAAGGGAAATTAAACAATTAGACATAGAGAATGCGGCTACACCAACTATGATAAAACATAATAAAATTGAACTATTGAAATATAAATAAAATAAAATATATTCAGACGAAGTTGTAACATTTTATCAATATACTAAACAATTACATTTTGAATTTGGAGATAAACCTCAAAAATTATTTGCTCGTCAATTACGGAAACTGGACGGGGAAAAAACAATTCATAGGATTAAATCAGATGAAGGAGAACCATTAGTACAATCTAAGGACATTAACAAGAGATTTTTGCAATACTATCAAAATCTTTATTCTGCTAAAACTATGGATCACCAGACAGGAATAGAAGCATTCTTACAAATGTGCAATCGTAAAGGGTTAGATTTGAAAGATAGAGAATTATTAGACGCTGAAATAACAGTAAAAGAGACTATCAGATCACTAAAAAATGGTAAATCCCCGAGACCAGATGGCATTGGCTCGGAATTTTATAAAACATTCTATGATCTGATTGTTCCGCATTTAAAAACACTGTACGAACTAATCTATACCCAACAGAAATTAGCAGAAATGCTAAATGAATCTATTATAACACTTATACCAAAAATAGATAAGGATCTGGATGATCTAGGATCATATAGAGCTATAGCTCTTCTAAATACTGATCAGAAAATATGAACTAAAATCCTAGCACAAAGATTAAGTATAGTGATTAATAAATTAATACACCCGGATCAAACAGGATTTATACCAAAAAGGTATTCTTCATATAACCTGAGACGATTATTCAATATTATATACTCAAAAAGAAATATTATCAAAGACCTAGCAATTATTTTGTTAGATGCTGAGAAAGCTTTTGACCAGGTGGAATTTTTTCGGTTATGAAAATTTTTCGGTTATGAAAATTTTTCAACTGGGCGAGAAGTTTAGTACATGGATAAAACTTCTATATACTAATCCAACAGCTAGAATATCAACAAATCAAATGTTATCAACTAAATTTAATTTATCCAGAGGTTGTAGACCTCACGGTTTCTGCTAATGGTTCTATTACAAGTGCAAATAATAACGGGGATATCAATTATCCCCGTTATTATTTGCACTTGTAATAGAACCATTAGCAGAAACCGTGAGGTCCAATCCTGAAATATACGGGTATAAAACCAAAGATACTGAAAATAAAATCTCATTATACGCTGATGATGTATTAGTTTACATTACTAAACCTGAAGTTAGTATCCCAAATTTACTAAATTTAATAACTCAATATAGCTCGTTTTCAGGATACAGAATTAATTTGAATAAAAGCGAAATCATGCCAATAATGGAAAGTAACCCACATATTTTACAACAATTCCCTTTTAAAATAGTAAATGAAAAACTTAAATACCCTGGAATTTATGTAACAAAGAGATACACTTCTTTATTCAAATCTAATTTTCTGCCTTTACTGAACAAATTACATAAGAATGTTTTGTATTGGAAAACATTACCTATTTCAATGTTGGGTAGAATTAAAGCGATAAAAAAGACCACAGTCTGTTAGGGTCAACAACCTCACCTCCTGCACTATAACACTGAACACCGGCGTGCCACAGGGCTGTGTGCTCAGCCCTCTCCTCTACTCCCTTTTCACGCATGACTGCATCCCCAAGTATGGCTCCAACGCCATCATAAAATTTGCCGACGACACCACGGTGGTAGGACTGATCAGTGATAATGACGAATCAGCCTACAGGGAGGAGGTCCAGCACCTGACTACCTGGTGTGCCAACAATAACCTCGTCCTCAACTCCCAGAAGACGAAGGAAATAATTGTTGACTTTCGGAAGAACAGAGGGGGCAGACACACCCCCATCCATATAAACGGGACTGAGGTGGAGCGGGTCTCCAACTACAAATTCCTCGGGGTACACATCTCGGAGGATCTGTCCTGGTCCCTCAACACCTCAAAGCTAATCAAAAAGGCACAGCAGCGCCTTTACTTTCTGAGGAGGCTCAAAAAAGCCCACCTGTCCCGCCAGATCCTGACGAATTTCTACCGCTGCACCATCGAAAGCATCCTGACCACCTGCTTTACGGTATGGTACAGCAGTTGCACCGTGGCAGACAGGAAGGCACTACAACGGGTGGTGAAAACCACCCAGTACATCATCGGTGCCCCGCTCCCTGCCTTGGATGCCCTCCACCGAAAACGGTGCCTGAAGCGGGCCGGGAAGATCATCAAGGACCCCTCACACCCTAATCATGGACTGTTTGCCCTCCTCCCATCAGGGAGGCGGTACAGGAGCCTCAGGTCCCGCACCAGTAGGACGAAGAACAGCTTCTTCAACTACACCATCCGACTGCTGAACTCGGAGCCCAGCTGATAGATTTGTCTGTACCCTGCATTTATTTATTTTCCATATTGCTACCACTGCACTCTGTATTTATTTTTCTATATCGCTATCACTAAGAACGACGCTAAACTGCATTTCGTTGTACCTATACTTGTATTTGTGCAATGACATTAAACTTGAATTGAATTGGAATTGATTTTTCTCCCGCAATTATTGTACCTCTTTCAATTAATCTCGATATATCTCCCAAAAACTTTTTTTAAAAAGGTTGACTCTACAGTCACCAATTTTTTCTGGGATTATAAGACCACAGAATAAACAAGAAACACTTATGTAAATCAAAAATAAATGGAGGCTTAGCATTACCGAATTTTATGTTTTATTTCTGGGCAGTTAATATTAAAAATATTATTTTTTGGTTGGAAGAATTGGACAAACAACCAGATTGGTTAAGAATGGAAAAGGAAGATTGTTTACCTTTTGAAATTGGGTTGATTCTATTTGCTATTACTAGACGAATAATGGTCGGCATGGACTGGAAGGGTCGAGAAGGCCTGTTTCCGTGCTGTATTGTTATATGGGTATATGGTTAAATTAAGCAAAAAAACCTATAAAGAAACCCCTACAATAGACAGTGGAATACGCCTTTGGAAACAAATAAAGAAAACATTAAAATTGGATTATTTACCACTATCTCTTCCTATTGTAAACAATGCTGCATTTAAACCCTCATTGATGGATAAGGGCTTTTTACAATGGAAAAATCATGGAATTACAAAGGTGGGTGATCTTTATAGGAAAAAATAATTTCTCTCATTTCAGGAATTACAACAAATTTATGGGCTTCAATCAAAGGATTACTTTAGATATCTACAAATCAGAGACTATGCTAAGTCAAATACAAATGACTATAGAATTAGAAAGATAGAAATTTTTCATGAATGGTTGAATAAATATCCGAACACAGAAAAATTGATATCTTATATTTATAATATTCTATTAGATAATGATGCACCCAAGACGGATTTATATAGGCAATCATGGGAAAACGAATTAGGTCATACAATAAGGCCAGAAATTTGGGATGAAAGCTTACAACATATACATCACTGTTCGTTAAATGCTAGACATTCTTTAATACAATTTAAAGTATTACATAGATTGCATTATTCAAAAACCAAATTGAATAGAAATTTCCCATGTGTTTCCCCTATTTGTGATAAATGTCAATACTTAGAGGCTAACCTAATGCACACATTCGTAAGCTGTATAAAAATTAATAATTTTTGGATGGAAATTTATAAGATAATCTCAGAAGTTGTCATTACCAAACTGGTCCCTGATTCAAAATTAATAATATTAGGAATAATAGAACAAAATCAATTTATTACTTAATCAAAGAACCTTTATTGATTATAGTTTAATAATTGGGAAAAAATTAATATTAAAATTTTGGAAAGGTCCTATAACCCCCACAATTAAAATGTGGACTACGGAAATGTTGGAGACCCTATATTTGGAAAGATTAAGATTTGTCTTAATGGACAAACAAGAACTATTTAAAATGATATGGTCCCCATTTATTGGAGGGGCAAACTGGTTCGGCACGAGAACCCGACTGAAACCTGAATCAAAGAATAGATGAAGAATTACATTTCATAAAACGCGGATATATCTCCAACGATGCATAATCTATTGAACACTCCATTCTTTCTCAACTTTTCCTCCTCTTTTTTGTTTACTCTCTCTCTATTAATTTCTATCTTTATAAAAACTGGAAAAAATATATATAAGTACAATTACTATGCAATTGTTAATATAAATAATATTGATAATGTATGTCTACAATGAACAAAATTCTTTTTATTATGTAGTTACTTCTAATTTAAAAAAATTAACAAAAAACAAACAAAAAAACTCTTGAGTGGAGTGGCTTTCCTCTTGGCCCCATCTTTCCAGCCAGAGATCCTCAAGATGCAGGAAATTGTACCAGGCCGGTTGCTGTATCTGGCCGTGCGCCTGGATAGCGTGCTGTTACACTTTATTAATGTGTATGCCCCCAAGACCGGCGCAATGCAGACGCGTCTAACCCAGGAGGTGACTATTTTGTTGAATAACATCGTGGAGATTGTGTTTTTCTTGGGGGAGATTTTAATTGTACCCTCGCGGCGAGAGATCACTCTGGTGTTCAGCGTGACCCGGCAGCAGTCAAGACTCTAAGTGAGCTGGTAGACTCTTTTGAGCTGGTCGATGCTTGGCAGAATTTCCATCCTGACTCTAGTGCCTTCTCGTACAGGTTTGAGGGTGGTGGTTCCCATATTGACCACTTGTACGTTTCCAAGGCCTATGTCTCTTGTGTCTCGGCGGCCTCCATGGGCTGGTGCCGTGCTCGGACCACTGCCTGGTGCGAGTGGACTTTATTCCTGTACGTACACAGGCAAGGTCTGCGTATTGGCATTTTAATAACCGGCTGCTGGAGGATCGTCGATTCCGGGATTCGTCCAGGAAGTTCTGGGTGAAGTGGAGAGAGAGGAAGGAGCGTTTCATTTCCCTAAGGCAGTGGTGGGACATGGGGAAGGCAAACGTCCGTTTGTTTTGCCAGGACTAGGCGAGGGGGTTGACCAAGGGGCGGGACTCCGAGATCAGACCGCTTGAGAGAGAGTTGCTCGACTCGGAGTCTCGCTTGGGTCGGAGTGGTGGGGACTCGTGCGAGTGGCGGGAGTACCAGGAGAAAGGGGGCACTGAGGGTCCTGGAGGAGAGCCTGGCGTCACGGGAGATGCCCTTCTCGTGGCGCAGGGCAGTCGTTGTCCTGCTACCGAAGAAGGGCGATCTCTGCCTTTTGAAGAACTGTTGCCCGGTCTCTCTCCTCAGCAGATTACAAAGTCTTTGCACAGGCAATGGCGAAGCGCCTGGGTCCCGTGCTGGCCCAAGTGATCTACCCAGACCAGTCCTACAGTCCCGGGCCGGTCCATGCACGACAATATCCATCTGGTTCGGGACCCGATTCATCTGTCCCAGGAGGTAGGACAGTCAGTCCCCTTTCTCTCCCTTGACCAGGAGAAGGCGTTTGAAAGGGTGGATCACGACTACCTTCTTGGGGCTTTGCAGGCGTTCGGATTTGGACCGCACTTCGTGGCCCAAGTCCGGCTTTTGGACGCTGCTGTGGAATGCCTTGCTAAGGTCAATGGCTCTTTGTTGGCCCCCATTCACTTTAGGGGAGTACGTCAGAGATGTCCCATATCCGGCCAGCTGTATTCCATCTGTGTAAAGCCATTCCTATGCCTTCTGTGTAAGCGGTTGACAGGCCTGACTTTACCGGGGCCGGGGGTGCAGGTGGTTCTTTTGGCCTACACCGATGATGTCCTTTTGATGTTCACTGACCCTGTTGACCTGCAGAGGATGCGCGAGTGACAGCAGGTTTTCTCAGCTGCATCCTCTGCCAGGATCAACTGGGGGAAGTTCTGGTCCCTTGGTGGATCAGTGGGAGGTGGACTCCCTTCCGGAGGAGATGACATCTTATGCGTGGAGCATCACGCACCTCCTCTACCTGAGTCCAATTGAGGGGGCTTGGCCGGCGAACTGGCAGGAGCAGGAGATGAAAGTCGTTGCCCGGCTAGGGCGTTGGTCAGGTCTCCTTGGCGTGCTCTCTTACCGGGGGAGAGCATTGGTCATAAACTCAGCTGGTGGCCTCTATATTGTGGTACCGGCTGGCCACTCTGGTCCCACCCTCTTTATTTGTCACCATGATCCAGAGGAGGTTGGTGAACTTTTTCTGGGGAGAGAAGAATCATTGGGTCTCTGAGTCTCCTGTTGGAGGAGGGCGGTTAGGCACAGGTTTGCGTCCGTACACAGGTGGCGGCTCTGTCTCAGAATCCTGCGGAGCAGGCACGTGCCGTCAGGGTAGGTAAGGTAGGCACTGCCTACCCTGACTAAAATGATAACATAGTAATTACTAAATATAAATAGTAAAGGCATGGGAGAATTATGCCTATGTAAGAGACCGATCTCTAAGGTAGGCATAATTCTCCGTGTCTTTCATCCGCAGCGCTTGTAACACGGGAAGCTCTCTGAAGCCCACGTGCCATCAGCGCTGCTTCAAGCCGTCAATTTCAATTGGGGCTGATGGCAGCTGAAATTCTGCCTTTGCAGCACTGCGTATGCGCAGCAGCCTACTGCGCATGCGCAGCGCTAGTTTCTTGGCGGGGTTTTCAAATATGGATTGGCAATATTTTAAGCGTATCTTTGGAAACAGGGAGAGAAGAATGGAGTTTGTGTACCAATGATGTGGTAAGTACATTTCTTGGTGATGTCTTTAAATACCGTATTTCCCGGGGTGTGGGGAGAGCTCCTTTCACAGCTTTTGGGGAATCTGGCCCGGGGTAAAATTGCGGGGAGGGCATGAATGTTGTTAAGGAGGGGATCGGGATAATGCCATTTGCGACGCTCCTTGCACGGAGGCATGGAATGCCACCACATTGAGGCCGGGGGGAGAAGTAGCTCAGGTGGCTGTGAGCGGCTGCCGGGCCGGACAGCGGAACCAGCCGCCACCTTAGCTCCTTCTGCCGGCCCCCGCTCACCTCTGGCAGCTCTCCGTCTAAAAACCTCTCTCCTGCCGCTCGTTGGCCTAACTCATGTCCTTAAATTCCGACAGCGCGATTGAGGTTACTCGGCCGTGGGAATTTAAGGATTTGCAGGAAGCCGCTGACATGAGCGAAGTCGGCAAACGGCAGGTGAGAGGTGTTCTGATGGAGAGCTCAAGTTCAAGTTCATGTGAGTTTATTGTCATGTGTCAGAGCACTGCCAAAGTTGAGCGGGCCGGCAGAAGGCGCTGAAATGGCGGCCAGTTCTGCTGTCGGATCCTGGCGGCCGTTCGTAGCTACCTGAGCAGCTTCTATCCCTGGCTACAGTGCAATGGCTTTGCGCCCGGAGAGCTGCGGCAGCGGCGAGTGAGTGAGGTACTGGCATTATCCCCGACCCCCTCCTTCTCAGCACTCCTGCCCTCCCCACAACTTTACCCCCTAGCACAGACTCTCCACACGCTGTGAAAGGAACTCTCCCCCCAATTGGTCCCTTGAACAACTGATTCAACTGGTCCCTGTACTCCCGTTTTTCCCACCATCTCTCCACCCGTCATCACCCTTCACCCCCCCCCACCCATTCAGTAATTCAGAATAAAGGAGACTAGGAAGCCTTGGGCAAATTGAATTGTTACTGTTTTTATTTTTATTTTTTATTTTTTGTTTTTACGGAGAGAACAATCTGCGCATGCGCGGTTAAAATGTTTTTTTAAAGCCGACTGAGTGCCTACCCTGAGTAATTACTCACGGCACGTGCCTGCTGCGGAGGTATTCCGAGTGTCCTCCTAGATGGCACGCACTGGCAACATACTTTTTCCGCCAGGATCGCTGCCTTCAGGAGGGCACACAGCTCCTGGTAGCGGGCATCAGTGGACATGCTAGGCGGGAGTTACCTGGCTTTTATCGAGATATAATTAAAGCCAGAAATCTGGTCACCTTCAGCCAGGGCGCTGCTCCACAGGGTGAGGGAGGTGTTGTGGCTGCGAGGGTGGACGGTCCTCACACTGTCACAGTGGTAATCGAGGAGAGGCATGTGTGTGGAGCGATTCCGGCCGAGCTTAACCCCGCTCCATCGGAATTGCTCATAGGACCTGCGCCCCGGATCCCTTCCCGAGAGCTGGCCCCATGCAACATGAGCCGCCTTTCGGAGTTGCCCAGCGTGCCGTTCCATGGCGCAGAGAGGTGAGTACCAGGCTGCACCTGCACAGTCTGCACTTCCTCACCCTTGTCTTCCATCCGGACACGCCCTGGCGGTCTGTGTTACCACCGGACAGCGGGAGTCGTCCTCAGTGGAGGTCTCTCTACAAGGGAGTCCTCCCCATTTACATCGGGGACCTGGGGTGGAGAATGCTGCACATGGCTGTGGCCTGTAACAGGTACTTGAACAGGTTCACACTCGCCAGCCGCTTGTCACTTCTGCGGCGAGGAAAAGCCCGTGTTCCATTTGTACATGCAGTGTGAGAGGTTGCAGCCCCTGTTCGACTATCTGAAGGGGCTGTTCGTCAAGTTTTGACTACATTTTAGCCCCACACTCCTGATATTTGGGCACCTGGTACAGAGGGGAGAAGGTCGGGAGGGGATCTCCCTGTCCGTCTGCTCCTGAGCCTGGCCAAGATCGCCATTCGCGGGTCCAAGCAGCGGGTAGTCGACGGCCGCACCAAGGTTGACTGCCTGCCCCTTTTCCGGGCCTACGTCCGTGCCTGCATGTCCTTGGAGAGGGAACACGCGATGTCCACGGGGACTTTGGAGACCTTCCGTGAACGCTGGTCGCCGCGGGAGGTTGAGTGTTTTGTTGATAAAGTTTGGCGTTATATTAATTTGATGATCGTTTGTTTGTAAAACTGTCAACATATGCAGTCTTTGATTGTGCTAATTTTTATATTGATTTGTTTTTTTGAATAAAAAAAGTATTTGTATAATAATTTAAAAAAAAGGAGTGTCCCGTCCTGCCTTGCGAGTCCATTGTGACGTCAGTCGGGGTTTTTTTCCGAAATGGGTGAGTTTTCTGGGTTTAAAAATTTTTTTTAAACGATTAAAAAGTATGGAAATATTGGTGGGAATGCGACGAGAAGATGTTTATCGCCTCAACGGGGAAAATGTGAGTAGAATGTGTAAAAATGGGAAGGCTGTGGCCTTGCGTTTGGAAGAAAATAGGAAAATAGAAATTGGCACACACATACACACCAACAGCCACAAACAAGACGGAGAGCTTTAGTAATAGGATAGATAGATGTAAAATAAAAGACAAGAAAGGTCAGTGCAAGTCCCTTTACAAAATTTATAATGGGAAATAGGAAAAGGCAGAAGAGCTATTACATCTATCTTCAGGGATGAGGACATGGGTCACTAATCTATTGCCTTTCTTTGTGGATGCGACTCGTAGTGTATATATGGTGTATTTGGATTTTTGGATGGCTTTCAATAATCTTGCATACAGAAGGTTGGTCAACTGAATTAAAGCGCATGGAAATGAAAAAGAAAATTGCAAATGAAGTAAATCTGAAATAATAGAAAATTATACAAATACTCAGCAGGTCAGATAGCAACTGCAAACCGTGAAAGTTAATGTTTCAGGATAATAACTCTTCATCGGACTGAAAAAAAGAGAAAATAAGCTAGTTTTAAGGGAGTCCCCTTGACTTCTAAGCTGTGTTTAGAAGTCAAGGGGCTTCTGAAAGTTTAAATACAAGGGAAAGATTAAAGTGGAAGGGGGGGGGGGGGCTGAGGAGCATATTAATTTCAACATTTCAATGAAATTTGGATAGTATATAGATAGGAAAGTTTCTGGGGAAGTCGGGAGATCACGTGCCAGTTTTCATTGGTGGGTCGACGGTGGAGTGTTAATAGTTTCAAATTCCTAGGTGTTAACTTGTCCAAACTCCACGGAGAGAGCACGAGGTCAAGATCGAACCTGGGTCTCTGGCGCTGTGAGGCAGCAGCTCTACTAGCTGCGCCACTATGCCTTAGACATTTTATGTGTAATTTATATATAATCTATACGGAGGAGCATATTTATGCAGAGGAATTTCTTTGGCCAGAAGGTAATGAATCTATGGAATTCATTGCAAGTCATTGTATATTTTTAAAGTGGGGATGTATAGGTTCTTGATTGGTAAGCTATCAAAAATTACAAAGAAAAGGTAGGAGAATGCGGTCGAGAGGGAAAAATAGATCAGCCATGATTGGTGGAGTACATTCAATGGGCCGAATTCTGCTCCAATGATTTATAGTCTTAGTCTGTGCCTTGGATTCTGCTGCAAGCACGATTTTTCACTGAACTTGAGCAGATTACAATAAACTTGACTTAAAAGAGAACGTCCAGCGGGTCAGACAGCACCTGTGGGGGGAGAGAAACAGCCATCCTTACAGTCCTTACTATTTCTAGTCTCCCTCTCACCCGACTCTCAGTGTCAAGAAACGTCTTGACCCGAAACATCACCCATTCCGTTTTCTCCTGAGATGTTGCCTGCCCCACTGGGTTACTCCAGCATTTTGCGTCTATCTATGAGGTGACCTACCCTTCCTCTCCTGGCGCCTCGCATACCCCTTCATCTTGTCCCACTGTCCAGTCCATCACGGGTTCTGATCTCCCCACCATCGAAGGGATTTATAGGAATCACTGCCTCAAAAAGGCAGCATCATCAGAGACCCACAACATCCTGGCTACACTCTCTTTTCACCCCTGCCATTGGGAAGAAGGTACAGGAGCCTGAAAAAAAGTAACGTCCAGGTTCAGGAACAGCTACAACCCTACAATTGGACTCTTATACATCGGCGAGACCAAATGTGGACTGAGCGATCATTTTGTTGAACACTTTCGCTCAGTCCGGATGGGCCTACATGATCTCCCAGTTGCAAAACACTTTAACTCCCCATCCCATTCCCACACTGACCTTTGTCGGAACGACTTCTCACCTAGCCAACAGTGGACTTTTAAAAATTACTTGTTTTCCATATCTTTCATTACTTTGTTCTATACCTGTCTACATCACCGTCTATATATCTCTCGTTTCCCTTTCTCCTGACTCAGTCTCAGTCTGAATAAGGGGCTTGACCCGAAACGGCACCTATCCCTTTTCTCCAGAGATGCTGCCTGTCCCGCTGAGATAAGCCAGCTTTTTGTGTAAAGATTTGGGCGTAAACCAACATGTGCAGTTCTTTCCTTTTCACTCTCACACATACATACAAACACATAGAATATAATCTATGTAATATATATAATATATGTGTACGTACGTACATACGTACACCTCCCGCTCCCTCCCTCCCGCGCCACAGACGCATGCGCACAGCCCGGGCTGAGCGGTTAGGCCGCGCGCTCCGCCCGAGTTAACGGTCCCGAGTCTGCGGCGTCCAACCGCCACCCACAGCCCGGGGAGACCCAGGAGAGTCGGTCCCGGCATCGAGACTGCCCCGGGAGAGCCGACCCCGTCAGCCCGGGTAGCCCTGCCAGCCCGAGCAGTCCTTTTTCCTTAAGAAAAAAAAAGAACCCAAGACCGAGCTCTCTCTCTTTCTCTCTCCTCTAGTGTGACAACCCAGGCCTGCCAAGGGGCAGCGCTGCCATCTCCTGAGTTCCTTCTGAGAGAGCAGCTGAGGGGAAGAGACCGCCACACAGTCTGCAGCCCCATCCCTTCCCCTACCTCCCTCAAACTGCTGTCAGCACAAACATGCGGCTTCTGAAGTGAATCAAACCTCGGGTGTCAGCGGAGCAGTGACAGGGAGATGTCAGCCAGAGAGTTGAGCATGAGCCTTGTACAGTGATCTAAGATTTGAAGCATGCCATCTCAGTTTGATAACTCTCCACAGTCTTTCAGATCTGTTGTAAGGTTCGTGATTCAGGTTTGTGGCCTTGTTCTCCTGAAGAGATTTTGTGCAAGTATTTGACCCCAGAATAATTTGTTAGCCTGTCTTTTAAACTGGTGACACGCTATTAAGGCGTAAGAGTGAAAGATGTTGTCAGATTTTCCTATTGTTTAACAGTTCAACATATCCACTGGAGTTGGCAATAAGAACAAGCGGTTGAAACTAAAAAGGGTTTCATTGGAAACTTTTTCTCAACAAACCCATTGCACTTTACTGTGTGTTGAACACACAGTTTAATCTCAATATTTAGATGCTATCCGCGTTATGAATTCAAGAGTAATAGGGAAGTTTACAGGTGACAAATGTTGTCTTCTCTGTGATATCAAAGTATGCAGAGTACAAAGCAGATTTGGGAATATGGGAACAAAATGGGAGGAGTAGATTTTTAACTGGATGCTGAATTTTGTGTTTTTACAGTATTTGTTTTGATGAAATTTCCAAAGCTTGCCTTTAGCTGCCATTGAATTACAAAGTTATTTATTTGATATGTCAGTGGTGTTGGGATCAGTGTCAGTAAATGTTGTTGATCTATGTCAGATGATATTTTAAATTATGACCTGCTGTGTTAATTGTGTTTGGATAGTCTTCATTTCCTTTTGAAGCTGACATTTTGTGCCCTTTTGAAGATTTGTAATTGAAGAGATCTCACTGTGAACTTATTTTGAGCAGCAATTAAAATTAATCAATTAATATTTCATTTATGTTTTTAGCTGGGTTGAAAATTGATCAAAGTCGGACCCAGAGTGTTGTACATGTAGTTTAAGCTTGTCACGGCAAACTGATTGGTGTTTGGGTCAGTTTTGTATACCCCCTATGGTAAAACAAATAGATTTTTAATATATATATAAAAAGGCTTTTGATATCAGATCCTTTCTTCCTGTGTTTCTCTCGCGGTCTTCTTCTGATGTCTTAACTGCTTTCTCTATACAATGCGTTTGACATCACTGCTACCCCTCTTCCGGCCTGCTCTTCCCCTGATCCTGGGGCTTTCCTTGGGCTGCAGCCTGAGTTTGCTGCGAGTCTCCTGGAGCCAGGGAAATGGGGACGAGTCATGCATGGATGTCGGGGAGAGCAGGGGGCTGCCCCACAATCATGGACACCTGGGAGCTGGTGCTGAGGCGGGGGAGCTTGGTGACAACAAGGAGTATGAGCCAAGGATAGTCCCATATTATAAGGACCCCAACAAGCCGCACAAGAAAGTGCTGAGGTAAGAATTTGTCAAGAGAGTAAATCCTTGATGATATTTGTTTTAAACATCCATGGTTTGTGATTCTTTCTCTGCAAGGAGAGGAGTTTCCTTATTTATTTTCCCTTTGACTTGTTGAGAGATGAGTGTAGGAGTATTGGCTATAAGAGTAAGGACTAGCCCAAAATGTTAATTTTGCTTCAATAGGTAAAATTGGTTTGCTTTTATCTCAGACACAATTGACAATGTTTTCTGTTATCCAAAAATCATAAAGTCGTTGGTATCTTCATCTTTCAGTGTTTCAGCTGGTCTGCTTCTAAGGTCTTGATAAAGGAGCCATCAAAACACTCAGAACGTCTCGACCCGAAACGTCACCCATCTCCTTCGCTCCTTAGATGCTGCTGCACCCGCTGAGTTTCTCCAGCCTTTTGCGTACCCTCGATTCTCCAGCATCTGCAGTTCCTTCTTTAACAGAACACTGAGCATGTCAATTTGTGACACGTTCATTTTAAAGATTTAGAAAGTGCTGCTGAGGCCACACTGAGTACTGTTTTGGTCATCTTCCTATAGGAAGGATGTCATTAAGCTAGAAAGGATGTAAAGATTTATAAGGATGTCGCCAGCACTTGAGCTACAGGAAGAAGTTGGGCAGGCTAGGACTTTATCCTTCGAGTGCAGGAGGCTGATGGGTGATCTTATAGACGTGTATAAAATCATGCTGGGAATAGATAGTGTGAATCCACAGAATCATTTACCCGTTAGGGAATCAAGAATTAAAGGACACAGGTTTTTAAGTAAGAGAAGCAAGATTTAATCAACCTGAGTGGCAACCTTTTCACTCGGGGTGGTGGATATATGGAACGAGCTGCCAGACGAGGTACTTGAGACGGGTATTATAACAGCGTTTAAAAGACACTTGGACCGAAACACGTAGAAGAAAGATTTAGAGGGGTACTGGTGAATCATGGACAAACAAGACTTGCTTAGATGGGACATTTTGGTCGGCATGGACGAATTGGCTGAAGGACCCGTATCCGTGCTCTACGTGTTTGAAATGCAGTCTGTGCTCACACTAGAATGTTGTACCTGGAATGGCTCATTGCAACTATTATGTTAAGGGTCAAGAGTATCTGTCATCTGCACCACCATCAATCAGTACAGATGCTGGAATTTTGAGGAAAAAACAAAGTGCTGGAAGAACTCAGACTCGGTCTGAAAAAGGGTCCCAACCCAAACAATAATCTGCCTATTTACCTCCACAGATGCTGTCTGTTTTTGTTTGTCCAAATAAATATACGTTTAACTAGAATGGTGATAATGTATGATTCACCACTGTTTTAACATCGGTGTGAATCTTTGCAACTGTTAGAAAGTAGTAAATGTGAAAATTGCCAAAAAGATGATGCCGTTGAGATTGCTTATCTTTATTACAAAATAAGGCACAGTTAACTGCTCAAGAGCCTTACTGCCACATAAGCAGGTTGCTTCTCCCTTATTGGCTTCCCCTCTGTATCTCTGCAATGGGATCTTTAAAGAATTTTAAAATATGAAAAGTAATAGTTTTTAAAAATCCAGAAGCCTTGACTAGTAATATGTTGTAACGAGATAATATCCTAGATTATCCCCATTAGAGGAATAGAACATAGAATAGTACAGGGTTACACAAAAAGCTGGAGAAACTCAGCGGGTGCAGCAGCATCTAAGGAGTGAAGGAGATAGGCGACGTTTCGGGTCGAGACCCTTCTTCAGACTGGTCAGGGATCAGGGAAACGAGAGATATAAACAGTGATATGGAGAGATAAAGCAAGAACAATGAGTGAAAGATATGCAAAAAAGTATTGGAGATAAGGAAAGCAGGCCATTGTAAGCTGTTTCTGGTGTGAAAATGAGAAGCTAGTGCGACTTGGGGGGGGGGGGGAGGGGAGATGGAGAAGGAATGTCAGGGCCCGAGGGCTGAGGGGGGGGGGGGGGGGGGGGGGGGAAAGGAGCAGTCTGGGTTAACAGAATTGAGAAAATTCAATGTTTAAGCCCAGAGGATGCAGACTCCCCAAGCGGAATATGAGATGTTGTTCCTCAAACTTGCGGTGTTGTTCACTCTGGCCATGGAGGAGGCCCAGGACCGAGAGGTCGGATACGGAGTGGGAGGGGGAGTTGAAGTGCTGAGCCACCGGGAGGTCGGGTTGGTTATTGCGGACCGAGCGGAGGTGTTCGGCGAAACGATCGCCTAGCCTCCGCTTGGTCTCACCGATGTAGATTAGCTGGCATCTGGAGCAACGGATGCAGTAGACGAGGTTGGAGGAGGTGCAGGTGAACCTCTGTCGGACTTGGAATGACTGCTTGGGTCCCTGAAAGGAGTGGATGGGGGAGGTGAAGGAACAAGTGTAGCATCTCTTGCGGTTGCAAGGGAAAGTGCCCGGGGAAGGAGTGGAGCAGGAGGGAAGGGAAGAATTGACGAGGGAGTTGCGGAGGGAGCGGTCTTTGCGGAAGGCAGATAGGGGGGGAGATGGAAAGATGTGGCGAGTGGAGGGGTCACGTTGGAGGTGGCGAAACTGGCGGAGGACTATCTGTTGTGAATAGAATAGTACAGGATGGGAACAGGCCCTTCTGCCTACAATGTCGGTGCTGAACATGATGCCAAGTTAAACTAATCTCCTCTGTCTGCACATGATCCATATCTCTCCATTCCCTGCATATCCTTGAACACTACTGTCATATCTGTCTCCACCACCACCCCAATGCATGTTCCAGACACTGACCTCTCTGTAAAAAAAAAGCTCCACACATCTTTAAACTGTTCCCCTCAGACCTTAAATCTATGCCCTCGAGTCTTTGACATTTTCACTCTTGGAAAAAACTTCTTGCTGCTACCGTATCTATGTCGCTCCTAATTTTATACACTTCTATCGGGTCTTTCATCAGTTTTTTTATACTTTAGCGAAGACAATCCAAGGCTGTTCGACCTCTCCATATAGCTAATAACCTTTAAACCTAGGCTGCATTTAATACAAGAATAACTAATACAAATAAATCAATAAATTGGTAGATTAACCATGAAGGCATCCAAATGTCATGAAACATTCATCTAATTCACTTATATTCTAAGTAGTTTTATCCATGTAGGACAGCAGACCAACAACATAGCACTGGAACACCCTCTCTGCCTACAATGACCAGCCAACCATGATGTCAATTTAAACTGCACAATTTACTGTACATGACCTATATACCTAAATTCTCTGCATTGTGATTTAATTGTAATTACCTTCTTAAATACTAATTATATCTAAATTACATGAGAAATAATTTAAAATACTTTTACTGTATAGTATTGGCACAGCACCAGATTCAGACAAGACATGTTCTTTCCCATGAGCAGACATAACATTCTGGTATACAGTGAACTGAGGCTGACCTTGGTAGATGTTAACACTGACTCTGGTGTTCATGAAGTCTCCGAGTTTCACAGACTAGTTACAGCCCACTTGCCTGATCAAATACATATCAGCTCCATGCAAGAGCAAGCCATTTCATAGCCTTGCAGATTATTTGCTTTCAAATACTTATCTAGCTTCCAATGAGTGCTATAATTGAACCTGTGCCCAATGACTGTGTCTGGCAGTGCATTTCATTCCTCAAAGGCAGGCTGTGCACAACTGTTTCTCATCATTGGGTTATTCTGTCAGTTACCAGCATACTTTTCGAAGTTCTTGATCCTTCCACCAATGGGAATCGCTTCTATCTATTTTATCTTTACCAAACATGTTATTACTTACCTTTGTCAAAATCCCTTCACAATTTCCTTCTCCAAGAGTCAAGAGAGAGAGAGAGTCAAGAGTGTTTTATTGTCATACGTACTGAAATGGTACAATTCAATTCTTACTTGCAGCGCCACAAAAGGTTTGTAAACACAATACTCAATAGATTATATAATAAACAAACACAGAAAAGCAAGCTTGATAAATTATAAAAACAGTATAATGCAAAATAAAACAAAGTCCAAACTCCCAAGTGCAACCAAGGCAGTTTGGAGTTTAGTTGGAGTTGCAGTGTTTAGTAGTCTGATGGTTGTTGGGAAGAAGCCAAATAGAACAACCCTAGCGACCCCCATCAATTAATCCATATAACCGAAAGTCCTTCTTCCTGGCATCACCGGAGTAAATCTTTCCCACCCTAAAACATTTACGTTTTTCCCCCAAGAGTGTCATAACAAATGTAGTACTAGAGGTGTGTGTGAATGTGATGTTTTTTGAAGTTCATTTATTTATCTGATTAAACATGAGCAAGGAAGTCTGCTGCTTATCCTTCACCACCCTCCCTGAGCGAATGAACCAGTTAATTCACAATACTTAGAGCAAGTACTGTGGTACCAAGTGTACTTTGGGTGGAGACTTTAACATCCATCACTTAGAGTGACTCAGTAGCATCGTCATTCATGAAGTTCATAGTGATAGTCTTAGCTCAGTGAGGTTCTAATGAACACATAGCGGGCCTGTCTAAGGAACTAGCCCTAGGTTTACATCCTCGCCATTACACTTCCTCTGGATCTACCCAGGTCCAGGAAGAATACCAGGAAGAATATCATCATGCAGCCATCGTACAAATTAATTCCTGTCTTGTGAGAGGTCCTCTCTTGTGTTGTGTGGCTTCTGTGGTCCTTCTAAAAGATGTAGAGGTTGATAAGGACTAGCAGCTCAAATCTAGGCATCCATATCCCTTTGTGGGCCATCAGGACCACTGGAATTGAACTCCACTCCAGTCTTCATAAGTCATAGGGGCAGAATTAGGCCATCCAGCCCAATGAGTCTACTCCGCCATTCAATCATGGTGGATCTATCTTTCCCCTTCAACCCAATTCTCCTGTCTTCTCTCCGTAACCTTTGACACCTGTACTAATCAAGAACATGTCAATCTCCACTTTAACAATGACTTTTTAACCCAATGACTTGGCCTCCACAATGAATTCCAGAGAATCACCACTCTCTGTCTACAGGCTTAGCATATCCTTCAGGCCACCGCTTCCCATTGAGCCACCTGGCTAACCTGGTTCAGTGAGGTGTGCAGAAAAACATGCCAGGTGTAACATCAGACTAACCCCAAAACATGAGTCATGGCAAAACCGTGTAAGGTAACAGAATTGTGTAGCTTAGTAAGAGGCCATTTGGCCCACCAGATCCTGGCAAGCCATTTTTGCCCATCTACAATAAATCCCATGACTCTTGGACACTACAAACGCCAACTGAACTATGAACTACAAACTGTCTTGGTTGCACTAGGGGTTTGGGGTTTTTATTGAACTAATTTTCTTTCATTCATTGAACTCTTTCTGTTTATAATATTATCTATGAGTACTATATTATCTATGAGGGGGGGCACAGTGGTGCACTGGTAGAGATTCCTATGACCTGTGACAGTGTGGGTTTTCTCCAGTGTGATCTCCGGTGAGGGTATAAGATAGAACTAGTGTACGGGGTGATTGTTGGTCGGCGTTGACTGGGGCTGAAGGACCTATTTCCATGCTCTAAAACTAAAACAAAAAAATTACTGTGTTTACAGACCTGTTATGCTGCTACAATTAAGAATTTCAATATTCTGTTTTCGGTACATATGACAATTAAACACTCTTGATATTTAATCTCCAGTCTCTAAGTAATGGATGACCACTTTTGTATAAATCTCCACTGCATCCACTTGCCATTTTTCCAAAATTCTGCAACCAGAACTACTGTAATACTACAACTAGACTTAACCAGTGTTTTTATAAAGATTCTGAATTTGTACTCTGCTTTTCGTTTGTGCTTTTTTAAACAACTGAAGTGTTATTTGATACCTTTAGTTCCCATTAAGATACTTTTGTAATGTTGCAGTGCAATCAGTTTGAACAAAATAAACTCTCACAAATAGCAAATAAATGACCAGTTCGTCTGTTTGCATTGAGGGGTAAATATTGACAAGACCACCCCACTCTTTAATAATGCTCTGGGATCTTTTCCATTCCCCTGAGAAAACTAATAAATAATGTTGCAACGAGTATTGGTGCTTTCATAAGAGGAGGAGAGATGTAATTGAGGGAAGAGAAAGTTAGTACAAGCACAGCTTGACATGCTTGAAGTTGACTCTGTTTCTTCCACCAGAACCCGTTATATCCATACAGAGTTGGGAATCCGTGATCGCCTGTTCGTTGGGGTACTCACATCAAAAGCAACCTTGAACACATTGGCTGTATCTGTGAATCGGACAGTAGCCCACCACTTTAGCAGGCTGGTTTACTTCACTGGGTTCCGCAACACCAAGATCCCACATGGTATGCAGATAGTATCCCACGGAGACGACCGACCCGTGTGGCTGATGTACCGGACCATCCAGTACATCTATGAACATTACGGCAATGAGTTTGACTGGTTTTACTTGACTCAGGACAACACGTACACTGAGGCGGAGCGCATCAAGTCTCTCATTTCTCACCTGAGCATTAACAGCGACCTGTATTTGGGACGGGCGGAAGAGTTCATCGGTGGCGACCTTGACTCCCGCTACTGCCACGGCGGCTACGGCTATGTGTTGTCTCGGAGCGTCCTCATCAAGCTTCAGCAGTACCTGGACAGCTGCCGCAATGATATCCTGAGTGCGCGGCCAGACGAGTGGCTTGGTCGCTGCATCATCGACTTTGTTGGCATCGGCTGCATTGACAAGCACAAGGTCAGTAAATTATGGTCCCTCACTGCTGTTCATTCCTAACGTGCGGAGAGAAGTGTTGAGAAGGTAGAGCTTGGTATGTTTGCAATGATTGAGGAAAGACTGTGCGACCTAAAGAGGAGTAGGAGTTGGACGTCACTTGGAGGATGATACAAACGGAGAACGCTGCTAGGTGCTGAGGCTGAGTTAATAATTTTTAATCCGTGATCAAAAGAGTTTACATGTCGACAGTGTGGAGCTGTAAACCCAATGTGAAGTTATGATATTGATCAGTTCTGAATGTGCACAATGATAGAACAAGTGGTTGAACAGGTGGCATGGTGGCACAGCTGGTAGAGCAGCTGCCTCACAGTGCCAGAGACCCAGGTTCCACCCAGACCTTGAATGCTGTCTGTGGAGTTTGCAAGTTCTCCCTGTGACCATGTGGGTTTCCTCCACATGTTCTGGTTTCCTCTCATCCCAAGGGCATGCAGGTTTGTAAGTTGATGGGCCTCTGTAACTTGTCCCTAGTGTGTAGGCAATTGATGAGAAAGTGGGATAACTTGGAACTTGAACAGGTGATCAGCAGTCAGCATGGTCTTAGTGGGCCAAAGGCCTGTTTCCATGCTGTATCTCTAAACTAAACTGGTTGGCTGGAATAGAATGCCTTTTATTGTCATTCAAACAGCTTGGTTTGAATGAAATTGCATTTTCTACAGTCTTAACAATTACAAAAAAAAACCAAGACCCACGCTTAACACACTTTACACAGACATCCATCACAGTGACTCTCCAACACCTCCTCACTGTGATGGAAGGGAAAAGTCTTATCTCTTCCCTTGTTCTTCTCCCGTGGTCCAGCAGTCCAACTGCAACGTCGAGGCGAACTGGGGCTCCTGATGTTAAAGCCCCCGGCAGGCGATGGTATGTCCCGTGGCGATGTTAGGCCCCCGCTCAGAGTCCTTTAAACCCCGCAATTCCAGCGGCAGAAGTTGGCGTTGTGGGAGCTCCGAAAAGCGGTCTCCCACCAGGGACCTGCGAGGTCCCAATGTTCCTGTCCACTGGGCCTGCGGCTGGAGCCTCCGTAGCTCCGAAGTTGGGTCGCAGCCGCACGCCACCACTGCTCCTCCCACTCCGGTTGGCCAGCTCGGCAATGGCAGGTCTGCAGGCTCCGCGACTGGAGTCCTCAGGTTAGTTCTGGCCGGTGGCTGCCGCTGGCTCCACGATGTTAGGCCCAACGACATTGGGGACCCGACAGGGAAAAAAGTCGGGTTTCTCCCAACGCTCCACATATACACAACAAAAAAAATAATAATAAAACTAGAATCTAGTTAACATACATTTAACGAGACCAAAAAAAAAGACAGACGGACTGCAGTCGAGCCGCTGCCGTTAGGTGCCGCCACACCATACCCAGCTGGCTAGTAATTGTTCTCTGTAAATTGCCCTAGGATGTAGGTGGGTGGTAACATCTGGGGGAGTTAATGAGAATGTGGGGAGAATTTATTTTAAATGGGTTAATGTCGGATTAGTAACATTGGTGTTTGATAGTCAGAAGCTGAAGGTCCACATATCCAGTTTATAAAGAAATACAAGGATAGAGCGTGATGGAGAGGGTGGAAGGAGGTGTAAATCTCCTTGCTGTAAATCTACATTGGGCCAAATGATCTGTCTCTGTTGGCATAAAATCCAGAGGTTCTGCAACAAACAGTTACCCACTCAGTCGGCTGTAACTGTGTACACAAAAGCACACTGTGGATGAACTGGCAAGATAATCCCAATATTTACTCTGCCCACTATCCACATACCACATCGTAATATCAGGAGTCCTTAATTATGGGGTACACTTTAACCTCCAGACGTTATAATTTAGCCTTCAACCTTCCTCAGATCTAAGTTACCTCAGACCATTCTCCCGAACGCTTTATATCCAATGAAATAATTTTTGAAATGTACTTAATGTCAGAATGCAATTGGCCAATTTTCACTCACGATGGTCTCACAGCTCGCCATGTGATAATGACTGGATAATCTTTTTGCAATGACACCTGAAGGGTAAAGATATGAAATTTGTTCACGTTCTCTGAAATGTGTGCACATTCAGAGGGCAATTCTCAGATTAACCAAAAAACTAGTGTGCTTCCTTCAGTGTAGGGAGGAACTGCAGACGCAAGTTTAAAGCAAAAACAGACATAAAAAGCTGGAGTAACTTCTTCCCAGAAATTCTTCCTGACCCGTTAAATAAGTGACATTCTCATCCATGAAGGTGATAGTTATTAATTGCATAACATGACTTTAGTAGATTGCCTGCCTGCACTGCTGTGTTGGTAGCACACGGGCCAGGCCAGTTCCAGCTATAACCTAGATGTGTGCCAAATTAGAGACGCAAGAAACAGATGCTGGACAAAAAACAAACTGTTGGAGGAGCTCAGCAGATCGGGCAGCATCCGTGGAGGGAAATGGACAGACGACGTTTCATGTTGAGGCCTTTCTTCCATCAGTTTGCAGATGGAGCCCGACCCAAAATGTTGTATGTCCATTTCCCTCCCAGGTTGCTGTCTGACTCACTCCAGCTGTTCTTCCAGCAATTTGTTTTCTGCACTGTGCTGAATTAGTCAGTCCCAGACAGATGAACCAAAGATGTTTTCAAAACTGCTTCCACTTCCCCAGTAGGAGAAGGGCAAGACGGCAGCACGGGTCTTTCCTGTCTGCTACTTACAGATCAGTAACTTACTAGAAGCGCGGGTATCCTGTGTGTATTGATTCATGAATCATGGTGTCAGACAGTCTGCTGCCGTGGATTCTGAGCTGCTGTTATTGCCTCAGGAGGGCCTGGCACAAGAGAGCCACAGTATCTTTGAAGTAATAATTCACTGAGTGCCATTGCCTTCTGGAACGCAGAACATTGAAAGGGGTAATAAATCTAAGCAAGGAAAAATTTAGCTACTGAAGTGGTTTTAATAAAAGGTACTAATCTGAATATGTCTTACTTCCTGTGCAGTAAACATAACTAGTAGCAGATGGTCATTTTTACCAGGGCAGAGCTGAACAAGTTTCTCTAATTATATAACATTTATTTATAAAACATACCAAAGTACGTTGGATATTTAAAATTAATCCCAGAAAACTGAGCATGTTTTTCATGGGAATCCCCATTCAATGGATATCTATCTTTTCTCTTCAAGGTCTGATGGGGCATCATGTTTTCGCCACTTTTATCTTAGTTTCTGTTACATACCACAAAGTTGTAATTTTCTTCTTGCGAATGAAACATAAACCAAAGGAATAGTTAGATCTCAAGCCGGGTGTTGAGCAGCCATGTTGTTGTCTCTGCGTCAATGTCTGCCAGGCCCTGAGCTCCATTTGGTGGGTGGTAGAGCTAGCACCCAGAGATGACATGGTTGACTTTCTGTTGTTCTGCTCCGCAGTCACAGACTGGACTCTGGCGGAGTCCCCATCTTTACATGCTGGCATTAAAACGCCCAACTCCAGTACAAAGTTGTAATGTTAGATCTCAAAGAGTTGTAATGAAACAACAGCATGGCTTTCTCTCAGCTCATCCAGTAAGCAATGAGTTGTATCTCCAAGAGCAGAATCCTAATGTCATATTTACCTCTGACCCCCTATATTGTTTTCTCTATTGTTTTGTTGCTGACTCCTGAATCGTGACTTGGTATCCATTTCCCATTACATATGACGATGCATCCTCACATTACTGTTTGCTTGGGAAAATTGAATTTTTGACAACACCTATGAAGTCAGAACCTATTTCCGTGGATGAAAATATCAAATACTAAAGGACATAGCTTTATGGTGAGGAAGGTGTGCAGGACGAGGTTTTTTTACAGAGAGGGTGATGAGTGCCTGGAACGCATTACTTGGGGTGGCGATGGAGGCAGGTATGATTGTGGTTATTAAGAATCTTTTGGATAGGCTCATGGACATGTAGGGAATTGAGGGATACGGTAGCAATGTTACAAAATTTTGAGATTTGAAAAATCAAGTCTGCAATTTATCCCATCAGATAAAGCATACAAAGAAGTTTACCCCATATCGGCAGGCAAAGACATGGCCAAATCGTTTGGGGACTAAATAACATTTTTACGTCGTAAAATTAGACAAAGGCCACCCCAAGAAGCAAGATTATATGTGAAATACACGACTTACCCTTTGTTTTGTCCTGATATTACGATCCGTCACGTTGAAGGCGTTGAGGGCGTTTAAAGTAGCAATGTTACAAAATTTTGAGATTTAAAAAATCAAGTCTGCAATTTATCCCATCAGATAAAGCATAAAAAGAAGTTTAATTTGACACCTAATTTACTTTCATATCTTCAGTATTAAGAAAGTTATGGCCATTTTCATACTTGGAAATTAGCATCTTGCTCCCCATTGCCTTTCAATTGACTTAACTCAAAAGCTGTTATCTGGAAAAGTTAAAAGCCCATAACTTTCTTAAAAATTAAGAGCTCAATGAAATTTTCAGTTATTATAGATTAAAGCATTCTGAAACAAATATGAAACAATCTTACTTGGATGACCTGAAATTAAAGCATATAATTAGTTAGTTATCTAATTGTAGCTAATTACAAAATTCAATGAGTAGATCTAAACATCTATCCATCTTAAAAGATAAACTTTTTTTAAATTGCCTAGGTGTCCAAATAACATTCACACAATAATCCACAATAAAACATAATTTTTAAATCTCATTTTCATGAATTTCTGGGCCAAATGGAAGGAATTTAGTGTTTGATTCCTGTAAATTAATGGCCATTTAAATCAACTAGCGGGTGGCTTTTAGTAGAATGCGGTGGATTGGAACGTTGCGTGTAGCGGTGAAGTAAAATATTGTTTGTTCATACATTTTTTGGGACCCCATTTCGCAACATAAAAAATATTATTAAAGCCTCCCGAAAAACCAACTTTTAATATAAAAATAAACTATTTACCTTTCCTTCTCCCCTACGCAAAATCCTTCCGGTTGTCGGTGCTCACGGCTTTTGAAGGTGATTTTTAAATTATTCTAGTTAATAAATAATTTAGAGTAATTTAAAAATACCTTCATTCATGAAATGTCGGAGCGATTTTTCTTCCGCAACGAAATCGCCCGACATTCATCGATTTTCCAGGTCTGTTGAAAAATGGCACTTTAAGCCCGCCCCCCTCTGAAAGGCGCCAAAGTCGTGCACACGGGGAGCGGCAGAACTGCAGCGCTGCTCATGTAAGTTTTGCAACATACCTATTTAAAGTAGCTTTTTACTTTAATCCAACTATTAAATTGTCCAGCGATTTATATTTAAAAAAAAAATTAAATTAAAAAACGGGAACGGAAGTCCGATCAATTTTTCTTCATCGACTAGCAGCCCGAGGAAATCCTTCACCGACAAGCGATATAAACCTTCATTTTAATCCCGCAATTCCCCCCCCCAAAGGCGCCGTAGTCGCACACACAGCCAGTGGCAGATCCGCAGCGCCGCTGAAGGTAGGTTTTGTAACATCGCTAGATATGGATTATGTGAAGGCAAGTAAGGGTTGGTCTTGGAATTATGTAAGGCACAAACATTGTGGGCAGAAGGGCCTGTTCCTGGGCTGTACTGTTCTATGTAAGAAGTAAAGATGTATTATAAAAATCTACTTGGGAGGCAAATTTGTAAATGGTGGTGTTCCTTGTAATCTTTGTCCTTTGCAAAAGAGCAAGTTGAGAATTCAAAGCACTTCTGAACTGCAGTCACGTGAAATTGTTAATTTTAACCATGCCCAACTTGAGCTGCTAATTTTAGTTGCATGCGTAAAGACACAAATGATAGAGTTTGTTAATAGCATAGTTTCTGTTATGCTTTTTCAAATTAAGCCATCCCACCAATGAGAGAGCGTTGGCAATGCCACAGGCAGGTCAAGTCAGGTCAGGTCAGTCAAGTTTATTATCATATGCACAAGTACACTGAGGAAAAGGTACAATGGAAGTCTTGCGTGCAGTAGCATCTCAGGTGCATAGACAAACACGCAAAAATATATATATGTAATTTACACACAAATTCCACAAAATACTGAAATGAAAACGACTACTTGAAAACAATTAATCTGTGCAAAACCCAATGAGAAAATCAGTCTATCAAGGTTTTGCAGGTCCAGTGACTCAGATGCAAGCCTGATCTCAGATGCTGCTTGTGTGAAACATGCATGTTCTTCCTGTGACCACATGGTTTTCCACTAGGTATTGTAATTTTCTCCCACATCCCAAAGATGTGCATGTCAGTAGGTTAATTGGTTTCTGTAAACTACTCCAAGTGAATGGTGGAGTCTATGGGTAATTAATAGTAAGATTAAACAAGAACTTACCAGTTTGAAGTTTGATCTTTATTTTATGAGGAGTTGCGATGAGGGATTTCGTGAAGAACCCGCCAGCACGCATGCGCGACATACTTCAAAGCCGCGGTGTGGAATCACAGAAAAACCCAAGCCAAGAAATGACTTGTTATAGTAAGATTAAAGAGACTCTAAGTTGACTTTATGATCGAGGGTTGGGAGCGGAGGGCACGAAATCCCTCATCGCAACTCCTCATAAAATAAAGATCAAACTTCAAACTGGTAAGTTCTTGTTTAATCTTACTATTTCATTTCGGAGTCACGTGAGTGACTTCGTGAAGACTTCAAAGCTTCTGTGATTTCACGCCCTGGACAACGTCCATGCTATCACACACGCTACTGAAAAGGTGGACAGCAGTAATCAATTTCCGTCACTGTTTCTCTGAAAAAATAATAATATTTATTAATAACAACAAGAAAGGACCCCTCACTGAGGGGGAACTGTATGTTCTCGGCCTGCATCCAGCACGGCTCCTGCGAACATTCCAGGTACGGTGACGGGTTTATTGTAAAACCGTTGAAAAGTGGCTTCACTGGCCCATCCCGCTGTGGCAAGTATCTGGTCCATGGGCACCTCCATGGCCTTTGCCGCCGATGTTGATGCTGCCCTGGTGGAATGGGATTTAAAAACATCAGTGTCAATACCTGCTTTGTTCAAGACGATCCTGAGCCATCGGGATATCGTCTGCACCGTCACTCTATGGTGAGGTTTTTTGTGACTGATGAACAGGTATTGCTCCATTCCCCTTATTTTCCTCGTCACTTTGATATAGTGGCGGATATGGGTGGCTATGCATAGCCTAGCATCAGCGGGGTATGCTGGAAACTCCAGCTGCAGCCCTGTAAATCCAGGTCTATGCTGCTTGAGCAATTCATCAACGAAGAAAGTGACCCGTTCAGGGGTAGAGATCATTCTGTCGATCTTGGCCTTGTGAAGCGTTTGCACCCTTTGTGCTGAAGTAAGTGCCATCAACATCACCACCTTCAGGGTGAGTTTGTCCAATTCGAGCCCCATCATGGGTGACCATGTTCTCAGCAGGGTCAGCACTTTGCCAATATCCCATGTGACGTTGTAACGGGGCCTCGGCGGGTTGGAATTAAATATCCCCCGCATAAGTTTGGAGACCAATTTATTGGATCCTACCTCAATATTGAGGTAGGACGAGAGCACACTCCTGGCGCTATTGATGGCATTATAGCTGAGATGTTGATCATGATGTAGCCCCGCAAGAAATTCCAGCACATCTGTGATGGAGACGGAGTCATATGCAACGTCCATGCGGCCACAATAGGATTCCCATTTCCTGATGTACGATAAGTACTGCCGTCTTGAGGACTCCCTGCATGATGCTCCCATGGTATCCATTGTCCTTGAAGATAGACCATACTGAAGTAGTGGCCTGTTCAGATCCTGCAAGCCAATAGATTCAAATGACTATGGCAGGGGTGTGGTTCCCCTGTGGCAGGGTTCGTCACCAATTGTGGGCAACCCTCCAAGAGGACCCATGGTTGACTTATCATTCCAAGGACCACCGGATACCATGATTGCGTAGGCCAGTCGGGTATAATGAGGATGCCCTTGGCAGCATCGAGCTGGATTTTCCGCAATACCCGACTGATGAGGCAGAATGGAGGAAAGGCATAGAAGAACCATTTCCCCCAGTCTAGCGAGAATGCGTCCATCGCCATTGCCCCAGGATCTGGCTCCCATGATACGTATGTTGGTACCTGATGGTTCAACCGTGACGCAAAAAGGTCAATATCCGGTTTACCAAATTTGGCTGTAATTTTGGTGAATATTTGGGGGTTCAACATCCACTCGATGTTGTCATTGAACTTCCGTGACCTGGTGTCCGCCACTGTATTGAGCTCACCTGGCAAGTAGGTAGCTGAGATCCAAATATTCCGTTGAATACACCAGAGCCAAATTGTGTTTGCCAATTCATTGCATGAAATTGACCTGGTACCGCCCATATGATTCAGATAAGCCACCGCAGTGGTATTGTCTATTTGGAGACGGACATGAGTGTTAGTCATGTTTGAACAATAGGCTCTTAGTCCGTGGAATGCTCCTAGCATCTCCAAATAGTTTATCCCTTGTGCTAACAACAAAGTAGCTTCAAGTGAATCCCATCTACCTCCACAACTGTTATTGTTGTCCGTAGCTCCCCAGCCATGGGAGCTTGCATCTGTTTGCAAGTATACCATTGGACGAGGCACAATGATGGGTTTAAATGAGTTATGGATATTGCCAATCCACCATAGTAACTCAAGTTTTGCCTTAACCGGCAACTGCATGGGTCTATCATAATGTCCAGCATTTAGTTTTAATGCTGTTATTTTTGACCTTTGTAAATTCTGATAGTGTAAAGGTCCATATTGAGCAGCTGGAAATACTGCTACAATTTTGCCAATTACCCTGGCAGTTAATCTGATAGACGGTATACTGGCGCAGACCAGGTTCTTGCATGCTTGAAACACATCACCAACTTTGTTAGTTGGGATGGTGGTGATCATGCGATTGGAGTCTATCGTGAACCCCAAGTAGTCCATGATCTGTGCGGAGAGGAACTTTGATTTGTCTGGATGGATTATAAACCCCATTTGTTGAAAAATTTCCACTGTGGCTGAAACCGCCAACTCTGCGGATTCCAGAGTGTGCCCAATTATCAGAATGTCATCCAAATAGGCCATGACCGTATGATTTTGTCTCCGCAGTGTAGATAACACTGGCTTGAGTAGTTTGGTGAACAGTCTGGGGGCTGTAGTAAGCCCATTGGGCAATGCTTTGTATTGCCAAAGCTGATCCATCCAGGTAAACTTCAAGAACTTCCTATGATGTTTCCGAATGGATACTGAATAGTATGCATCTTTTAAATCAATGCATGCCATGAAGCAGCCCTCCGAAATCAAAGATTTGGCTGTTTCAAATGTGTCCATTTTGAAATGGGTGTATTTTACAAAGGTATTCAAGTGAGTTAAATCTATAATGACCCGGCATCCACCGTCTTTTTTAGTTTTAGTAAATATATTAGACACAAATTCAATTGGTTCATGTGTGGTTCGTTCTATCACACCTTTGTCTTGTAAACTCAAGATTTCAGCATAGCCTTCTGCCAATTCTTTTTTGGAAAGTGCAAATTTGCGATTCGGCATATGCTGGGGTGGAGGCAATTGGCCATGAATAAACTCAATTTCATAACCCTGAATACTTTGCAAGATAAACTCATCTGAAGTGATGGTTTCCCAAGCCTCCTTAAATCCCCGTAATCTGCCCCCAACTCGTGAGGTTAGACATGCAAGTGCATGGAACCCAGACCCCCTTACCTTCATGGTTATCGGCGGTCCCTGGGATTTTTGGTGGGACGTGGAGGTGCTGGGTTTCGTGGTTGGTGCGGAATCCGCATCTTCCATGCTGGCTGCTGAGGGCCTAGTCCTAAAAAAGGCCTGGGCTGAGGAGGCTGTTGATATTGAGGAGGTGCCGGAACGTAGGTCCTTGTTGGCCTGTCGGTCTGACCTCGTGGCCTGAAGTAAGGTGTCTTCTTGGCCGAAGGTCTGGCCACAAAATGTGGTCTCATCAGACCTATGGTTTTCGCATGGTCATCCAGCTCTTTGACCTGCTTTGGGAGGTCTTCCCCGAACAGCTGTCTAGGTGGGGGGGTAGGAGGTGCTCTGCATAGTCCCGCAAATTGGGGATTCAAGGAAGGTTTGATAATGCTCTTCCGGAAAGCGTTGATCTCGTACTGCGTATTGCAGAGCAGAGCTAGAGCATCCTCCTGTTCGGTGCTTAGATCAACCCCATCTACCGACTTTGCAAAAGCGGTGATCCCAGACGTAAGTAGTTTTAAAATCCTCTGCAGTTTCACTTCCTGCGCTCTGATGCCCGGGCTGATATTACCCCAGATTGGCATGTTCACAATCGGCACGTGGAGTGAATTGCAGTTCCCTGGAGCCTTGTGTCTCTCCATGGCCTTTGCAAGGACCTCCTCCTGCAATTGATGATTGGTAAGGTAATCTATGGTTGCGGCCAGTTTGATGTTGAGGGGTTGTCCTGATGATACGGGTAACCCGAATTTGGCTGCCACATCCAGCAGATCTTCCTGAAGGACCTCAGGTGCTGCTGGGGCATGTACCAGGATATCCTCCTCATCTGGTCTTATGTTGTCCATAGATGGGGACGGGGATATATCCACGAGTCCCCTGGAGCTGTGTGTGTCCTGTTTCTGATTGAGTAGAACTTGCTCCAATATCCTCTCCATACGATCCAAGCGCCCTTCATCGGGCGGGTGTGGGAGGTAAGAGGCCTCGTGCCCGAAGGAACTCCTGAGGCTCCGATCATCAGTCCCGTACCTCGTCGAGGTAATATCGGTACTGTGATGATGTGTCGCTACCAGCCGCCTCGGCGAAGCTGAGCGATTCCCGCGCGGACCTGCTCGAGCGCCTCCTCTTCGCTGAGCTGGACCCGGCTGCCTCGAAGGGCATGGGTGGGGAGAGGTCGGCACCTGACGCCGCAGCGTGGTGACCCGACGTCCGCACGGGCTTGCCGACTGTCCTGAATCTGGACCCAGACGGCGTACGGTCCCGACCTGCCCCCAGAGGGGAAGCAGTGACCTAGGCGAGGCTCCACCCTTGTGACTCCTCCTGGTCCCTCTGGGTGGTGAGTCGACACTGGCCCTTCTTGGTCTGCCAGTGGACTCGGGCCTGCCTGATTCACCAGACCACTTCCTAGTGGCTCCTGGTGAGACCTCAACCCGCGAAGGGCTAGGTAGTGGAATTGTATCCCTGCCTCCTTCAAGAGGGCTCAGGGAGAAGGGCCGCGCATCAGCACGCGAATCCCTTTTGCTTGTCTCTACAAACGACCCAGTGGGTGAGAGAGAGATGGAGTCAGGATGCACCTGCTCCGGCGCTGTACCGACTGATTGTTCTGCAGGTACCCCGCTAGGGCATAGCTGCGTCGGTGAACCGGATCCTGTGAATACAGGGCTCCCCGGCTTGCGCGCCTTTTTCCCCGCCCGTCCTCCTGCCGTGGAGGGGGGCTCCGGGTTGGGTTGCCGACAACTCCTTGTAGAAGTTTTACGGCCTTTGTTTTTCCTGCTGTCCATGTCTCTGTGGAAGAAAACACAATTACTTACACAGAACAACCAACTCAAGGTTGTTAGTACTTACCTGAGTGGCCCTTATGAAGGGCTGGTGATGGGCCGCGCTCCTCTCCAGCCGTCGACTGCAATGCGAGCGACGATATGTCGCGCATGCGTGCTGGCGGGTTCTTCACGAAGTCACTCACGTGACTCCAAAATGAAATGAGAATGTAGGGGGAATATAAAGCAAAGTGGGCTTAGAGTATGGGTGGCGCCGCGAGCCGGCAGCCTCAACAGCAGCTGTTTGTCCTTTCCACATTTTTTTTGTTTTTAGTATGTCTAAAGGTGTGTTTTAGTGTGGGGGGGGGGGAGGTGGGGGCGGGAATTGGGGGAAACTTTTTTAGTCACTTACCTCGGTGGAATGCGACTTTTCCCCAGTTGCATTTCACTCTCCCTCTCGGCCTAACAGCTTGGATTGGTGCGGCCTCTCCCGGAGTCAGGGCCTAGAGCTTCAGCATCGGGCGCAGCGCAGACTTTCCATCGCAGTCAGAAGAAATGTTCCGACCGCCGGACTGCAGCCCATAACATCCTGCGCGGTCTTAGGAGCTTCTAGCCGCGGGCGCTGTGTGAACTTTCCATCGCAGAGCCTGGGATCCCTTGCCGGGGATCACTGGAGAAGAGCTCCGACTACCGGCCTGTGGCCTATAACATCGTGAAGGTAGGAAGCAGCCGATTCGGGACCTCCAAGCTGAGGAGTGTCCGTCCGTCCCGACGTTGGAGTTTCGAGCATCCCGATGAGAGGGCCGTTTGTAGCAGCGACTGCGGAGGGTTCATGGCCCTGACCACAGATGAACAAAGGAGGAGGACTGACTGAAAGTTATTGCCTTCCACCGTAGTGAAGAATGTCGATTCCACTGTGATGGGTGTTCATGTTATATTCTATTGTGTATTGTGCTCCTTTTGTTTGTATGACTGCATGGTAAGTCAAATTCCACTGTACCTTAATTGGTGCATGTGGCAATAAATGTGAACTTGAACTTGATGGACAGTGTAGACTCGGTGGACGGAGGGGCCAGTTTCCTTGCTGTGTGACTGTGCCTCGCCCTTCCCGTCTCTGCAATGCCCAAAAACCCGGTGGTTGTAGGAAAGTTGCTCTTCTGGAAAAGCCTCTATCATCTCTGGTACTGGCACAAACTTCATAACCTTGTCATGAATTTCACAGCCTTGTTTAACCAGTCTCAAATTGAACCATAACCGTGGTATAAAGTGTCAAATACTTCAAAACCAAAATTGGGTAAAATTGGTACGTAGGAACAGAAATAAGCCTTCATTCCCTGAGGCATATTGCGTGCTTGAATTAAAGTTTCATTTATATCTCAACTCTTTTATTTGTTCACGGGATGTAGACTTACCTGGTGATGCCAATGTTATTTGTCCATCTCTAATTGCCCATGAACTGAGGAAACATTTGAAAGTCAGGACACACAGTGGATCAGCCAGAGAGGGTTGGGACAGCAGACCTCTCTGAAGGACGTTAGTGAACCACTTCGGTTTTTATAACAGTCCAATAACTTCATGACCACTACTACTAAGAGATTTATAGCATTGTATAAATCTTCCATCAAAACACAGGCATTATGTGGCACCTTGATCTGTATATATCCAAACCTCCTTATGACAAAATAAATTATTAGCAAAATAGGAGTGATTACTAAACAGAAGAATAAATTCCATAAGGACTTAACATATGCTTCATTAAATTCCAATCTCCTTTCACTCCCTGATCATTAGGGGCAATTTACATAGACAATTAACTTACAAGCCTGTACGTCTTTGCGATGTGATTGGATTCCAGAGAAAACCCACGTGGTCATGAAGAATGTGCAAATTCCCCACAGGCAGCACCCAAGATTAGGATCAAACTGGGGTCTCTGGCACTGTGAAGCAGCAGCTCAACCCGCTGCGTCACTGTGCCGCCCTCTCCTCTGACGAATGATTGATCATGAAATGGGTGGAATTAGTACAAATTGTGACTTTTAACAAAGCTTTATTTAATGCATAGCCACAAAATAAATTAATAGAGGTTCAACCACAAAACTACCATAGGTTGGCTTAGCCTCATCCACTAATGGTATCCTTATTTCAATGTTCTGGCACCCACTCAAACTGTCTGCCTGAATGCTGAGAAGCTGTAACCTTTAGCCACCCATGTGTTCACCACCCAGAATATGGATGGCAGAGAGGAACTCTCATGGGCAGCTACTGCTGAGGCATCGTACTGAATAAAGATGCCAAGCCAAATATCAAAATCTGTTTGTGCAATGTTTTATTTGGACTGAAGTGTAAATTTGACATTTCTGTAGCACTTCAACAATCCTGAGTGCCCTAAGTCCCATCACCCCAACTGAACAGAGAGATATAACACAGAAACATGTCCTTCAGTCCATCAAGCATTGACTATCCATTTTTAATCCCATTTTTTATTCTCCCCATATTCTGAGCAACTCCTTCACATTGAATGGTAAGGCCCAGTGGGATGTTGTAGAGCAGGGGGGCCTAGGAGTACAGCGACATAATTCCCTGAATGTGGCATCACAGGTAGATTGGGTGATCAAGAAAGTTTTTGGTATATTGGCCTTCATCTGTCAGGATATCGCATCAAGATGTTATGTTACTATTGCACAAGACATTGGAGAGGCCCACACTTGGAGCGCTGTGTTCAGTTTTGGTCTCCCTGCTACAGAAAGAATGTCATTAAGCTGGAAAGAGTGCAGAGAAGATTTACAAGAGTGTAGCCGGGACTGGAGGAGCTGAGCTATAGGGCAAGCTAGGACTTTATTCCTCGGAAGACAGGGGTCTGAGGGGTGATCTTATAGAGGTATATAAAATAATGAGCGGAAAAGATAGTGTGAATGCACATAGTTTTTACCCAGCATAGGAAAATCAAAGACAAGAGGACATAGGTTGAAGATGAGATGGGAACAATTTAATATGCACCTGAGGGACAACATTTTCACTCAGAGGGTGTTAGGTATATGGAATGAACTGCCAGAGGAGATAGTTGACGTAGGTACTATGAGGACATTTAAAAAAACACTTTGGCAGGTATATGGATAGGAAAGGTTTAGAGGGATATTGGCCAAATGTGGGAAAATGGGAATAGTTTAGATGGGGCATCATGGTCAGCATGGATGAATTGGGCCGAAGGGCCTGTTTCTGTGCTGTATGACTGTATGATAAACTGAAAGCTAAAATATAGATACAGCAAACAAATTCGCAGGCAATCAATATGATTGTTTTTATTGACCGTTAATATTAGACCCTGATGAGACCTCATCGGGAACATTGTGTGCAGGTTTTATGTGTCTATTACAAGTCATGTGTGATTGAGCGAATGCCGCGAGGGTTTAGCTGATTGAATAATATTTAACATGGAACAGTACAGCACAGGAACAAGCTCTTTGTCCTACTTGCCGAGCATGCCAAGTTAAATTAATCTCCACTGCCCACATGTGATTCATATCCCACCATTCCATGCATATCCATGTGCCTAACTAAAAGCCTCTTATTTTAGAGCAAAGGATTTTAGGAACTGGGGAGGATTGGAAAGGCTGAACTTATTTTCCCTGGAGCAGAGGCTGAGGGGCGATTATAGAAGTATACAGATTGTAAGAGGGCTTGGAAATGGCAGATGTTGTTTTATCTGAGCAAGTGTGAGGCGTTGCATTTGGGAGGTTGAATATAAGGGAAGAGTATACGATTAATGGCAAGACCCTTAACAGCATTGATGTGCAGTGGGATCTTGGAGTCCAAGTTCACAGCTCACTGGAGGTCGCAGCGCGTAGATAGGGTGGTAAAGGATGCATTTGGTATGCTTGCCTTGGTTGCCTGGGACATTGAGTGTAAGTCAGGAAGTCACAATGCAGCTCTATAAGACTTTGGTTAGGCCGCATTTGGAGTGTTCTGTGCAGTTCTGGTCGCTCCATCACAGGAAAGATATGGAGGCATTGGAGAGAGTGCTAAGAAGGTTTACCAGAATGCTGCCTAATTAGAGGGTTTCAGATACAAGGAGAGGTTGGATAAACTTGAATTGCTTTCTCTGGGATATCAGAGGTTGAAATAAGACTTGATAGAGGTTTATAAAATTATGAGCGGCATAGATAGGATAAACAATCATAACCTTCTCCCTCAGGGTTGAAATGTCCAACAATAAGGTGAGAAGGGGAAAGTTTAACGGAGATGTACAGGGCATGACTTTTACACCAAGAATGGCGGGGCCTAGAATGCATTGCCAGGGGTGGTGGTGGAAGGCAGATATGATAGTGGTTTTTAAAAGGCTTTTAGATAGTCACATAGAAATGTAAGGAATAGATCATGTACAGGCAGATGAGATCACTTTAACTTGCTCGGCACGTTAAACATGTTCGGCACAAATATTGTGGGTAGAAGGGCCTGTTCCTGTTTGTACTGTTCTTTGTTCTGTCTGGATAGGGGAGATATCCAGAATCTTTTACCCATCGTAGGGATAGAAAAAACGAGGGCATAGGTTTAAGGTGAACGGAAGGAGTTTTAAAGTGGATCAAAAACAATTTAAATGTGGCAGCCACCTTAAACTGCAAATTAACATGTTGCTTTTTGCTCTTTAATGTTTCTTTCTCGCTCTCTTTCTCTCTTCTCCAACCCCATTTCCTCCATTGTTTCTACCTGGATCAGTGTTGGCAACCATAGCTCAGCAAAGTAACAGGTAGACTGCAGGGAAGCTTCGATTACATAGGCAAAAAACAGCAATGAGATTACAAATTATGGGGATTTTGAACATATATAAATTATGGTTAACAAAAAAATGGAGAGAGAGATTACAATAGAGTGTAAACTAATAAGGAATAAAAACCTATTTTAAAAACTGCTAGTGGTATGTAAAATGTGGAGATTTACAGGAGTTGGTAAATGATATGAAGATTGGTGGTGTTGATAATGAGGAGGGTAGTCACAGGCAGCAGACTGATGGTAAATTGGTCAGGGCAATGGTAAATGGAATCTAATCTTGATAAATATGAGGTGTTGCATTTTTGGGGAAGGGGTCTATCTACTAAGGGACAAACATATACCACAAATGGTTGGGTCCGATGGAGTATTGACGAACAGAGGGACCTTGCTGTATAAGTTCAGAGACCCTTGAAGGTGGCAACACTGACCGATTGGTGGTGAAGAATGCATAGGGATGCTTTCCTTCATTAGTCAGTGTGCAGAGTTTAAGAGCAGGAGGTTCTTGCTTGAAGATTATAAAATATTGGTTAGACCACAGCTGGAACCTTGTACGCAGTTGTGGTCCCCACACTCCAGCAAGGGCGCGATTACACTCGCAAGGGTTCTGAAGCTGCCACAGGCTGGGTGGTTAAAGGGGGAATCAGTGAAAGGAATATAAAGTTGCCCTGTTCTCGACCACTGTCAGGCCCCCATGACTGCTGTCTCGATGGTGCAAACCATTAATGGCTGACGGACCTTGCAGTGAGGAATAGCGGTGTGGAGGACACTTTGCTTTAAATGGGAGAGCTTGCTTCTGACTCTTGGCTTGAAATGAACCCATGCAGTAATATCTCATAAGGTGCTTGCTGTTTCAGGATGTGCACTACCGCTCCTTCCAGCTGGGCAAAAATACAGACCCGGATAAAGAGGACAGTGGCGAATTCACAAAGGCCTTCACTGTTCATCTGGTGTCAGACCCTACGCTTATGTATCGCCTTCATCGCCGATTCAGTGAACTTGAACTGGAAAAAACGTACCGGGAAATCAAAGAGCTACAGGTGATCTTGTTTGTGAAGTTCAATTCTGAGAGCCATTGGCATGTGCAGGCTGGGATTAAATTCAGGAGGTACTTTAAATCACAGGATGGGAGAAATGTTGACGTTGTTAAGCTGGAAAGGGTGCAGTAAAGATTTACGGGGATGTTGCCATGACTTGAGGTAGGCTAGGACTTTATTCTTTGGAGCACAGGAGAATGCCAGGTGAATTCTGGAAGTGTGTAAATTAATGAGAGACAGGAATAGGGTAAATGTGCTCCAAAGAAATAAAATTATAGCTTGCCTAACTTCTCCCTATAGCTCAAGCTCAATGTAATTTAAATGTTGTAATTGAATCTGCCTCTACCACTTCCTCTGGCAGCTCGTTCCTCTGGGTCAAAAACCTTAAATCCCCTTTAAATCTTCAGCCTCAACCTTAAACCTATGCCTTCGAGTTTTACACATCTTCATCCATCTTAACTGTGGTATGTTCCTCATGATTTTATATAACTATCAAGCCACCCTACTCCATGCCTCCAACCATATACCGTCCTTCTGACCTGTGTCCCCACTTTCAGGGAACTATATTCTTAAACTTCTTGTGTGGCATGGTCTTGATGGGCAGAAGGACGGGTTTTCATCGGGTAAGACAGTGACTCTAAGAAGAGTGGGTGGATGTAAAATCAACTCCCCAAATTGTGCCCCAAACCACCAGTTGATATTGTCGGAAGAAAGGTCCCGACCCAAAACGTCACTATCCATGTTCTGCAGAGGTGCCACCTGACATCCAGCACTGTGGGGTTTTTTCTGCCATTTTTTGTTTTAACCTCATATTGTGCTGTCTTTTTGCTTTGTATAACTTGTACATCGGTCCTCGTGAGTGCTCACCTCGAACCTTTGTGTTGCAGATGGAAATAAGGAACCTGAGTAAGCTGACGCCGGACGAGGAAATGGGAGCAACTTGGCCGATTGGCATCAACCCGCCGTTCAAGCCCAAGACCCGGTTTGAGGTGTTGAGCTGGGACTATTTCACGGAGGAGCAGATTTACTCCTGCGTCGAGGGCTCTCCCAAGTGCGAGCTCAGCGGTGTCAACAAAGCAGACGTCAGTGACATTGTGGAGACTGCCATGCGGCAGCTGAACGAGAGGTACCAACCCCTGCTGCACTTCCGCAAGCGGCAGCTGCTGAACGGTTACCGCCGCTTCGACCCCACACGTGGCATGGAGTACACCCTGGACCTGGTGCTGGATGCTCACACACAGAAGGGCTACAGCCGGCCCATCGCCAAGAGGGTCAGTCTGCTGCGGCCGCTCGGCAGCGTGGAGATTATCCCCATGCCCTACGTGACCGAGGCCACCCGTGTCCAGGTGATCTTGCCTCTGACCGTGCACGAGCAGGACTTTGTGGGCAACTTCCTGGAAGCCTACTCCATGAACGCCCTGGACTTGCACGACAACGTGCTGCTGACCTTCCTCTTCATCTATGACCCCTTTGATGCCCAGCGCGTCAGCCAGAATGACATCTTTGCCAGTGTCAAGTCTTCCATCGCCGAGATCGAGAAGCGGTACACCGATGTGAAAATCCCGTGGATAAGCGTCAAGACCGACGTTCCTTCCCAGATTAAGATCATGGACATAATTTCCAAGAAGCACCCGGTAGACGCCCTGTTCTTCATCGCCAATGTCTGGACCGAGATCAACGGGGAGTTCCTCAACCGTTGCCGGATGAACACCATCAACAATTGGCAGGTCTTCTTCCCCATCCACTTCCAGGAGTACAACCCTGCCATCGTGTACCGGGAGCAGCAGACGCCCTCGTCTGCCGAGTTTGTGAAGGATGGCCACTTTGACCGGCGCACCTTCGGTGAGGCCTGCTTCTTCAACTCTGACTACATGGCGGCACGTACCAAGATGGCGGCTGACATCCTCGACAATGACGAGATGCTGGAGATCATGGAGGTGTACGATGTCTTCATCAAGTACTCGGGCCTGCATGTCTTCCGGCCGGTAGAGCCGGCCTTGGTGCAGAAGTACAGCTACCGAACGTGCAACCCGCGGCTGAGCGAGGAGCTCTACCACCGCTGCATGCTCAGCAATCTGGAGGGGCTGGCGTCGCGCTCCCAGCTGGCACTAGCCATGTTCGAGCAGGAGCAGGCTAACAGCACTTAGATCTGAGACAGGGATTAACGTAAGGCTTGACTGTGCAGTATGTTATTAGAAAAACCTGTTGCTTCGGCTACTGTAGTTTGGCTTTTAGCCACTGGGACCTGGTTTCAAATCCTACCTGTTTGCATGAAGGCAGTGGAAATTGTAAAGTTATAGAGCTGTACAACATGGAAACAGGCCCTTCGCCCCACCTTGGCCATGCCGACTAAGTTGGCATATTGGGCTGGTCCCATTTGCCTGCATTTGGCCCGTATCCCTCTAAACACTTCTTGTCCATCTATCTGTCCAATTGTCTTTTAAAAGTCGTAATTGTATCCGCTTTTATAGCTTCCTCTGGCAGCTCATTCCAGATACGGACTACTTCCCAGTGAAAACGTTGCCTCTGAGGTCACTCTTAAATCTCCCCTCTCATCTTTTAGAAAGACTGTGAGAGTTCACTTTTCCCTGCCCTTGTTCATCCCAATAAGGTCACCCCTCAGCCACTGCCTTTTTCAAGTCTGTCCTTCAAAAAGAAGCTGTGGAGACAGGCCTTATTGAAAGTCCAATCTAATCCCAGATTGCTTCATGCTAAGCAGGCACAATCGATCAAGGGATAGCTTGTTTAATTTCCTTTGCAGTCTATTGATTTTTTAAATGCAAACTTAGCATCACCCAGTCACTGATGAATGGTTTGCCTCGTCTTAACCCAAACTATCTTCAGTCATGGTGACTGTGCCCTGGGTATGAAGTACACCATTCTCCACCCAAGGCTTGTTCTGTCGATGGGTGTGCATTGGGTACAGATTTGGCAACATTCCGTGTCTCAGGCACATTGCCTGCTTGCTCCTTGAATTTAGCAAATCATCTGAGAAGTAAAATATCCAGCAAGGATCTTGCTTTTAAAAGGTGCCTGAGGAAAGAAAGCTTTCAGCCCCACTACAACCACTTCTCTCTCAAATTCTGTACACTCTCCCTACCGTTCTCTGCCCACTCATTTAATCTTTCACAGACCTGATCCCTTCACTCTATCATCCGTTCAACCCATTCATCTTGGTGGTTGTTCAGTGGCTATATTGCTGGACCAGGAACTAGAAGCCTGGACTAATCCAGAGACTGATATTCAGAGAACGTAGAACAGATCAACACAGTAGCAGGCCCTTGGGCCCACAAAGTCTCTGCTGAACATGATGCCATGTTAATCTCTGCCTACAGGTAGTGCATATCCCTCCATTCCCTGCATATCCATATGGCTATATAAAAGCCTCTTGCACATCTCTTGTGTGCCTGTGTCCACCACCACCCCCGGCAGCACATTCCAGGCACCCAACACTCTTTATGTGAAAACATACCCTTTAAACTTTCCCCCTCTCACCTTAAAGATATACCTTTTGACAATTCCACCCTAACCATTTGTATCTCACATGGGAGTTTTACAATTTAAATTCAGCTGATAATCAAACTAATCTAGTAACAATGATTGCAAAACCTGCCGCTTTTCAAAAAGAACACCATCTGGTTCACAAGTGTTCTTTGGGAACAAATGCACTAATTTAACCCGTTTGCCGTATGTGATTGCAAACCTAAACCATATGGTTGGCACTTGAACATCTTTTAAAATGGTCTGAGAAGCTGCGGTTTAACGGCAATTAAGGATGGGCAATAAATGTTGGTGTTGCCAACAATATCCCAGATCCCAAAATACCCACACCTGAACCTTCTTTCCTGATCCTTAATCACCTCCTAGTTCATCCTTCACCAGTTAGGGAATTGAGTATAGAAGTTGGAATGTCATGTTACAGTTGTACAAGACGATGGTGAGGCTGCACTTGGGGGTATTGCATTCAGTTTGGTCACCCTCGTATAGAAAATAAGTTGTTAAGCTGGAAAGACTGCAGAAATGTATGAGGATGATTCATGAAGGGAATAGATAGGGTGAATGAACAGAGGCTTTTACCCAGGGTAGGGGAATCAAGCACTAGAGGGCATAGGTTTAAGGTAAGAGCGGAGAGATTTCATAGGAAGCTGTGGTGCTGGGCTGAGTCCACCGCTCCCTGCAGGCTCTTGTGTACTGACTTTGTCTTACCAGGCCACGATGTAAACAGATCCCACACAGTCTCCTCCCTACCAAACCGATCCAAAAAAAGTATCTCCACCTAACTCATCCCCCCCATCCGTGCAGTTGTTCTAATAGATCGCATTGATACCCTGTCTAAAGCTTTCACATCTTTCCCAAAGCGTGGAGGAATGAGACATAGAGTGCAATGACTTGTGGGGAGCTGCTAGGGATGATTTATCTGCTTCTCTGATCATTCTGAGGAATTCCCAGCAGTGTGCCAAATCCGAGCCAAGCTAAGCCTCGACTGAACCACCACAAATGCCCCTGCTTCTCAAGTTAGAAGAGTATCAGACATTATTTTATTGTCATACAGCACAGAATCAGGCCATTAGCTCAACTCGCCTGATCTAAGCAAGTCCCATTTGGCCCAGATCTCTTTAAACATTTCCAATCCATGTACCTGTCTAACTCTTGTTTAACTATTGTCACTGTCAACAGTTGATTGCATGCCCGTTTGCTTGCTCTAAATTTTAGCATTCAGTTTTTCAAGAGTCATACACGATTGTAACAGGACCTTCGGCCAAATTCATCCACGCCAACCATGGTGCCTCATCTAAGTGATTCCCATCTGCCCATGTTTGGCCCATATCCCTCTAAACCCGTCCGAATGTCTTTTAAATGCTACCTCCTCTGGCAATTTGTTCCATATACCCACCACCCTCTGTGTAGAAAAAGTTTTCCCCCTCAGGTTCCTATTAAAGCTTTCCCCTTTTGCCTTAAATCTATTTCCTCTAGTCCTTGATTCTCCTACTCTGGATAAAAGACTTTGTGCATTCACCCTATCTATTCTATTCCCCTCATTGTTTTATGCACAATTTTATACATTTCACTTCCAAATCCGCCTGCAATATTTTGTGTGTGTTCATGTTCTTCAGATGAGATGTCAAACCAAGCATTGTGATCAGCCAAAAGTCCCCCAGCCTCCACATGAAAAGAAAAATAAGTACCCGGGTAGTTTTATTCCTTCACCATCTACAATTTGTTTGTTGTTTCATCTCATTGAGCATTGGCGGAGAGTGTATGTGCGCGCTCTCACAAATTGCCTGCTAACGTGGACCTGTGCCGGTCACTGCTTGTAGAATTGATGTACATCAAATGCTTTAGAAAGCTCTTAGAGCTTCCTGGTGCTTCCTGTAAACAAAAAGTATTGCTCGTCTCGGAACAGTTGGGCCCTTGAAAGACTTTGTCTTCAAAGTTGTAACTTTATGTAGTAACTGTGTGTTCCGAACAGTGTGCTGTCAGCTGAAACAATGACATAGCATTATAATCTGTTGCTGTCTGCTTTCTCAATGCCACCCACGGCAGGTGCACCACGCCTCACACAGCTGCTCCAGCAAGCCAGCTTTGTTGTCTTCAGATGCATTTAACCAACTGACTGCCAACAGTGGTCTCCAATATTCATGTTCAGGGCAAAACAAGCTTGAAAAACCTTCAAATGGAGACTCTTGTCTGGAGACTGCAGAAGCTGAAATCTTGAGCAAAACACAGTGGTTCAATGTCACGTATCTAGATACCGTGAATTTCTTTGTTTTGCCTACAATTCAGTGAAATTCATACTATACCTAAGCACAATTATATATGTATAAAAAGTGCACAGAATATTGTGTAAGAATAGGAGACGTCACTGAGGCGGAATACAAAGAGTTGCCGCGTTTCCAGTGCCATCTTGTGCCCTTCAACTTTTTTTAATTATCGAGTCTCATCTTGGCCATAAAGGCTTGTTCGCCTGGCGGCGGCACTGGTCTCCACGATGCAGGGGCCGGCTTGGCCTAGCAATTCTGACCATGTCCTCCATCACCGCCTTGTGCTGCTGCAGGCCGTGTCCTATATGAGAGCTCAGCTGCTATGGGGCCTCCAGCTGCTGTAGGGCCTCTAGCGGCCTGCTCCAGTGAGTGGTTGGTCATAGGGGAGCCGAGTAATGCTATGAAAAGTATTTTATGGAGCTGAACTCCCCAGACAGTGAGGCACATGGCCAAGCGCGAATAAACCGAAGGCCAGAGGAGGCAACACCATTCTGCATGGGCTGGTGGGGGCAGCCGGTGTTGCGGGTACACAGCGGGTCTGGCACCAGACGGCACAATGGTACAGCGGTAGAGTTGCTGCCTCACAGAGCCAGAGACCCGGGTTTGCTATTAATCTCAGGTGCTGTCTGTATGAAGTTTGCACGTTCTCCCTGTGACTGCGTGGGTTTTCTCCAGGTGCTCGATTCCTCCCACATTCCAAAGGAGTGCAGGTTTGTGGATTAATAAGGTTAGGTAAAATTACAAATTGTCCCTAGTGTGTAGGATAGTGCTAATGTATGGGGTAATCGCTGGTCAGTGTGGACTCGGTGGGCCGAAGTGCTTGTTTCTGCACTGCATCTCTAAAGTCTAAGGTAAATCTGTGGAGAGAATGGAGAGGCAACGTTACAGGAACCTCATCCGTTCATTCCCTCTACAGCAGCTGCCACACCCCGTGATGTTCCTCCAGTACTTTGTGCTTTTAAAAAAAATCCATGACCTTTACCTTTGCCTCACTTATGGTCAGATACCAGCCTGGGCACAGCTGCTGCTGTCAACAGTTGGAGCGTACACTGGTTTGAATGCTTGTATGGTCTTACTTTACTTTAGACTTTAGAGATACAGAGTGGAAACAGGCCCTTCGGCCCACTGAGTCTTCATCGACCAGTGAGTCTTCATCTATCAGTGTTGGTACACTAACACTGTCCTACACACTAGAAGCTGGCATGGTGACGCAGCATTAAAGTTACTGCCTTACAGCGCCAGAGACCCGGGTTCGATCCTGACTACGGGTGGTGTCTATACACTCTCCCTGTGACCTGCGTGGGTTTTCTCCAGGAGCTTCTGCTCCCACCCACACTCCATAGATGTTCAGGTTTGTAAACTAATTGCCTTGGTAAAAATTGTAAATTGTCCCTAGCGTGTAGGATAGTTAGTGTGTGGGGATCGCTGGTCGGCACAGACTCAGTGGTCCGAAGGGCCTGTTTCCATGCTGCATCTCAAAACTAAACATAAACGAGGGTCAATTGAACAATTTTTACAGAAGCCAATTATCCTACAAAATCCACGTCTTTGGAATGTGGAAACTGGATCATAAGGAGAAAACCGACGCTGTCACAGGGAGAACGTACAAACTCCGTACAGACAGCACCCGTAGTCAAGATTGAATCTTGTCCTCTGGCACTGTAAAGCAGCAACTTTAGTGCTGCGTCATCATGCCAGCTTCTAGTGTGTAGGACAGAATAGTGTGTATTCTGTTTCCTGACTACCAACACACAACCTAAATAGTGTCCTTATCCGATGTCCCGACTGCCTTCCACAGCCACATGACTGCAGTCACACACGCACACCAATACAGACGCATATATATGTCACTCACCCATGCAATCATACCTACGGACCCTTAAGAGTCCTTTACCGAAGAGAGGGGGATTCATGAACTAGAGCTCACAAGTTTAAGATGAGAGGGCAAAGATTTAATAGTAACCTGAGGCGCAACTTTTTAACACAGAGGATGGTGGGTATATGGACCGAGCTGCCAGAGGAGGAAGGGGGGTTACACAAAAAGCTGGAGAAACTCAGCGGGTGGGCAGCATCTAAGGAGCGAAGGAGATAGGCGACGCTTCGGATCGAGACCCTTCTTCAGAGGAGGAAGTTGCAGCAGGTACTATAACAACATCTAATAGATATTTGGACAGGTACATGAATAGGAACAATTTGGAGGGATATGGGTCAAACACAGGCAGGTGGGACTAGTGTAGATGGGGCATCTTGGTCGGCATGAGCAAGTTGGGCTAAATGGCCTGTTTCCATGCTATATGGGGTACACACCCCCACACATACATTACACACACAGATGTGCATCCATTCTGAGAGATGTAGGCACTCACATTTAATGCAAACATCAAATGTTTACAGCACAGAAACAGACTGCTCAGTCAGAGAAGGTCATATTGGCCTTGTTGTATTCCTATTTGCTGATAGCTTATCCACAACTTTGCAAATATTTTCCTTGAAGTGAGGAATTCTTTCCATAAAGCTAACATTGAACCCGCTCCATATCTGCAGATTGAACCTTTTTTTCATGTCTTTAGTTATTTCTAATCTCTGCATATGTGTGACTTCCTGGTTATCAAACCTCTGTCACTGGAGTCGTTTCTCTGTATCTGTATCCATTTTCATTTTAAACATTTTCTAATCACTTCTCAAGCATCTTAACGGAGACCAAACCCATCTTTCCCATGAATTCAATAAATCTGTGGAATTCTCTACCTAGTAGGCAGTGGCCACGTTGTTAAACAGTACAGCACAGGAACAGGCCCTTCAGTACATGTTTGTGCCAAACATGATGCCAAGACCAACACTTATCTGCCTGCACATAATCCTTGTCCCTCCATTCCCTGCTTATTCGTGCCTATCCAAAAGTATTTTAAATGCCACTATTGTATGCCCTCCACTGCCACCCTTGGCAGCATGTTTCAGACACTCACCACCCTCCATATAAAAAAAACTGGCCCTGCACATCTCCTTTAAACTTTGCCTCTCTCACCTTAAAAATATGATTTTCCTGCTGTGGAAAAAAAAATGGTTCTGACTGTCTACCCTATCCATGCCTCTTGTTCTTTTATATTATATACTTCTATCAGGTCTCAATGCCTGCAATGTTCTGGAGAAAGCAATCCAAATCTGTCCACAAGATATTTAAGATAGTTGCATTTTAAATGTCAGGAGTTATGGGGAGAAGGCCAGGGAATGGGGTTGAGAGGGAAAGATAGATCATTCTTGATCAAATGGAAAGTAGATGTGATGGGCCGAACGGCCTAATTCTGCTCCTGTGACATGAACATATTTGGATTTTAATCACAAAAGACATCAAGGGCTATGTTGAGAGAACAGTTCAGCCAAGGTTGTGTTAAATGACAGTGAGCTCTAAAGGCCTGTTTCCTTTTTCCCTGGTTATTTCCCATGTAACCAGAAGTCCTTGTTACTGGGGCCATTTGTAAAAGTCTTCTCTGCCCCCTAACCAACATATTCACATTACACCTGTGGCAAGGTGTTGACTGAATCTGTGTTTTATAACGGCTTAATTTCAGACTCCACATCATTAGAAGCCCAGAATTACACATATTTTTAACTCCTGACATTGTCAAAGATTTGTACACACATAACCCTGGGCTTTACATCCACTCTCTTTAGATTTGTACTTTATTTTTTAATTCCTGTCCGCATTCACTGAAATGCATCATTTTCTACTGTCATCCGACATGACATTGGTGAGGCCGCATTTGGTGTACAGTATTGTGTTCAGTTTCAGTCACCCTGGTATAGGAAGGGTGTCAATTAGCTGGAAAGAGTGTAGGAAGATTTATGAAAATATTGCCAGAACTCAGTACACATGACAGTAATAAAATAGTGGTCACATGGTTTGCAGACTCGAAACATGATCCAAGATACTTTAATAGAGTTAGCAGTGTCTTTACAGTATATTCCACTGCTCTTGTGTCTCCCCCCCCACCCCCCACCCAAATAAAATACAGTCCCATCAAAGCAACTTCACAGTAAGATTTCTGAACATTGTGCGCGGCAGATCTTCACTACAGCAGGTCCACATGATGCCCATGAGTAACAGCAGTAACACTGAGTTTGATACAGTACACAAAATGGGGGTGCCAGGCGCCAGGCCAATGTCTGGAAGGAGGGGTCACCACGGGAGGGCAGGGCAGGGCAGGGCAGGGAGGGGTGTGGACACAGGGAGGGATGCGGCAGGGTTCAGGACATCACCACTCACGGGGCACTCTGGCTCAGGTGTGGGATCACGGATCACTAACCTACAAAACCGCCCACCCACAATTCCCTGTGCCCCACCTGGATTCACACCCAATTGTCCCATCCCCTTCCAACAACAGTCCTTCCCCAGGCTTCACATTTCACACTTCTATCCTTATCTCACACTTGTGTGTCTTTTCATCTCTAGCCTTTCCTGCCCATCAAACCATCTGCCTCACCTGTATCCTATCACCAGACTTTGTCCTCCTCTACCTCTCTTCCAGCTTCCCCCCCCCCCCCCACAAATAAGTGTGAAGGTTCCCGACCCGAAATATCACGCATCCACATGCTGCCTGGCCTCTAGTGCTTTGTGTCTTTTTAAAAATAACCCAGCATCTGCAGTTCCTTGTGTCTACATCAGTGCGTAAATCAAACACATCTCTTCCCTCTTACCAGGCACGTGCCGTCAGGGTAGGCAAGGTAGGCACTGCCTACCCTGACTAAAATTATAACATAGTAATAACTAAATATAAATAATAAAGGCATGGGAGAATTATGCCTATGTAAGAGATTGATCTCTTAGGTAGGCATAATTCTCCGTGCCTTTCATCCGCAGCGCTTGTAACACGGGAAGCTCTGTGCAGCCCACGTGCCGTCAGCGCTGCCTGAAGCCGTCACTTTCAAGCGGGGCTGAAGGCAGCAGAAATTCTGCCTTTCCTGTACTGCGCATGTGCATCAGTCTACTGCGCATGCGCAGCGCAAGTTTCTTGGCGGGGTTTTCAACTATGGTTTGTCGTGTACCAAGTACATTTTGTGTTTATGTGTTTAAATACCGTATTTCCCGGGTTGTGGGGGCGGGGGGAGCGCTCCTTTCACAGCGTTTGGGGAGTCTGGCCCGGGGTAAAGTTGCGGGGAGGGCATGAATGTTATGAATGAGGGCTCGGGAGCATCCACTTGCGACGCTCCTTGAACGGAGGCGTGGAATGCCACCGCTCTGAGGCGGGGGGGGGGGGAGAGAGAGAAGTAGTTTGGGTTGCTGAGTGGCCGCCGGGCCGGAAAGCGGAACCAGCCGCCAGCTTATCTCCTTCTGCCGGTCCCCGCTCACCTCTGGCAGCTCTCCGTCTAAAAACCTCTCTCCTGCCGCTCGCTGGCCTCACTCATGTCCTTAAATTCCGACAGCGCTATTGAGGTTACTCGGCTGTGGGAATTTAAGGATTTGCAGGAAGCCGCTGACATGAGCGAAGTCGGTGAACGGCAGGTGACAGGTGTTCCAACGGAGATCACTGCCAAAGGTGAGCGGGCCGGCAGAAGCCGCTGAAGTGGCGGCCAGTTCTGCTGTCGGGTCCCGGTGGTCGCTCGTAGCTTCCCGAGCTGCTTCTATGCACAGCTACAGTGCGTGGCTTCGCGCCCGGAGAGCTGCGGTAGCGGTGAGTGAGTGAGTTACTGGCAGTATCCCCGACACCCTCCTTCGTAATACTCGTGTCCTCCCCACAACTTTACCCATGGCACAGACTCTACATACGCTGTGAAAGGAACTGTTCCCCCAATTGGTCTAGGACTAGGAAGCCTTGGGCAAATTGAAATGTCGCTGCTTGTATTTATTTTTTTATTTAACGGAGAGAACAATTTGCGCATGCGCGGTTTAATTTTTTCTTTAAAGCGGACTGAGTGCCTACCCTGAGTAATTACTCACGGCACGTGCCTGCCTCTTACCATCTCCCGAATAAAACACAGAGAACCGTGCACACTCCCACCTGCTGCACCCATCCCCACGCACAGCTGAAACCCAGATTAATTTTATGCAGTTAAACTCGAAGAATGCGGAACTTTATCAAAACTACGGAGGTCAAGAAAGAGTCTTGGTTTAGTTATCCCACTTTCTCGTCCACTCCCTACACACTGGGGCAATTTACCAAGGCTAATTAACTTACAAACCCGCATGTCTTTGGGATGTTGGAGGAAACCAAAGCACCCAGAGGATGCGGTGGAGTCAGAGGGATGGGAGAATGCAGGGTATTAACTGGACGTGAGTGAGGGGAGACTTGTCCCTCAGGGTGAAGTGTCTGGAGTGTTAATAGAGTCGCACAGCGCGGAAACAGGCCCTTCAGCCCAGCCACCCATACTGATCAAGATGCTCCATCTAACCTCGCCCCATTCCTCCCATGTACCTGTCCAAGTCTCTTTTCAAAGTTGTTATTGTAGCTGCCTCAGATGCATGAGAACAGGGAGAGACAAACAATCCTGGCATGTTGACCATCGCTGCCAAATGAGAAATAAGAATTGTCAACTCTGTGTGTGGGTCATTCTGCCATCACTGGCCTTCCCTGCACCCCTCTCTGCAACTTAATATATTCTACTATCCCTAACTCCTGGAAAGGTCAGTGACCTGAGACCCTGGGAAAAAAACACCGGGAACTCCTGGAGTAACTCAGTGGGTCAGGCAGCATCTGTGGAGGAAAGAAACAGCTGACGTTTCAGGTTAGGACCCTTCTTCAGACAGGCCTCTTTGGCCCACTGAGTTGCTCCAGTATTCAACCATGGAGGGAAGGGACAGACAACGGTTTGGGTTGGGACCCTTCTTCACACCCGAGGCATTCACCAACTCCACGGATGCTGCCTGAGTATTTCCGGCGTTTTCTGCATTTATTGCCCATTTCCAGCATCAGTGATTTTATTTTTATTTTCAGTTAACTTCATGGAAGCTGAACTCCAGGGATCCAAAACTTCATCCCACTCAGCGATACAGTGCGCTGTAGCCCAGCTAGATGAAAAATGTCATTAAGTTGGAAAGGGTGCAGAAGATATTCACCAGGATGTCACCTGGGCTTGCGGCTCATTAACCACATGTGATTTTCTTCTATTACAAATCTCAAATTGTGGAGTACAGAGCCAAATATATAAATTATGGGTCTTTGTCCCAAACATCATGGAGGGCGCTGTATATTATCTGATTTGTTTAGATAGCGTGCAATACAAAGCTTTTCACTGTATCTCAGTACACATGACAACCAGTATATAGAACAGTACAGCACAAGAACAGGCCTTTTGGTCAACAATGTCTGTGCCAAACATGATGCCAAGTTAAACTCACCTGTGCATAAATCCATATCCCTCCATGCGCCTATCCAAAACATCACTATGGTATCTGCCTCCATAACCACCCCTGGCAACATGTTCCAGGCACCCACCACCCACTGTGTCACAAAAGCTTGCACCGCACATCTTCTTTAAACATTGCCCTTTCACCTTAAAGCTATTCCCTGTGGTACAGTATTTGACATTTGTGCTGGGGGGGGCAAAGGTTCTGACTGTCTACCCTCTCTATGCTTCTCATAATTGTATACACTTCTATCAGGTTTCCATCTGCGGGACCTTGTGCCAAACCTAAACCTGAAGCAACCCTCCGAGCCAACTAATTCCTTCCACCGGTTGTAAACGGATGAGAGGACAGATGGGGATCGATGGCTCCCTGCCCCTCCATCCCAACGAGCGGACAGATACAGGGCTCCATTACTTCTCCCCCAAACCCACCAATGGACTGAGGCAGAGCCCAGTTTACCTTTACTTTAGAGACTTGGCATGGAAACAGGCCCTTTGGCCCTCCGAGTCCACGCCGACCAACAATCGCCCTTACACTAGCCCTCTCCTACACACTAGGGACAAACTACAGAAGCTAATTAACCTACAAACCTGTATGTCTTTGGAGTGTGGGAGAAAACCGGAGCACCTGGAGAAAACGCACGTGGTCACAGGGAAAACGTACAGACAACACCCGTAATCAGGATCTCTGGCGTTGTGAGGAAGCAACTCTACCGCTGCACTACCGTGCCGCCCCTGTGCCTGAATCCGTCCCATCTGCAGCGTGATGGGCAGTGACTCACACTCCACAGCACAGTGCCAAGTCCTAAGAGCCGCCTGGATCAGAGGGTATTAGCTATTAGATACAATTGTGGTGCTTAAGAGACTTTTGGATGGGCGCATGGATATGCAGAGAATGCAGTGATGTGGATCAAAGAGTTGTCTTGGCATCACGTTCAGCACAGATATCGTGGGCCGAAGAGCCTGTTCCTGTGCTGCACTGTTCGGTGTTCTGTGTCCTGAAAGCTTGGATTGTTTTCTCTGGAATGCCAGAGGCTGAGGGGAGACCTGATAGAAGTATGTCAAATTATGAGACGTATAGATAGGGTAAACAGTTAGAACCTTTTTCCCCCAGGGTGGAGATGTCAAAGATGAGAGGCTGTAGCTTTAAGGTGAGAGGGGAAGAGATTAAAGGAGGTGTGTAGAACAGATTTTTCTAAAGAGTGGTGGGTACCTGGAACATAGGCCCAAATACCTTTCCTATCCATGTACCTGTCCAAGTACCTTATATATGTTGTTATTGCATCTGCCTCTATTAGCTACTCTGGCAGCTTATTCCATACACATACCACCCTCTGAGTGAAAAGGTTTCCCCTCGGGTTATTATTAAATCTATCCCGTCTCAACTTAAACCTATGCCCTTGGTTCTTGATTCCTCTACCCTGGGATCAAGAGACTGCATTTACCCAATCATGATTTTATACTCCTCTATAAGATCACCCCTCAGCCTCCTGCGCTCCAAGGAATAAAGTTCCAGACTGCTCAACCTCTCCCTGTAGCTCAGGACCTGAGCTGTAAAAGTCGTTACAGCAGCATGGCAGAAGGTTGAGGAACAAGACAGTCAGTTTGCCAAAAGTGATGGAAGTTGCCATGAATGTGCTGAAGGGAATCACAGTTATTACTGAGAAGGTCAGTGGACAGTCTGAGACAGATCAGCGAGTCTGGCAGGAACTCACTAACAAAGGGGAACTTGAACAAGTTAATCGGCGACTGAAGGCTGGTTAACAGCTGGAGGGAACGGAAGGGAGCTTGGAGCCAGTAATCACGCATGCCACGGTAGCTGATGACATTGTTCACAGGGGTCTGGACCCAGCACCCATTCAGGCAGTGGTCTGGCCGTACGCGAGGACCATCTCCACAAGACTCGAAATTAACACAGCAACAAAATGAATTTTTAACAGTGCCTAGGGTCAGGAAAACCAGACAGTTGGAAGATCAAAGAGATGTTGCATTTATGGGAGAAGAAGGATGGGACTTGTGGTCAGGATGATGGGCAGGGAACACAGAGACCAGGGTCAGTCACTGGAGCCTCCACAGAACTGACGAGACTCTGTCAACTATCGATTCTGGGAATTGGAAACGCTAATCGATCAGCTGTATTGTAACCAATAAACTACCAACGGTGGCATATTGCAGCTGGGTGTCAGAAGAATGCAGAAAGATGTTACTGCAGAGGCTGGTTTACAAAAGAAGACACAAAGTGCTGGAGTAACTCAGCGGGTCAGGCAGCATCTCTGGAGAACATGGACAAACGATGATTTTGATCGGGATTTCACGTGGAAACATTGGCTATCCATGTTCTCCAGATATGCTGCCTGACCTGCTGAGTTACTCTGGCACTTTGTGTTGTTTTAGGAATTAATTCATGGCTCTACCATTTATGGTGTACACAGTAAACAGTCTGGCCCTGGAGAGTTGTAGAACAGAGAGATCCGGTTCCCTGGGTATGGTTCCCTGACAGCCGCTAGTCAGGTGGACATGGCGGAGGAGAGGGCGTTTGTTAGGCTTGGCATTGTTGGGCATTTGGCAATGGGGGGGGGGGGGGGGGCACACACACGGCCGGGGGAGAGGGTCTGGGTGGGTCCGGTTTCCAGTGGGGAAAGGTTTAGGTGGTGCGCACCGCAATGGCTTGCTCCAGCTCCTGTCGTCGCTGCTGAATCTGTAACGGGACAAGGAAGGTCGTCAGGAGGGCGGAGATGATGCACGGACACGGAGGAGGAGGGAGAGAGGGAGGGGAAAGAGAGGGGGGTGGGGGAAGGTGGGGAGAGAGAGAGGCAGGGGGGAGGAGACAACGGGGGAGAACGGGGCGAGGGAGAGAAGAGAGGGACAGGGAGAGAGAGAGATGGGGATGACGGGGAGGGTGAGAGGTGGCAATGCACGATCTAGAACGCCCCCCCCCCCCCCCCAGATGCACCACGCCCAAATGCCGGTCACTGTCACCATGGGATCGCACTGTGCCTCGTTACCCCTCTCTGAGCATGGTCGGGGAGGGGGGGGGGGTTGTCGAGTGAGAACCATTCATACCCTCCCCGTCTCAACCCACCGACCAAGCGTGAAGCAGGCGGGGCGGTGGTCAAACCAGCAGTGGGCAGCCAGTGTATGTGGGGTGAGACGGGGGGTGGGAGAGGGGGAATGGGGGAGGGAATAGAGGAAGGAGAGGGAAGAGGGGTAGAGGGAGGAGTTGGTGGGACGTGGTGAGATGGGAGGGAAGGAAGGACAGGGAGGAGGTGGGAAAGGGGGAGAGGAGGGAAAGAGGAGGAAGGAGGGAAATTGGGGGGAAGGAGGGAAAGAGAGGGGGATCAGGCGGTCCGTCATGGGGGAGCAGTGGGGACGTTTCATACCCCAGTCTACGCTCACCTTACAGTAGAAGTAGCGGCTGACGGCCTCCTGGGACCAGGACTGCTGGTAAAACTCTGCCCTCCGCTCCTCCTCCGGGCTGCCCACCACGTCCGTCATGATCTGTGGGAGAGACTGTCGGGTATCAGCAGTAGCGGCACAGACCCTCAGAGACCCCCTCTCCCCATAGTCACAGACCCCCAGCGAACTCCTCTCCTATAGACACAGACCCCTGTAGAGATGTCCTTCCCTCGTAGACACCCTCATAGAGACCCCCTCCCACCATAGACAAATACCCCTCCCCCCGTAGACACGGACCCTCGTAGTGATGCCCTTCCCCCGTAGACACAGACCCTCAGAGAACCCCTCCCCCCCCATAGAAACAGACCCCTGTAGAGATGTCCTTCCCTCGTAGACACCCTCATAGAGACCCCCTCCCACCATAGACAAATACTCCCTCCCCCCATAGACACAGACCCTCGTAGTGATGCCCTTCCCCCGTAGACACAGTCCCTCATAGAGACCCTTCCCAACGTAGCCAGACCCTCAACTCCCCCCCCCCCCCCACAAAGGGAGCCCCCTCCCCTCCAACATAGAGCCAGTGCGCCGGGATCGAGAGGTCACTCATACACTCAACCCATCGAGGGGAAGTGAGGAGGACCTCAGCGAGGGTCAACATCGACGGTCCCAGGCTGGGGATGGGAGAGAGTGTCACAGTCCCAGGCATAAGGAACGTCCAGGAACTCAGGAGATTGTAGAGAGTGGTGGACACCGCCCGGTCCATCAAAGGTATCGATCTCCCCATCATCGAAGGGATCTACAGGAGCCGTTGCCTCAAACCAGCAGCCAGCATCATCAGAGAGAGACCCACACCACCCTGGCCAACACTCATTTCGTTCCTGCCATCTGGAAGAAGCAACAGGAGCCTGATAACTGTAACGTCCAGGTTCAGGAGCAGCTTCTTCTCTACAACTATCAAGCTGTTAACACTACAGCCTCCAAATAAGCTCCAAACTACAACTAGAAAGCATCCTTAATGCCGTGTCCCACTGTACGAGTTCATTCAAAGAGTTCTCCCAAGTTTGACCTGATTCGAATTCGGAGATTTACGGTAATGGCCGCTCGTCGGTACTCGGGGCTCTCGTGGACATTTTTCAACATGTTGAAAAATCTTCACGAGTCTTCCCGAGCTTACCTGCCGTTAGCGAGTATTACCGAGTACCTGCCGTTAGCGTTACAAGCCGTTAAGAGACGTCCCCGAGCTTCGACGTACCCACTACGTTCATTCTACGTGCTTACCACGAGTTTGATTTCTTTTTAAACTCGGGTGAGCACTTGAATGAACTCGTACAGTGGCACAGAGCTATTAGTTTGCAGCTCTGCCCAAGACCGCAAGAAATTACAGAGAGGGGACACAGCCAAGTCCATCACAACGACCAGATTCGCCACCATTGACCATCTACATGTCACACTGCCTCTGGAAAGGAGCCAACATTCCCTCTTCTCCCATCTCCCATCAGGCAGAAGATACGGAAACTTAAAAAATGTACCACGAGATTCAGGAACACTTACTTACCCGCTGTTATCAGACTACTAAACGGTCCTCCCATAAGCTTGGGTGTAGTCCCGATCGTCCATCCTATCTCACTGCAGACATTGCACTTTTTCTGTGACAGTAACACTATATTCTACACTCTGATATCTTTCTCTTTGCACTACTTGTGTGTGGTTTGATCGTACTCATGTACAGTATGATTTGACTGGATAGCACACAAAGCTTTTCACTGTATTTTGGAACACATGATAATAAATCAGTATCGTGGACATGAGCGTTAAACCTACACTGCCATGAAGATAGATCATAGCTAATCGAATATTGGCCTGTCTCCTCCTAGACCGCAGGTTCCCATAATGCTGCATGCTTGTCTCTGGAAGTGATACGCTACAATGCTGAGAACTATATTCTGCACTCTGTATCTTCCCCTCTGCTCTGCCTATTGTACTTGAGTTTGACTTGATTGTGTTTATCAATAATATAGTATTATCTGATCTGACTGGATAGCATGCAAAACAAAGCTTTTCACTGTACCTTATCACATGTGACAATAATAAACCTGAACACTAAGCTGTAGCAGTCCATGTGCGGCGGTCCAAAGAATAGAGATGGGACCACGGGAATGCTGCCGGCCACCGCCTGTTCCCAGGTCTCCCCTGGGACCGGTCCACGGGGAACATGTGGGCCTGAGGGAGCGTCAGGAATACCCACCTTGAGATCCCGGCTCTGGGATCGCAGCCACTCCTGGATGTAGCACTTTGGGTCTTTGGAGAAGCTGAGCATGAAATCCCTCTGTATCTTCAGCTGGTTGATGGACTCAATTGTCTCGTGGATCTGTGGGGCAGGAGTGGAAGGAGGTGGGTTCACACACGCCTCCAGACCCAGATCCCCAATGCGAACAATAACCACATTCCAATCCCACCTTTACACTGCAGGGAACGGCCAGACTCTCACACAGAAGAGTAAAGCACAGGTACAGGCCCTGCGGCGCACAATCTCTGTGACTAGTACGTGCCTCATGGATCAGTGCTGGTCCCAATACTGTTTGTGGTTTATAACATCAGTGTGGATGAGAATGTACGATCAGCAAGGTTGCAGATGACATTAAGGTCGGTGGTATCATAGACAATAAAGATAGTTATTAAAACTTACAGCAGGATCTTGATCAGCTGAAGAATGGCAAATGGAGTTTAATTCAGATAAGTGCAAAGTGTTATCTTTTGGGAAGTCAAACCACAGCAGGACCTTCACAATGAATGGCAAGGCCCTGGGGAGTGCTGTAGAACAGAGGGTTCCAGGAGTACCCTGAAAGTGTCACAGGTAGACAGGGTGGTCAAGACAGTTCTTTGTACATTGGCCTTCACAGCCTGAGTGTTGAGTACAGAAGTTGGGATCTTATGTTCCAGTTGTACAAGACGTTGGTGAGGCTGCATTTGGTGTATTGTGTTCAGTTTTGGTCACCATGCAAGAGGAAGGAGGTGATTAGGCTGGAAACAGTACAGAGAGGATTTACAAGGATTTTGCAAGGACTCAAGGGCCTGAGCTATAGGGAATTTATTCCTTGGAGTTCAGGAGGATGAGGGGTGATCTTAGGGGTGTATAAAATCATGAGGGGAATAGATAGGGTGAATGCAGTCTTTTACCCAGAGTTGAGGAAATCAAGAACCAGAGGACATAGGTGTAAGGTGAGGGGCAAAGATTTAATAGGAACCTGAGGGGCAACTTTTTCACACGGTGCTTGGTGGGTATATGGAATAAATATACCATTTGTGCCACACTTATACCACACGTACAGGTAGATGGACAGGACAGGTGCATGGGGGATATGGGCCAAATGCAGGCAGGTGGGACTAGTGTAGATGGGGCATGTTGTTTGGGAGAATGAGCCCTTGACTGGACAGTGAGTGATGGACGCGTGTGTGGCCCTGACCCAACCCCACACCAGCCGCCGGCGAGTCCCTCCCTGCCCCTACCTTGTTGTCGAGGCTGGCGATCTCCTGCTGGTTGGCTGTGGACAGCAGGAAGCTGCTCATCTGGCACTTGAGGGGGTCGTCCACCTCCACATCTATGTCATAGCACGCCGTCTTCTTCTGGTCACTCAGGTCCACACTGTGGGGGGGGGGGGGGGGGGAACAAGGCATGGAGTGACTGAGAGCCAAGACCCCCCCACAACACACATGGCATGGTGGAAGGGGAGAGGGTCGCTTACCTGATGAGGTAGTTGATGATGATGGGGTCGGAGAAGGAGGAGGCGTAGTCTGAGGTCTCAGCAGTGGGGGAGGGTGTGGAAGGGGGTTAGGCAGGCGGAGGGAGGCAGTGAAGGCAAGAGGGGGAATGGACGGAGGGAGGGAGGGGGTGACCCGCCTGATGAGGTGGTTGATGGTGATGGGGTCCGTGTGGTGGAATGGGGGTCTGGGGGGGACGAAGGGAGGTAGGGAATGGGCGGGGAAGGGGGAGCGGGAGGGGGAACGGGAGGGGGAGGGGGAGGTGGAGCGGAAGGGGGAGTGGGAGACCTACCTGATGAGGTGGTTGATGATGATGGGGTCAGGAGGAAGCAGAAGACTGGTTAGTCTCTGAGGGATCTCAGAGAACTTCAGCCTGGGACAGTCAAAGATCTGCAGGAGGTCAGAGAAACCATCATGTACAAAATCATGAGGAATAGATCAAATAAATGCCCAGATTCTCTTGCCCAGAATAGGAGAATTAACAACCAGAGGACCTGGGTTTAAGGTGAGGGGGAAAAGATTTAATAGGAACCTGAGGGGCAACCACGGGGTGGGTGTGTGGAACGAGCTGCCGGAGGAGGTAGTTGTGGCAGCTACTATTGTAACGTATAAGAAGCATTTAAACAGGTGCATGGATATGACAGGTTTAGAGGGATATGGGTTAAACGCAGGCAAGTAGGACTAGAATGGATGGGGCATGTTCGGTGTGGGCTAGTTGAGCCAAAGGACCCGTTTCTATGCTGTGTCAGGGTCCCGGTGGAGACCCCATGACACCACGCGGCACCGGGCCACAGAACATTCCGGAACGGCCAGGGCTCCTTCCTCGGGGCCGGCCTGTCGGTCCAAGGTCAGGGAGGGAGCGATGATCTGGTCAGCGATCTAGAGGTCAGATCCAGGGATCTGCACCAACCCACTGCACAACCCACTAACACGGTTCCTCAAAACTCTGCGGAGATTCACCACGTCTCTGAACATTGTACATGTTCCCTTCCCCACTCTGGCCACGGCTTAGAGTCATACAGCATGGCCTAACTTGGCCACCCCGACCAACACCCCCCCTCCACATTAGTCCCACCTGCCCGCGTTTGGTTCATATCCCTCTAAAACCTATCCTATCCATATCTATATAATTAAAAGTCTCATCTTGACCATTTCCTGTCTGCGCTGTATATTGATTTGAGAAAAAACACTACCCTGTATCGCTGTGATTTTTGGCCATCTTACTCACAGTCCTCCTCCGCTGAGCCAGCACTGATGATTTTTCCCATCAATGAAAACTAAAAACGTTATGAGTGTTTAAATAACCTTGAGATCGGCTGATTGGTCCTCTCATATGTCAATCACCACGATGAAGCTAACGCCCCTTCCGGGGGTGGGTCAGGACTATAAATCCCCGGATGCCTGGGCGTGAGTTAGTCACTCTGCAAGATCGCGAGGGAGAGGCCACGACTGTCATTCTAAGCTGTGAATCAACTGAACTGTGAGTCTGCAATGTACTTGCAATAAATGATTTGTTAGCCCTTGATATGTGTGTGTGTGTGTGTGTGTGTGTGTGTGTGTGTGTGTGTGTGTGTGTGTGTGTGTGTATTTTTGTATGTGTGCGAATGTGTGTGTGAGTGTATGTGTATGTTTGTGTGAGTGAGAGTGAGAGTGTGAGAGTGTGTGTGTGTGTGTATGTGTGTGAGTGTATGAGGTGGAGTGTGTGTGTGTGAGTGTATGAGGTGGAGTGTGCGTGTGTGTGTGTGTGAGAGAGCTGGAGGGTGTGTTTATGTGTGTGTGTGTGTGTGTGAGAGTCTGTGTGTGTGTGTGTGTGTGTGTGTATATTGGAATTGGTGGAGAGGTGCAATATTGTGTTAGGGGACCAGCCCTCCCGTGTGAAGCTGGGACCCAACGGGTCCCACTTAGTCTAGTACCTGTCTAAATGTCTTCTCAAAACCTATAAATCTGTCGGATATGATTTCACCTTCATCTAGCCGCACTAACTAGTAGAGTCATTGCCTCACGGTGCCAGAGACCTGACCTTAGGTACTGTGTGCGTGCAGCGTGTCAAAGGTTATGGGGAGAAGGCAGGAGAATGGGGTTGAGAGGGAAAGATTGATCAGTCATGATTGAATGTTGGAGTAGACTTGGCTAAATGGTCTAATTCTGCACCTGTGTGTTATGGAGTTTGTTCGTTCACCCTGTGACCATTTGGGTTCGCTCTGGGTGCTCCAGTTTCCTCCCACATCCCAAAGAAGTACATGTTTATAGGTTAATTGGTCTCTGTAAATTTCCCCTAGTGTTTAGAGAGTGGATGAGAAAGTGGGATAGCAGAGAGTTAGTGAGAACGGGTGATCGCTGGTCGGCGTGGACTCGGTGGGCTGAAGGGCCTGTTTCCACGCTGTATCTCTAAACTAAACTAAACTATGAGGATAATACAGAGATCTACGTCCAACATGTGGGAGTTATTTAACAGTGAACAAGGGAGAGTTCAGGAACATCACGTTCTCACAAGGGTGGAAGGAACAGATAGCCCAGTCCTTCACACAGACCAGACTCCCCATCATCGACTCCATCCACACTTCACTCTGCATCGGGAAAGCAGCCAACATAATCAAAGACATGTCCCACCCCGCTCATTCCTTCTCCCCGCTCCAGTTCGGCAAAAGGTACAGAAGCTTGAAAGTGTGCCCCCCAAAATCAGGAACAGCTTCTTCCCCTCCGTTATCAGACTTCTGAACGGTCCTTCCACAAGCCAGGGTACTGTCCGATACATCTCTACCCCATTGTTGGGAGGACGTTGGCTTGAACTCCATGATAAATGAGGTGCAGTCACTATCATGGAGTCCTACCCAATTGTGAACATTGGACTTGGTCTCTGGAACTGATGCGTTACAATGCTGAGAACTACTGTACATTCTGCACTTTGTATCTTCCTCTTTGCTCTGCCTATTGTACTTGAGTTAGACTTGATTGTATTTATGTACAGTATTATCTGATAGGACGCAAAACAAAGCATTTTACTGTGCCTCGGTACACGTGACAATAATAAACACAATGCTGCAGGAAGCTGATGAATCATGGTGCAGGTGAAGAGTGGCAGCAAAGGGAGGCTCTTCCTCCGCACAGTTCACTACATACTCCCCCCACGCCCCCACCCTCCCCAACCCCTACCTGCTGGAAGTATTTGTCACAGGTAATGTACTCCTTGTCGTGGCTGTCCTGTAGTTTGTTGGTCTTGATGTACTGCCACAAGGCCTGGACAATGGCCGAGCGTGTCTGTGTGTGTAGGCCCAAGAGCCGGGCCAGCCGGGGATCCAGCTTAAACTGGGGGGGCTGCGGGGGGGGGGGGGGGGGGGGGGGAAAGAGGGTCAGAGAGACGCAACACACCCTCACACATCACCTCCCATTCTCTCCCACAAACGTGGGTCAAGCTAAGAGGTGCAGCAACCCTTCCCACCCCCCCACCCCCACCTGCCGGCACATCACACGTTCCCACCTTTCCCATCACCACCCACCACTCAAACCTGTCACCATGTGACTGGCACCACTCCCTTTCCACTCCATCCCTCTTCCCCTTCCTTCCTCCTCCTCCTCCCTCTCCTTCCTGACCTTCCCCCGCCCTCAGGCACATCACCCCCTCCCATAACACCCATCCCCCCAGCAGCCGTCACTCCTCTTCCATCCCCACCCACCAGTTAAATCTGTCACCCTGTCCGGCCGGCACTTCAATCTATTCCCCCCCCCCCTCACTCCCTCCCGCACTCCCAACTCCCCTCACTCCCTCCCCCTCTCCCCCTCCCCCCTCCACATCTCCCCCCCTGCCTTCCCCACCTGGTAGTCGAGCATCAGCAGGAGGGTACAGCGCACACTGACGTCCCCTGGCCTCTTCACCTGGAACCCGTCCGTCTCCTGGGTGCTGGGGGTACGGTGCCACTGTGAGGGGAGGTGGGGGGGATGAGAGGGGTGGACACAGAGACCCCCCCCCCTCACACGGAGAACATACCCCTCCCATACCCCCCCTCGCAGACCCCCCAACCAGCCCCAGCCCTAGCCCCAGCGATTCCTTCTGTTGGGGGGTGGAGGCGGCGGGTAAGAGAGGGGCAGACACAGCAGCAACCCCCCCCCCCCCCCCACCCCGGCTCTGTAGGGAGATGGAGGGGAGGGCGGGGGCGGGAGGTTGAGAGGATTAGGCACAGCAATCCCCCCAAAGAAATGCCCCCCCCCCCACCGAATACAACAGTAATCCCACTGAAATATACACTCCACCATACGGCAGCAGTGACAGCGACCACCAGCCTCCCCTCGTGTGGGGAAAGGGGAAGGGGATGGGGGAGAGGGAGAGGGGGAGGAGGAGAGGGAGAGGGGGAGAAGGAGAAGGAGAGCGCTGAAACAGCTACATCCCAACAAAACCCCCCCCCCCCAAAATAAAATACCCCCATCCCACCAAACATACCCCGCACCCACGCCAACAATACTCCCCACCCAATGGGGGCTAGTCACCTCTACCAGATGGTTGTCAGGTCCATACAGATCCTTGTCGAGTTCTATCACCAGGCTCTTGAAGAACGAGGAGAATTTCCTCTTCTGTTTGCCAGTCTGGAGGGAGAGTCAGTGTAGGAGAAGTGGTGAGGTGGGGGCGGTACTGACGGAGCGCCGCACTGTGGAAGGGGCGGTACTGAGATGATTTACGAGGACTTGAGGATCCGAGCCACAGGTAGAGGTTGGGGCAGGCTGGGACCTTATTCCTTGAAACACAGGAGGATGAGGGTTGATCTTACCGTGTATAAAATCATGAGGAATATACAGTGGCTTACAAAGGTTTTCATACCCCTTGAACTTTTCCACATTTTGTCACGTTACAACCACAAACGTAAATGTATTTTATTGGGATTTTATTTGATAGACCAACACAAAGTGGCCATAATTGTGAAGTGGAAGGAAAATGATACATGGTTTTCAAATTTTTTTACAAATAAAAAACTGAAAAGTGTGGCGTGCAAACGTATTTAGCCCCCTTTACTCTGATACCCCTAAATAAAATCCAGTGCAACCAATTGCCTTCAGAAGTCACCTAATTAGTAAATAGAGCCCACGTGTGTAGTCTAATCTCAGTATAAATACAGCTGTTCTATGAAGGCCTCAGAGGTTTGTTAGAGAACATTAGTGAACAAACAGCATCATGAAGCCCAAGGAACACACCAGACCGGTCAGGGATAAAGTTGTGGAGAAGATTAAAGCAGGGTTAGGTGATAAAAAAAATCCCAAGCTTTGAACATCTCACGGAGCACTGTTCAATCCATCATCCAAAAATTGAAAGAGTATGGCACACCTGCAAACCTACCAAGACATGGCCGTCCACCTAAACTGACAGGCCGGGCAAGGAGAGCATTGATCAGAGAAGCAGCCAAGAGGCCCATGGTAACTCTGGAGGAGCTGCAGAGATCCACAGCTCAGGTGGGAGAATCTGTCCACAGGACAACTATTAGTCGTGCACTCCACAAATCGGGCCTTTATGGAAGAGTGGCAAGAAGAAAGCCATTGTTGAAACAAAGCCATAAGAAGTCCTGTTTGCAGTTTGCCACAAGCCATGTGGGGGACGCAGCAAACATGTGGAGGAATGTGCTCTGGTCTGATGAGACTAAAATTGAAGTTTTTGGCCTAAATGCAAAACGCTATGTGTGGTGGAAAACTAACACTGCACATCACCCTGAACATACCATCCCCACAGTGAAACATGGTGGTGGCAGCATCATGCTGTGGGGATGTTTTTCTTCAGCAGTGTCAGGGAAGTTGGTCAGAGAAGATGGATGGAGCCAAATACAGGGCAATCTTGGAAGAAAACCTGTTAGTCTGCAAAAGACTTGAGATTGGGGCGGAGGTTCACCTTCCAGCAGGACAACAACCCTAAACAAACAGCCAGAGCTACAATGGAATGGTTTAGATCAAAGCATATTAATGTGTTAGAATGACCCAGTCAAGGTCCAGACCTAAATCCAATTGAGAATCTCTGGAAATATACTTGAAAATTGCTGTTCACAGATGCTCTCCATCCAATCTGACTGAGCTTGAGCTATTTTGCAAAGAAGAATGGGCAAAAAATTCAGTCTCTAGATGTGCAAAGCTGGTAGAGACATACCCCAAAAGACTTGCAGCTGTAATTGCAGCGAAAGGTGGTTCTACAAAGTATTGACTCAGGGGGGCTGAATACTTTTGTACGCCACACTTCTCAGTTTTTTATTGGTAATAAAATTTGGAAACCATGTAACATTTTCCTTCCACTTCACAATTATGCACCACTTTGTGTTGGTCTATCACATAAAATCTCAATAAAATACATTTACGTTTGTGGTTGTAATGTGACAAAATGTGGAGAGGTCCAAGGGGTATGAATACTTTTGCAAGCCACTGTAGACTGGGACTGAATGCACAGGAGTGGGAGAATCAAGAACCAGAGGACATAGGTTTAAGGTGATGGGAAATATTTAATAGGAAACTGAGCGGCAACGTTTTCACACAGTGTTTGTATGGTGGGTGTATGGAACAAATTGACAGGAGATAGTTGACACAAGGACTACATGGGCCGCGGAACCGGGGGGAGGGGGGGGGGGGCTGGGGGCTTGCATCCCCTCCACCTTTTTGGTGTGATATGCTTCATAACCCTCAATTATCCGGCCCGCAGGCGTATCTTTCTCTTCTTCTGAGGACCTCCGTCATCCAGAATCTCAGAACGAGCGCGGCAAAACCACGAACAGCAGTGGCGGAACCCGACTGCCCCCCCAAAACCCTCCACTCAATGCCCAATCACAGCGCGGTTCACAGTCGAGGCAGTGAATGAAGCGCTGTGGTTAGCTGCCGAGCGGGAGGGAAGGTGGGTGGGCCCAGAGAGAGACGGCCCCAAGAGAAAGAGAGTCAGCCCCGAGAGGGAGGGAGGGAGAGAGAGAGAGAGAGAGAGAGAAAGAGAGTTAGAAGGGAGAGGGGGAGAGAGGGGGGGGAGAGGGGGAGGGAGAGGGAGGGGGAGGGGGAGGGGGAGGGGGAGAGGGAGAGGGAGAGGGGGAGGGAGGGGGAGAGGGAGAGGGAGACGGAGAGGGAGGAGAGAGAAAATAATTATTGTACCACCCTCCCCTGCTCGGTCGCTCTGCTCCCTCATCGGGTACCCCCGAGGCCCCTGGACTATAACAACATTTAAGAGACGGGTGCATGGATACGATAGGTTTGGGGGGATATGGGCCAAACACAGGCAGGTGAGAAGTAGTGCAGATGGTGTAGGATGGACGGAATGGGCCGAAGGGCCTGTTTTCATGCTGTATGACTGCTAACGGTGCAGAGCTGGGAGGTCAGCGGCGATGGTGATAACTGGTGGGCTAGGCTGGAGGAGCCGAGTGGCCTCCTGCCGTCACTCTGAGGCACTCACATCTTCTAGAAGTTTCCCCTCGACCCGCAGCTCCCAGGAGGCGATGCAGCCGTCCGAGTCGTCCGCATCCGACCGCCCGGGGTTGAAGGTGTTGGAGATGTAGAGACGCAGCTTGCGCTTTTGCTGCGGGGACAGTGGGGTCAGTGTGGAGCTCAAACCCCGACCCCTAACCCCCCCACCCCTGACCCCGCCACCCTCCCGTGACCCGCTCGGGGTTGAAGGTGTTGGAGTTATAGAAGGGGGTTCAATTATGGCTTTTAAAAGACATTTGGACAAATATATGGATAGTTTAGTTTTGGTTTAGTTTAGTTTAGAGATATAGCTCGGAAACAGGCCCTTCGGCCCATCGGGTTCACGTTGACTAGCCATCCCTGCATTAACACTATCCTACACACATTAGGGACAATTTACACATACAGCAAGCCAATTAACCTACATACCTGTACATCTTTGGAGTGTGGGAGGAAACCAAAAATTTCATAGAATACCCACGCGGTCACGGGGAGAACGTACAAACTCCGTACAGACAGCACCAGCACCCGTAGTCAGGATCGAACCCAGGTCTTCGGCCCTGCAAGTGCTGTAAGGCAGCACCTCTACCGGTGGGCCACTGTGGCCGCCCTTAAGTTTAGTTTAGAGATACAGCGTGGAAACAGCCCTTTGGTCCACCGAGTCCCGCCGACAATCGATCACCCCGTACGCTAGTTCTATGTTATCCCACTTTCTCATTTACTCTACACACGGGGTAATTTACAGAGGGCCAATTAACCTACAAAACTGCACGCCTTTGAGATGTGGGAGGAAACCGAAGCACCGGGAGGAAAACCAAGCGGTCACAGGGAGAACATGCAAACTCCACACAGACAGCAGCAGAGGTAAGAATTGAACCGATTCTCTGGCGCTGGAGGCAACAACTCTACCGCTGAGCCACCATGCTGCCCCAATTACAATCAGGAAAGGATCAAAGAATCGATGGGAAGGGAACACAATATGGGCCAAATGCAAGCAAATGCAGGCCAAACTAAACTAAACTAAACTAGACAAAAATAAAATAAAATAAACCAATCCAAATTAGACAAGACTAAATGAGGCTAAACAAGACCAGACTAAATTAGACTTGACTAAAGTAAATTAAACTAAACGAAATTAACGAGACTAAACAAAACTAGTCCAAACCAAGCTAAACAAAACGAAACTAGACGAAACCAAACCAAATTAAACTAATCCAGACTAGACTAGAGTAAACCAGACTGGACTGGACTAGGCTAGATTGGACTAGCCCAGTGCTGGCACGGAGAGGTAGTGCTGTCCAGTTCCGTGACCCTGTGCCTCATGACCCCCACTGCTCTGATTAGGACCAATGTCAGGGATTATTGGGGGAAGGCAGGAGAATGGGGTTAAGAGAGAAAGATAGATCAGCCATGATTGAATGGCGGAGTAGATTTGATGTGCCGAATGGCCTAATTCTGCTCGTATAACTTATGAACACCAGACATGACTCATGATGCCCAGCAAGGGCTTTGGCAATGACTATTTTGACAATGCTTGAATGACTAGATGTGGCGAGTCAAAACTAGTGAATAGTCTTGCTTTGTTAATGTATTATTATTGAGGATACAGTAGACTTGGATTCTGCTCCTGTGACATGAACTACCTTCATGGGCCTCTTCAGAGCCTCCTGAATGTCCACACGCTTCCTCATGATGGTCTGGTCCAGCTTCCGCTCGAAGGCCAACAGGTCCATGTAGGCCTGGGACTCTGGCACCAGCTCCCGGATCTGTGGGGGCAATGGGGATCAGCTCCCTGCTCCCTCCAACCCCCTACCCCGGACACTGCATCCTCCACCCCCACCTCCCTTCCCATCCCAGCCCCCTCCTCCCCTCCCCCATATCCCCTTCCCTGAGGCACCAGCTCCAGGATGTGGGGGGGGGGGGGGGCTGGTTCCTCACCATCCCAGCCCCCTCCTCTCCTCCCCCTTCCCTCCGCCATCTCCCTCAGGCACCGACTCCAGGATCAGTGGGATATCGATCAAACCCCTTCAACCCCCCTCCCCCAGGCTATTGCCCCCTCCATAACACCACCCCTCCCCCCTCCTCCCCTTCATCCCTCCCTGGGGCTCTGGCACCAGCTCCCAGACCTGAGGGAGGGGGGAAGGACGTAGTGACTCAGCCCACTGCCCCTATACCCCATTCCCAAACAGCCCCCCCCCGCTTCCTTCCCAATACCCGTCCCCTGACCTCCCCCTTCCTAACGCCACTCACCTTCTGTGGCAGGATCTTGTCCACCATCCGTCGTCGTTTGGCGCTGAGGGGGCAACAGGAAACGTCACCTCCCCCCAAATATCCCCCCACGCTAACACCCCCCCGCAAATATCCCCCCACGCTAACACCCCCCCACAAATATCCCCCCACGCTAACACCCCCCCCCGCAAATATCCCCCCACGCTAACACCCCCCCCCCGCAAATATCCCCCCACGCTAACACCCCCCCGCAAATATCCCCCCACGCTAACACCCCCCCGCAAATATCCCCCCATGCTAACACCCCCCCCACGCACACTCTCACACACACACCCTCACACACACACGCCCTCACAATCACACACGCCCTCACAATCACACACACCCTCACACACACACGCCCTCACACACACACGCCCTCACACACACACGCCCTCATACACACACGCCCTCACACACACACGCCCTCACACACACAGGCCCTCACACACACAGGCCCTCACACACACAGGCCCTCACACACACACGCCCTCACACACACACGCCCTCACACACACACGCCCTCACACACCTTCACACACCTACGCACACAATCCACGCACACAATCCACGCACACAATCCACGCACACAATCCACACACACCCTCACACACACCCTCACACACACACACCCTCACACACACCCTCACACACCCACACCCTCACACACACCCTCACACACACACACACACACACCCACACCCTCACACCCACATCCTCACACACACACACACACTCACACACACACCCACCCTCACACACACACACCCTCACACACACACACCCTCACACACACCTTCACACACTCACACCTTCACACACACACACACACCTTCACACACACACACACTCACACACACACACACACACATCCTCACACACACACTCACACACACACTCACACACACACACACACACATCCTCACACACACACACTCACACACACACACACACCCTCACACACACACACCCTCACACACACCCACACACACACACACCCTCACCCACACACATACACCCTCTCACACACACCCCCACACACACACACCACACCCAACCGATTGACACATCAGCTAATGTCCGTCCCTCCCTCCATCCTCTATCTGCCCTCCATCAGTCCCGCCAACACCCCCCACCCTCCCAACCCACCCTCATCCTGCCCTCCCTCCCCCTCCACCACTCCCTTAGACTCTTCATCCACCTTCCCTCCTTCCCCATGCCCTTTCAACCCATCCCCCACATGGCCCCCTACACCAGTCTTCCCCATGCCCCCCCCCCCCGCCAGCACCCTCTCCTCCCTCCACCCCGCTCCTTTGTCCCATCTCCCATCCCCCCTCCCCTGTTCCCCTCTTTACCCCCCCTCCCCCTACCTGCGGGCCCGGCTCTGCACGGCTGCCTGCTGCTGCTGCTGTACCTGCGTTGGTGCTGTGCGTTTGCGGGACTGCTCGAGGATGGGTGGGGGGATACCGGGTCGCACTGTGGGACTGGCTCCGTACGGAGGTCCGGGCGGCCCCATGGCTGACCCCTGGGGGGCCATGCGGGTGGCCGACGGCATGCCTGGACGCTGCGGGCAGAACGGGACCACTTAGAGCAGGGAACAGCATGACATCAGGCCATTCGACCCATATTGTTCATGCTGAACACGATGCCAAATTACACTAATCTCCTCTGCTGTACATGATCCATATCCCTCCATTCCCTGCCTATCCATGTGTCTATCTAAAAGCCTCTTAAATACCATTATCGTATCTGCCTCCACCACCACCCCATGGCAGTATGTTCCAGGCCCCCACCACCCTCTGTGTAAAAATGTGCCCTGCACATCTCCTTTAAATTATTCTCCCCGCACCTTAAAATGCCCTCTTTGTTTAGACATTTTCACCCTGGGAAAAGGTTCTGACTGTCTACTATATCTAGGCCTCTCATAATATTATAGACTTCTATCAGGGCTCCCCTCAACCTCTGACGTTCCAAAGAAAACAATCCAAGTCTGTCCAACCTCTCCATGTAGTTGAAACCCTCTAATCCGGCAGCATTCTGGTAAACCTCTGTATCCTCACCAAAGCCTCTACAGCCTTCCTGGAATAGGGCATGCAATACACCACATGCAGCCTGACCAAGGTGCTATAAAAGCTGCATCATGGCTACCTGACTCTTGCACCCAACGCCTTAGCCAATGAAGGACGATGACGGAAGAGCGGCCAGAGACCGATGGCGACTGCCCAGTGTGAGGGTAGTGGACACCCAGTATATCACAGTTAACTTCCTCTGGAATTCGTCAGGTCGCCGAATACTCCATCTGTACAGATGTTAGATGGAGAGCAGACTGCCTGCTTAGTTTAGAGATACAGCAGGGAGTGCGCACTGATCAGCTATCATCCATTCACACAAGTTCTATGCTATCCCACTTTCTCATCCACTCCCTCCACATGAGGGGCCATTTACAGAGGACCAATTAAAATTCAAACATGCACGTCTTTGGGATGTGGGGGGGAAACCAGAGCATCCAGAGGAACTCACGCGGTCACAGGGAGAAAAGTACAAACTCCACACACACACACACACAGCGCCTGAGGTCAGGATCGAACTCTGGTCTCTGGCGCTCTGAGGCAGCAGCTCTACCCGCTACGTCCCCCCTGAGGTGGTATCGCAGCCGGGTTCAGTAACAAATGCTGAGAGTTGCAGATGTAGCCCGGTCCATCACACAGACCAGACTTCCCATCATTTACTACATCTAAACTTTACGCCGCCGCTTGAAAGCAGCCAACATAATCAAAGACGTGTCCCACCATGCTCATTCCTTCTTCTCCCCGCTACCGTCCTGTACCTGGTAGTTTAATTGACCTCTGCAAATTGGCTCTGGGGTGTAGGATAGACCGAGACTATGGGTGATCGATGGTCAGCATGAACTCGGTGGGCCAACGGGGCTGTTTCTCTAAACTAGACTAAACTGAACAGGCTACGGGAGAAGACGATGATGGTAAGATGCAAAGGCAACACCATTGTTGACTTTCCCCGATACTGACTGGGACTGCGTGCCGGGACCTAGATGGGGAAATTAAGCAGTTTGATTCATGCACCCAGAAGAACTGCTCGAACAATAATCCAACTATGGATGAGGACACACGAGACCATAGAGAGACGTGCAGCATGGAAACAGGCCCATCAGCGCAACTCGTCTTTGCTGACCAAGATGCCCCATCTGCACTAGTCCTACCTGCCCACATTTGACCCATATCCCTCCAAACCTTTTTTTATATTAAAAAAAATCTTTTTATTCGTTTTTTGTTCCAAACAGAAACAAAACAAAAAAAACAAAGCAAAAAGAATAATGATAAACATAACTATGATATTGATACATAGGGATCAGGATTACATTAATAACAGGTATAACCTAAATACGAGTCATCCAGGGATATTCAATATTCAGGAGGGATAGAGAGAAAGGAAAAGGAGGCGGGGTAGCGTTGCTGGTTAGAGAGGAGATTAACGCGATGGAAAGGAAGGTCATTAGCTTGGAGGATGTAAATCGGTATGGGTAGAGCTGCGAAATACTAAGGGGCAGAAAACGCTGGTGGGTGTTGTGTACAGGCCACCTAACAGTAGTAGTGAAGTTGGGGATGGTATCAAACAGGAAATTAGGAATGCGTGCGACAAAGGCAAAACAGTTATAATGGGTGACTTCAATCTACATATAGATTGAGTGAATCAAATTGGCAGGGGTGCTGAGGAAGAGGTTTTTTGGAATGTATGCGGGATAGTTATCTAAATCAACATGTAGAGGAACCAACGAGAGAGCAGGCTATTTTAGACTGGGTTTTGAGTAATGAGGAAGGGGTAGTTAGCAGTCTTGTTGTAACTCTCCCCCTTGGGCAAGAGTGACCATAATATGGTTGAGTTCTTCATTAGGATCGAGAGTGACATTGTTAATTCAGAAACAATGGTTATGAACTTAAAGAAAGGTAACTTTGAGGGTATGAGACGTGAATTGGCCAAGATTGACTGGCAATTAATTCTAAAAGGGTTGATGGTGGATATGCAATGGAAGACATTTAAAGACTGCATGGATGAACGACAAAAATTGTTCATCCCAGTTTGGCAAAAGAATAAATCAGGGAAGGTAGTGCATCCGTGGATAACAAGGGAAATCAGGGATAGTATCAAAGAAAAGGATGATGCGTACAAAGTGGCCAGAAAAAGCAGCCTACCAGAGGACTGGGAGAAATTCAGAGACCAGCAGAGGAGGACAAAGGGTTTAATTAGGAAAGGGAAATAGATTATGAAAGAAAACTTGCAGGGAACATAAAAACAGACTGCAGACGTTTTTATAGATATGTGAAGAGAAAGATATTAGGTAAAACAAATGCAGGTCCCTTTGTAGTCAGAAACAGGTGAGTTGATCATGGGGAACAAGGATATGGCGGACCAATTGAATAACTACTTTGGTTCCTTCTTCACTAAGGAAGACATAAATAATCTGCCGGAAATAGCAGGGGACCGCGGGTCAAAGGAGGAATTGAGTGAAATCCAGGTTAGTCAGGAAGTGGTGTTGGGTAAATTGAATGGATTAAAGGCCGATAAATCCCCAAGGCCAGATAGGCTGCATCCCAGAGTACTTAAGGAAGTAGCTCCGGAAATAGTGGATGCATTAGTGATAATCTTTCAAAACTCTTTAGATTCTGGAGTAGTTCCTGAGGATTGGCGGGTAACAAACGTAACCCCTCTTTTTAAGAAGGGAGGGAGAGAGAAAACGGGGAATTACAGACCAGTTATTCTAACATCGGTAGTGGGGAAACCGCTAGAGTCTGTTATTAAAGATGGGATAGCAGCACATTTGGAAAGTAGTGAAATCATTGGACAAAGTCAGCATGGATTTACGAAAGGTAAATCATGTCTGATGAATCTTGTGGAATTTTTCGAGGATGTAACTAGTAGCGTGGATAAGGGAGAACCAGTGGATGTGGTGTATCTGGACTTCCAGAAGGTTTTCGACAGGGTCCCACATAAGAGATTAGTATACAAACTTAAAGCATATGGCATTGGGGGTTCAGTATTGATGTGGATAGAGAACTGGCTGGCAAACAGGAAGCAAGGAGTAGGAATAAATGGGTCATTTTCACAATGGCAGGCAGTGACTAGTGGGGTACCGCAAGGCTCAGTGCTGGGACCCCAGCAATTTACAATATATATTAATGATCTGGATGAGGGAATTGAAGGCAATATCTCCAAGTTTGCGGATGACACTAAGCTGGGGGGCAGTGTTAGCTGTGAGGAGGATGCTAGGAGACTGCAAGGTGACTTGGATAGGCTGGGTGAGTGGGCAAATGTTTGGCAGATGCAGTATAATGTGGATAAATGTGAGGTTATCCACTTTGGTGGCAAAAACAAGAAAGCAGACTATTATCTAAATGGGGGCCGATTAGGAAAAGGGGAGATGCAGCGTGACCTGGGTGTCATGGTACACCAGTCATTGAAAGTAGGCATGCAGGTGCAGCAGGCAGTGAAGAAAGCAAATGGTATGTTTGCTTTCACAGCAAAAGGATTTGAGTATAGGAGCAAGGAGGTTCTACCTCAGTTGTACAGGGTCATGGTGAGACCACACCTGGAGTATTGTGTACAGTTTTGGTCTTCAAATCTGAGGAAGGACATTATTGCCATAGAGGGAGTGCAGAGAAGGTTCACCAGACTGATTCCTGGGATGTCCTGACTGTCTTATGAAGAAAGACTGGATAGACTCGGTTTATACTCTCTAGAATTTAGGAGATTGAGAGGGGATCTTATAGAAACTTACAAAATTCTTAAGGGTTGGACAGGCTAGATACACGAAGATTCTACCCAATGTTGGGGAAGTCCAGGACAAGGGGTCACAGCTTAAGGATAAGGGGGAAATCCTTTAAGACTGAGATGAGAAAGACTTTTTTCACACAGAATGGTGAGTCTCTGGAACTCTCTGCCACAGAGGGTAGTTGAGGCCAGTTCATTGGCTATATTTAAGAGGGAGTTAGATGTGGCCCTTGTGGCTAAAGGGATCAGGGGGTATGGAGAGAAGGCAGGTACGGGATACTGAGTTGGATGATCAGCCATGATCATATTGAATGGCGGTGCAGGCTCGAAGGGCCTAATGGCCTACTCCTGCACCTAATTTCTATGTTTTCTATGTTTCTATGAGTCCAGTGTCAAAATACACATTGAATATTGACCACCCGGTCTCTATGTAAATATAGTTAAATGTTTAAAAGAAAACTTATATCTGTAGGAAAAAAAACACAAAGATAAAAAGGAAAAAAAAAAGAAACCAAACTCCCCTAAACTAAAGGAAAAAAAAAAGCAACACAGAATCTGCGCTGAGAATTTCAAAAAATTAAGTCTGTTTGTCATCAAGTCCGTTCCACCATATAGAGGTAAAATAGTTTTTATAACGGTTAGAGAGGGATAAACCTTTCTTATCCATCAACCTGTCCAAACAACTTTTAAATGGTGTCATTGTGCCAGCTTCAACTACCTGCTCTGGCAGCTTATTCCATACACCTACCTAACTCTGTATGAAAAAATTACCCTTTAATCTTGCCATCTTCACCATAAACCTACATCCTCTGGTTCATAAGGTGATGTCATGGGAGCAGAATTAGACCATTCAGCCCATTAGACTCTGCCATTCAATCATGGCTGATCTATCTTTCCCTCTTAACCCCATTCTCCTGCCTTCTCCCCATAACCCTGACACCCGTACTAATCAAGAATATGTCAATCTACGCCTTTAAAATACTCAATGGCTTGGCCACCGATGTCTTTTGTGGCAATGAATTCCACAGTTTCTCCACCCTCTGGCTAAATAAATGTCTCCTCATCTCCTTTCTAAAGGTATGTCCTTTTATTCTGAGGCTGCGCCCTCTGGTCCTAGAATTCTCCCGTTAGTGGAAACATCCTCTTCACATCCACTCTATTCCCATTCTGGATTCCCCTACCCTATATTGGGCAATGGTCCTGGCCAGCTGATTGGAGTTCCAGTGGATGAAGATTTGGAAACAGTGATGATAATTCCGTAGGTCTTATGATATTTGTGGATAAGGATGAGGATGGACGTGGGGAAGCCTACTTACAAAAGCACTAGGCAGAAGCTGGAAACGATGCCATGAAGACTTACGAGGATGTTGCCAGCTCTTGAGGGACTGAGCTATAGGGAGAGGCTGAGCAGGCTAGGACTTTATTCTTTGGAACATAGGAGGCTGAGGGGTGATCTTATAAAGGTGTATAAAATCATGAGAGGAAGAGATCGGCAGATGCACTCTTGCCCAGAGTAAGGGAATCAAAAAACACGGACATAAATTTAAGGTAAAGGAGGAAAGATTTAATAGCAATCTGAGGGGTAACTTTTTCACACAAAGGGTGGTGGGTATATGGAACGAGCTGAGCTGCTGGAGGTTAGTTGAGGCAGGCACTATCACAACATTTAAGAAACATTTAGAAAGGTACATGGATATAAGAGTTTTAGAGTAATATGGGCCGAACGGGATAAGGCAGGTACGGGATACTGAGTTGGATGATCAGCCATGATCACATTGAATGGCGGTGCAGGCTCGAAGGGCCGAATGGCCTACTCCTGCACCTATTTTCTATGTTTCTATGTTTCTATGAACGCAGGCAGGCTGGACTAGTGCAGATGGGGCATGTTGGTCGGTGTGGGCAAGTTGCATTGAAGGGCCTGTCTCCACACTCTATGACTCTAAGCTGGGGAGAGGGGAGAGGGGAGAGGGACTGGAGTAGTTTATGGGTACATCTAAATCTCCCAGTTGTCAACCATTTTAACCAAGCACGACACCCGGAGGCTGCAGTGAATCGTCCGATCAGCTGCAACCTTCCCCCCATTGATGAACTGTACACTGCAAAGGCCAGGAAGCGAGCGGGTAAGATCATCTCTGACCCCTCTCACCCTGGCCACAAACTCTTTGAAGCACTTCCCTCTGGAAGGTGACTCCGGACTGTCAAAGCCATAAAAACAGCCTTTTTCCCCCACAAGCAGTAGCTCTACTCTACTCAAGAAGCAAAAGTCTGCAGCCTTATTTTGCTCTGGTATTTTATTTCATTCACATGTTTAAACTATAATGTTTTATTATTAATGTTTTACGTGTCATTCTTAATTGTTACTGTATGTCATGTTGTTACTTGCGAGTGGAGCACCAAGGCAAATTCCTTGTATGTGTACATACTTGGCCAATAAACGTATTAATTCATTCACTCCCACACTGACCTTCCTGCCCTGGGCTTCCTCCGTTGCCAGAGTGAGGCCACATGCAAACTGAAGGAACAGCATCTTATATTCAGTTTGGGTAGCTTATAAACAGTTTCCTCCCCTCTCCCTCCCCTACCACCTACATTCCTTCCTCTGGCTTCACAATCCACACGTCTTCTACCTCTATCACTTACTGTTTGTCATTTCCTCTCTGTCCTTTGTCCAAGTCCAACCATCTGCCTATCAAACCTCCTCTCACCTGAACCACTTGTCAGACTTTGTCCTGCCCCCACCGCTCTTCCAACTCCCCCCCCCCCCCCACCACAATCAGTCTGAAGGAGGGTCCTGACCCAAAACGTCACCTTCAGACTTTAGAGATACAGAGTGGAAACAGGCCTTTCAATCCACTGAGTCCGCATCGACCATCAATCACACCGTACACTAGCACTATTCTACGCACAATAGGGACTATTTACAATTTTTTTTGGCTGAAGCCAATTAACGTATAAACCTTTGGAGTCTTTGGAGTGTGGAAGGAAACTGGAGCACCCGGAGAAAACACCTGCGATCACAGGGAGAATATACAAACTCCATACAGACAGCACCCGTAGTCTGGATTGCACCTGGTTCTATGGTGCAGTGAGGCAACAACTCTACCACTGCGCCACCGTGCCGCCCTAATCCTATACACAGATGCTGCCTGACCCGCTGTGTTACTCCAGTACTTGTGGCTATTTTTCCAAACCAGCTCATGCAGTTCCTTGCTTCTCTCTCTCTCTCTCTTTCTCTCTCTGACTCGCCAGAGTCTTTTGAAGAAGAGTTGATGAATGTTCATGACCAGCGTGGCACTGTGAGGTTTGGAGATAAGGGAGGCAAGGTTGAGAACCTTGGATGACGAGAGATGGTGTACGTACATTCTAAACCTTATGTGCACTTTAGAAAGCTGATATCAGACAAAGTCCTTGAGGAATTTAAAAGCATCAGGAAAGATATTAAACCAGGAAATAGTTTGGTGAAAAGAAGCCAATAAATGTTCTTGGCGAGTAGGAGTAATGAGATTCCTAAGATATTTTACATGTAATATATAAAACGCTCTGCCAGGGGTGGTGGTGGAGGCAGATACAACAGTGGTGTTTGAGAGGGGTTCAAATAGACACACAATATGCAGGGAATGGAGGGATATGGATCACATGCAGGCAAAGGAAATTAATTTAATTGGCACAGACATTGTGGACGGAAGGGCTTGTTACTGTACTGTCGGGACTTTAGAGATACAACGCGGAAACAGGCCCTCCGGCCCACCGAGTCCATGCCAACCAGTCAACTAACACTATCCAACACACTAGGGATGATTTACAATTTTACCGAAGCCAATTAATCTACCAATCTGTACGTCTTTGGAGTGTGGGAGGAAACTGGAGAAAACTCACGCAGTCATGGGGAGAACGTGCAAACTCTATAAAGATGGCACCCATAGTCAGGATCTAACCTGGGTCTCTGGCGCTGTCAATTCTACTACTGCACCACCGTGTCGCCCCATGGTTCTATGTTCTAACTGCGTAAGATATTTCAGAGAGGAATTTATTTGAAAAAAAGGAAATAAGAGAGACAAAGAAAGATCACGCAGAAAACTGGTGGAAATATAACAGGCATTCACCGGCACCCTAGTGGAGTTGACAGATATTTGATTAGAACAGGTGTCTGCGGTTATGAGGAGAAGGCAGGAGAATGGAGTTGAGAGGGAAAGATAGATCAGCCATGATTGAATGGCGGAGTAGACTTGATGGGCCAAATGGCCTAGTTCTGCTCCTAGAATTTATGATCTTAGGAATGTGACAGGGAAATACTGTAGGAGCGAACATGGGATTGGTCAGAGATTGGGCAGGGAAAGTGTCCAGACTGGCAGTGGGGATGGCAGAAGCATTGATGGGGTCTATTCATCAGCCCCCCCCCCCACACTCCACCACCCGAGGAGAGAGGCTTCCGTGTTTCAGCAAGGAACGGTGCAATGGGGATTTTAGACAAGCCAATAAGACACTGGTCTTTTAATGTCTTCCACTGACTCCATTTATACTTCACGCTGCCTCAGGAAAGCCAGAGCATAATCAAGGACGTCGCACATTGGCCACTCCCTCGTCTCCCCTCTCCCATCAGGCAAAAGGTACAGAAATGTGAAAACGCACACCTCCAGATTCAGGGACAGTTTCTTCCCAGCTGTTATCAGGTAACGGAATCAACCTACCACAACCTGACAGCTGTCCTCATTGGTGACCCTTGGTCTATTTCTGTATGGACTTTGCTAGCTATACCTCGCACTAAACGTTATTCCCTTATCCTGTATTTGTACACTATAGATGGTTTGATTGTAATCATGTATAGTCTTTCCGCGGACTGGATGGCATGCAACAAAAGCTTTTCACTGTACCTCGGTACACGTGACAATAAACTAAAATAAACTGAACTTATAAATGCTGTCATAGTCCCTGCTTCAACTACCTCCTCTGGCAGCTTGTTCCATATGTCTACCAACCACTGCATGAAACATTTTCCCTTCAGATTCCTATTAAATCTTTCCTCTCTCACTTTAAACCTATGTCCTCTGGTTCATGATTCCCCTACTCTAGGTCAAAGACTATATGCATTCACCATTTCTATTAGAAAGCATAGCGTAGAAAGCATTTTTCGGGAAGCATCACAGCATAATTTGGGAACAGCTCCATCCACGGCCGCAAGAAATTACAGAGAGTTGTGGACGCAGCCAAGACGATCACACAAACCAACCTCCCTTCCATTGCTTCCATCTAGATTCAAGATTCAAGAGAGTTTATTGTCATGTGTCCCAGATAGGACAATGAAATTCTTGCTTTGCTTCAGCACAACAGAATATAGAAGGCATGAATACAGAACAGATCAGTGTGTCCATATACGATTGTATAAATATATACACACATAAATAAAACAGATAAAGTGCAAATAAACAGATAATGGGCTATTAATGTTCAGAGTTGTGTTTGAGTTGAGTTCAATAGCCTGATGACTGTGGGGAAGAAGCTGTTTCTGAACCTGGTCGTTGCAGTCTTCAGTTTCCTGTACCTTCTACCTGAAGGTAGCGGGGAGATGAGTGTATGGCTCAACACTTCACGCTACCTCGGCAAGGCCACCAGCATAATCAAGGACCAGTCTCACACCAGTGACTCGCTCTTCTCCCCTCTCCCATCAGGCAAGAGACACCAAAGTGTCTCACCTCAAGATTCAGGGGCAGTTTCTTCCCAGCTGTTATCAGGCAACTGAACCATCCTATCACAACTAGAGAGCGGACGACATCCTATCTACCTCATTGGGAGACCCTTGGATTATCTTTAATTGAACATTAGCTTGCACTAAACATTATTCTCTTTATTCTGTATCTACATTGGACAGCTTGATTGTAGTCATAGTCTTTATGCTGGCTGGTTAGCACGCTAAAAAAAAGCTTTTCAATGTACCTCGGTACATGTGACAATAATAAACTAAAGTATACTAAGTCCCCTCATGATACATCTCTATAAGATCACCACACAGATTCCTGCGCTCTACGGAATGAAGTCCTAGCCTGCCCTGTAGCTCAGGCTCTGGAATCCTGGCAACAGTGTACAGCAGAGTTCCCCAGGACCGATACACGTTCATATTGTGGTTTCTGGTCAGCGATCTTCATCTGATCACACGTTCTGTTCCCCACTCACAACAGACTCCCTTTCACACTCCTCTTTTTTAATCCTCCTCCGCCACATCCCCCCCCCCCCCCCCCTCTCTGCCACATTCTCTCCCTCTCCCTCTGCCACATGCGCCCCCCTCTCCTTGCCACATTCCCTCACACGCACACACACACACACACACAGTTGTTCTTCAGCTCCCGTCTCCGGCCACTTCTCCCCCCGGGCCGGAGCCTCCTCTCTCCCCGGGCGGCGGTTCTCTCCCCGGGCCACACTCACCACCCCATGGACCAGAAACTCAAAGAGTTTGCTCTTGGTCGCCCTCCGGGCGCCGCCGCTCGGCTCGTCCGCGGACATGTCGTCCTCAGGCCGGCCGCTTGCTCCCTCACCGCCGGCCACTGCCGCTCCGCGCTCCCTCACCGCCGGCCACTGCCGCTCCGCGCTCCCTCACCGCCGGCCGGCCGACCCGGAGGGGGGAGAGGGGGAGGGTTGGGGGTGGGGATAAGTTCCCGACGGACAACGCCGGCCCTGCACCAGCTGTCCCGGGACATCAGCGGGCGGCGCGGAGGGGACGGGGCTGGACAGGGGGAGGAGAGAGGGAGGGGGAGGGAGGGAATGCGAGGACGGAGAGAAAGAGAGAACGTGGGGGTGGGAGAGAGAAAGGGGAGGAAAAGAAAGTGAACAGAGAGATAAGAGAGAGAGCGAGAAGGGGAAAGTACGAGGAGAGAACGTGAAAGTGGAGAAAAAGTAGAAAGGGAGAGGAAAAAATGAAGAGTGAAAGAGCGAGGAAGTAGGGGAGACAGAAAGTGGAGGCGAAGTAGAGAAAGAGGGGAAAAAAGAAACACATTGGAGGGAGTGAGAACGTGGGGAGGGTGAGAGTGAAGAAAACGTGGAAAGAGGAAGAGGGATAGTGGGGAGAAAAAATGGGGGGTGGGAGAGATAATGAGAAAGTGGGAGAGGTGGAGAAACAGAAAGAGCGAAAATGGGGAGAGAAAGCGAGAACGTGGGGACAGAAGGTAAGGAGGTCGAGACAAAGAAAGTGGAGAGAGCTAGAGTGGAGATAGAGAAATAAAGCAGAGAAGGAAAGAAAATGGGGGAGAGAGGGGGGAAAGGGAGAGAGAGGGGGGGAAAGGGAGAGAGAGGGGGGGAAAGGGAGAGAGAGGGGGGGAAAGGGGGAGAAAGGGCTAGTCGCATTTGCCTTTGTTTGGCCAATATTCCTTTAAATCCTTCCTATCTATATATCTGTCCAAAAGTTTTTTTAAAGTCATAATTATATCTGCTTCTTAGCTTCCTCTGGAAGCTCATTCCAGATACGGATTAAGCTCTGAGTGAAAGTTTCCCCCTGAGGTCCCTCGTAAATCTCTCACCTTAAACCTGTTCCCTCTAGTTTTATTGTGAGCGTTCACTTTATTCATGCTCCTCATGATCTTGTACACCTCCAATAAGGTCACCCCTCGGCCTCCTACACTCCAAAGATAAAAGTCCCAGCCTATCCAACCGCTCCGTGTAACTCAAGCCCAACAGTCCAGGTAACAGGGGGGGGGGGGGGGGGGGGGTTACACAAAAGGCTGGAGAAACTCAGCGGGTGCAGCAGCATCTAAGGAGCGAAGGAGATAGGCGACGTTTCGGGTCGAGACCCTTCTTCAGACCCACCTGGTGGATCTCTTCTGCACCATTTCCAAATTAATAATAGATTTACTTTTGACCTTAGAGATACAGTGCGGAAAAATTCGGCCCACCGAGTCTGTGTCGACCAGCGACACTAACATTATTCTACACACACTAGGGTTAATTTACAATTTTACTGAAGCCAATTAACCTACAAACCTGTACGTCTTTGGGTGTGGGAGGAAACCGGTGCTCTCGGAGAAAACCCACGCGGGTCACGGGCAGAACGTACAAACTCCATACAGACAACAACACCCATAATCAGGACCGAGCCTGGGTCTCGGGCGCTGCAAGGCAGCAGCTCCATCCAGCTGCGCCACTGTGCCGCCCTAACAGTAAATTGTATTTGTTAAAGAAGGAACTGCAGATGCTGGAGAATCGAGGGTTACACAAAAAGCTGGAGAAGCTCAGCGGGTGCAGCAGCATCTAAGGAGCGAAGGAGATAGGCGACGTTTCGGGTCGAGACCCTTCTTCAATACTAAATTGTATTTACTGTATTACAATAAAACAGTTTTATTGATTATTAGATATTGATCGGTGTGTTATTACATTAATGGGCCTGTAAAGCTACTGTGAGTGAGAACCTCGTTATTCCGCTGTCACTACGTGTGACTGTGACACACTGTTGATTCTGGACAATAGCAGAAACTGTGCTCACTCTGCCACCTACTGACCATGGCTTCCAATGACAATGTGACTGATTACATAGTAAGACTGAATAGGGAAAGATGACGGTTCAGGTTTATTATGTCACGTGTATCGAGGTACAGTGAAAATAACTGTTTAGTATATTTTCCAAACAGATCAGATAATACCATACGTGAATTTTGGACTCCTAATTTGAGGAAGGACATTCTTGCTATTGTGGGAGTGCAACCTAGGTTCACCAGGTTAATTCCCGGGATGGCAGGACTGACATATGATGAAAAAATGGATCGACTAGGCTTATATTCACTGGAATTTAGAAGGATGAGAGGGGATCTTATAGAAACATGTACAATTCTTAAGGAGTGGGACAGGCAAGATGCAGGAAAAATGTTTCCGATGTTGGGGGAGTCCAGAACCAGGGGTCACGGTTTAAGATTAAGGGATAGGCCATTTAGGACTGAGATGGGGAAAAACGTTTTCAGCCTGAGAGTTGTGAATCTGTGGAATTCTCTGCCACAGAAGGCAGTGGAGGCCAATTCACTGGATGTATTCAAGAGACAGTTAGATATTGCTTCGGGTTTATGGAATTCAGGGATATGGGGAGAAAGCAGGAACAGGGTACTGATTCTGGATGATCAGCAATGATCATATGGAATGGCGGTGCTGGCTCGAAGGGCCGAATGGCCTACTCCTGCACCCGTTTTCTATGTTTTTATGTTTCTAATATAATTAGTTCAAATTCAAGTACAATAGTTAGAGCAAAGGGAAAGATACAGAGTACAAAATATAGTTCTCAGCATTGTAGTGCATCAGTTCCAGAAGTGAATCAAAGTCCAATGTCCGCATGGGGTAGCGGTGTATCGGACAGTACCCTAGCTTATAGAAGGATCCTTCAGAAGCATGATAACAGAGGGGAAGAAGCTGTTCCTGAGGCTGGTGGTGCGCGCTTTCGAGCTTCTGTACCTTATGCTGGATGGGAGCAAGGAGATGAAGGAATGACAGCAGTGGGACAAGTCTTTGATTATAGATACAAAGTGCTGGAGTAACTCAGCGGTTCAGGCAGCATCTCTGGAGAAAAGGAATAGGTGACATTTCAGGTCAAGACTCTTAAGATTGATGCCTCCATCACGGGAAAAGGTTTCTACACCAGCACTCTCGGTCTTTCACACGTCTTTGTGCACTGCCCTCAGGTTCCCCACCTTTCCCTCTCCAAGGAAAATGATCTTAGCCTGTCCATCCTCTCCGTATAATTGAAACCGTCCATTCCTCCCAGTGAGCTCCCCCCCCCCCCCCCCCCCACCCTGTAAAACCCCACACAGTGTACGGCTGTGTCTATGCATGGAGGGTGGGCCCACAGAGGGGGTTCCAGAACATTCCACGGAGGGGGTTCCAGAACATTCCACGCACTGCTGAGGCTGGGACAGCGAGTGTCCTTCACCGTCCTTCACGTGTACCAGCAGCTCCCTGATAACCAGCAGGGGGTGAGAAACAGAGGAAGGGGGGGGGGGGAGGGAAAGAGAAAGGAGGTAGAGGGAAAGAGAGGGGAGGGAGAGAGAAAGAGGGGGGAGTGAGAAACAGAGGGGAGAGAGAACTCTGGATTCCTGGCAGTCTTTTACCCAGAGTGCCTAGAATAGTACAGCACAGGAACAGGACCTTCGGCCCACAATATTCATTCTGAAATTGATGCCAAGTTAAATAATCTTCTCTGCCTGCACATGACCCATACCCTTCCATTCCGGGCATATCCATGTGTCTATCTAAAAGTCGCAAACACCAGTATTGTATCTGCCTCCTCCACTACCCCAGGCAAAGCGTTGCAGGTACCCACCACCCTCTGTGTAAAAAAACTTGCCCCACACATCTTTAAATGTTGCCTCCCTCACAAAACTAGAAAACATCCAGTCTGGATGAATCACAGTAGACACAAAAAGCTGGAGTAACTCAGCGGGACAGGCTGCATCTCTGGAGAGCAGGAATGGGTGACATTTTGGGTCGAGATTGAGGTCTGAAGAAGTCTCAACCCGAAACGTCACCCATCCCTTTTCTCCAGAGATGCTTCTGGTCCTGCAGAGTTACTCCAGCTTTTAGTGTCTACCTTCTGTGATTCATCCTGACTGGATGTTTCCTAGTTTTGTGAGGGAGGCAACATTTAAGGATGTGTAGGGCAAGTTTTTTTTGTATCTATCTTCAGTTTAAACCAGCATCTGCAGTTCCTTCTTGCACTGGATGAATCACAGCTTGGTTTGGGAACAACTTTGCCCAAGCCCGCAAGAAATTGCAGAGAGTTGTGGATGTAGCCCAGTCCATCACACAGACCAGACTCCCCACCATCGACTCCATCTACACTTCACCCTGCCTCGGAAAAGCAGCCAACATAATCAAAGACTTGTCCCATCATGGTCATTCCTTCTTCTCACCACTCATCTCTGGTAGAAGGTACAGGAGCTTGAAAGTGCACACCACCTGCCTCAAGGACAACAGCTTCCCCTCTATTATCAGGCGTCTGAAGGGTCCTTCCATAAGTTAGGGTACTGTCCAATACACTTCTGCCCCATAGCGGACATTGGACTTTGATTCACTTCTGGAACTGACGCGCTACAATGCTGAGGACTATATTCTACACTCTGTATCTTCCCCTTTGCTCTGCCTATTGTACTTGAGTTTAACTTGATTGTATTTATGTACAGTATTATCTGATCTGTTTGGATAGCAGGCAAAACAAAGCTTTTCACTGTATCTGGGTACAATAATAAATGTAAACCTAAGCCCTCCAGTCTCGGACATTTCCAAGATGCAGGCTTCTGGTCCAGTAACCCTTCACCTTTAGGACACAGATCGTTTCATTAATTAGTGCCTTAGTTTAGTTTAGAGATACAGCGTGGAAACAGGCCCTTCAGCCCACCTAGTCCACACAAACCATCGATCGCCCGTACACACAAGTTCTTTATTTCCCACTTTTTTATCCACTCCCTGCACAATAGGAGCAATTTACAGTGGGGCAATTCATCTGCAAACTAGCACGTCTTTGGGATATGGATGGAAACGCACACGGGGAAAGGGAGGGGAGAGAGGGGGGGGGAGAAGGAGAAGGGGGGGTGGCGGGGGTGGGGGGACGTCCAGGGTCCGGTACCACGGATATGGGTCCCCGTCGCCTGTAGGCCCCTCCCCCTCCGCTCCTCATTCGCCCCTTAATCGCCTTCCCCCTGGATGCCATCTCATCTCCATCCCTCACTCACCCTCTCCCTCCCTCCTTCCATCCCTCCACTTCACAGTCTGTCACCCCTGCCCCATCGCCGGGGAACTTTGCCCCACCTGTCCCGCGATCCTTCTCCAGTGTCCTTGCCCGGGTCTGTGCCCCGGGGAGCAGCTGAGCCAACAAAGAACCTCTCCCCCTCCCCTCCACTCCCCCTCCTCTCCCCTCCCCCTCCTCTCCCCTCCCCCTCCTCTCCCCTCCCCCTCCTCTCCCACTTCCTCTCCTCTCCCCTCCCCCCTCTCCCCTCTCCCTCCTCTCCCCCTCCGATCCTCTCCCCCTCCCCTCCCTTGCCTCCTCCCGACTCCCCCATCTCTTCCACCTCCCATCCCCTCCCATCCCATCCTCTCTCCTTCCCTCACTGCATCTTTGCCCCCACCGATCGAGCGAGAAAACCGAACAAAAGGAGCGACACCGGGATCCCACGATCCCTCCCCCTCTCCCCCTCCCCGGCACCGACCCCGCGGGGGGAGAGGGGCGTGGGTGAGGAGGGGAGATGTACACCCTGGGAGAAAATCGACCACTCTCCCCCCCACGCCCCATCCCCATTCTGTCAGAGAAACGAGCGCAGGACTCCCAGAGCTGGAATCCGAGCGGTGGGGAATGGGAAGGAGAGATCGCGGGGGGAGGGAGAGATGAATGGAGAGGTAGGGGGGAGGTGGGAAAGGATGGTCCGGGGGGGGGGGGGGGGTGGGAGGGGTTGGACGCTGGTACGGACACCGCTGCTGGAGCGGGAGAGTGGGGGTGGGGGGTGGGGGTAGAGGAAGGGGGGGGGGGGGAGGGAGAGGGGGCTGCGTCTGCTGTCACCATCCTGTCCATGGTGCGGTGTGGGGGGGGGGGGGGGGGGGTGGAGCGAAGTGTAATGGAGAGAGATGGGGAGATGGGAGAAGGATGAGGAAGGGGGAGATGGAGAATAGGGGGAGGGGGGAACGGGTCCGGTCTCTTACCTTCCTCTCCATGGTGGCGAGGGTGTAGAGATGGAAGGGGGGTTGTGGAGAGTGGGATGTGGGGATGAGGGGTGGTGGGTGTGCCGGGGCTGTTCTCTCCCCTTCATGCTCCGGGGTTAGGAGAGGAGGGGGGGATGTGCGGATGGAGTGAGAGGAGGGGATGGAGATCTGGTCGGTGGGGGGAGGGGGTCCGGTCTCCCACCTTCCTCTCCATGGTGCCGGGTCCGGGGGTGGGGGAGGAGGGGAGAGAGGGATGAGGGGAAGGGGAGAGGAGAGGAGATGGAGGGAGGCGGTGGGAGGGAGGGATGAGGACAGGAGGGGGGTGGATGTTGGGATAGGGATGGGGAGGTAAGGGGCTGGGAATGGGGAGGGTCCGGTCTCTCACCTTCCGCTCCATGCTCCGGGTCCGGGGGGGGGGGGGGAGAGGGGGCCGGCTCAGCACCCACTGCGCAGGAGCAGCGAGGGGGAGGTGGGCGCCCAGGGACCGTCGCTCAGTGTCCCGGCCAGGGAGGTGCAGGCGCCCAGGGAGCGTCGCTCAATGTCCCGGCGCAGTCCCCGCGATACGGACAGGCGCGTTTGCGCATTGCGGCAAAGGGTCCGTCCGTAAATCGCAGCCTCCCGGCCAGACGCAGACGGACTTTGAATCAAACGCCAGGGAACGTCTACAAATGATAGACTGCATCAAAGGCGAAGTGTAGGCGGAGTCGAGAGCGTTTTATTGTCAAATGTCCCAGGTAGAACAATGACATTCTTACGTGCAGCGGCACAACATAATATGTAAACATAGTGCATTGTAAACAATGATATAAACGAGAAAACATGTTCAGTGTGTGTGGACATATACATTGACACACAAAGCTGGAGTAACTCAGCGGGACAGGCAGCATCTCTGGAGGAAAGGAATGGGTGACGTTTCGGGTCGAGACCCTTCTTCAGACTGGTTAGGGATAAGGGAAACGAGAGATATACACGGTGATGTGGAGATATAAAGAACAATGAATGAAAGATATGCAAAAATTGTAAAGATGATAAAGGAAACAGGCCATTGTAAGCTGTTTGTTGGGTGAAAACGAGTAGAAGCTAGTGCGACTTGGACGAGGGAGGGGTAGAGAGAGAGAGAGGGGGGGGGATGGGGGGGAATGCCGGGGCTACCTGAAGTGCGAGAAATCAATATTCATACCACTGGGCTGTAAGCTGCCCAAGCGAAATATGAGATGCTGTTCCTCCAACTTGTGTTTCGCCTCACTCTAACAATGGAATAGACCTAGGACAGAAAGGTCTGTATGGGAATGAGAAGGATTTCATACACATACATACAAGTACATACTTACATATTAAAAATGAACAATAATAGTGCAAAAATCCCTCCAAGTTTATGTAGTTCAGAGCTTTGTCATGTTTAATAGTCTGACTGCTGTATGGAAGAAACTGTTCTTGAACTTGGACGTTTCAGTTTTCAGGCTCCTGTATATTCTTCCCGATGGCAGGGGTGAAATGAGAGCATGGCCAGGGTGGTGCTCTCTGATGATGCTGGCTGCCTTATTGAGGCAGCGACTCCTGTAAATCTCTTCGATGGTGGACAAGATGGTGTTTTTGTCATTCCCGAAAGGGAACAATGAAATTGGCCTAAGGGACAGGCAGCATTACTGGAGACAACAAATGCATGAGTTCCTCCTGCATTTTGTGCCTATCTTTTGAATTAAACCAGCATCTGCAGTTCTTTCCCACACAATTACATTGACCTATTCCCTTTCTCTACAGATGCTGCCTGTCTGGCTGTGTTACTTCAGTATTTTGTGTCCTTCAAATAAATTCTTACTTTTGGTATGAAATTAAATATAATGACAAGAGTCTCTCTTCTGCTGTAAACCAGCATCAACAGTTTCTTTCCATTGTAATGAAATTCTTACTGGCAGCAGCATACCAGATATGGAAACACAGTACTCTGTAAACACCATAATAAACAACAAAAAGTTCAGTATATACAGTATGTATAAAAAAGCCAATTATTAATAGTGCAAAAAACACAAACAATGTCCCCAAGGTCAGAAGATGGGTTTCAACCCGAAAAGTCACCTATTCCTTTTATGGAATAGCATGGTGGTGCAACAGGTAGAGTTGCTGTCTTACAGAGACCTGGGTTCAATCCTGACTACAGGTGCTGTCTGTACTGAGTTTGTACATTCTCTGTGACTGCAATGGTTTTCTCCGGGTGCTCTGGTTTCCTCCCACACTCCAAAGACATACAGGCATGTAGGTTAATTGGCTTCAGTAAACATTGTAAATTGTCCCTAGTGTGTAGGATAGTGTCTGCGTGATCGCTAGTCAGCGTGGACTCGGTGGGCTGAAGAGCTTGTTTCCGTGCTTTGTCTCCAAAGTCTAAAGCTGCTCCTGAACACTGCAATAATAATAACAATAAAAATAATAACATAAGGAGCTGCAGATGCTGGAATTTTGATGAAACACAAAATGCTGGAGTAACTCAGTGTCAGGCAGCATCTGTGGAGGGAATGGACAGGCAACATTTCGGGTCCGTACCCTTCTTCAGACTGATTTTATAAAACATACAACAGTACCGCACAGGAACAGGCCCTTCAGCCCACAATGTCAATGCTGAACGTGATGCATAGCTAAACTAACCTCCTCTGCCAGCATGTGATCTATATCCCTCCATTTCCTGCATATCCATGTCCAAACACCTTTTAAACACCACTATTGTATCTGGCAATGTGTAAAATCACTTGCCCTGAGCAACTCCATTAAATTTGCTCCCTCTCAAAGCTATGCCCATTAGTCTTTGACATTTCCACCCTGGGAAAAAGGTTCTGACTGTCTACCCTATCCTGAAAAGATCAAGTCAGGAGTGTTATATGTACAGGCAATGGAACAATGAAAGTTTTACTTGCTGCAAGTTTACAGGTACATTAATGCAATAACAACAGTTAAATATATAATGACCAATACAATATATCAATAATTGTAATACCAGGCTAATAATAGTGCAAAAACCAAAGTCTGTGGTGCAACCAAACACACAGTCCATAGAAGATCACAGTTAGTGTTGTGCAGTGTTCAAGGATTGCCGGGAAGAAGCTGTTCTTGAACCTGGAGGTCACGGTTCTTGGGCTCCTGTACCTTCTTCCTGATGGTAGCAGCGAGGTGGTGTGGGTCTTTGATGATACTGGCTTCCTTTTTGAGGCAGTGCCTCCTTTAGATCCCTTCGATGGTGGGAAGGTCAGTACCCGTGCTGGATCGGGCAGTGTCCAACATTGTAATCTCCTTTGTTCCTGGGAATTCGAATTACTCAACCAAGCTGTGATGCAACCGGTCAGTGTGTCTACCGTACGCCTGTAGAAATTAACATCAAATATGCTGCTGTCTGTGTGGAATTTGCACGTTCTCCCTTGGACTGCACTGATTTCCTCTGAATGTTCTGGTTTCTTGTGCCTTGTATCTTCCGAAGAGTCCACCAGGGACTATACTGGAAGTTGGACAATTTTATACTGGACAATTTTTACATTTATCAAGCAAATTAACCTGCAAACCTGTACATCTTTGGAATGTGGGAGGAAACCAAAGATCTCGGAGAAAACCCACATAGGTCACGTGGAGAACGCACAAACTCTGTACAGGCAGCTTCCGTACTTGGGATCGAACCCAGGTCTCCGGCGCTGCATCTGCATAAGGCAGCAACTCTACCACTGCACCGCCATGACTGCCCAGTTCCCACCACATCCCAGCGACATGCTAGTTGGTGTTTGCCCCTAGTGTGTGGGTCAGTGCCAGAATCTGGATGGACTAAACAGGAATGTGGGGAGAATAAAATTAGGATTAACAGAGAATTATTTTGCATTGCAGCTTGATTGTCAGCATGAACTAATTGGGCCAAATTGCCTGCACCCCTGCTGCATGACTCTATAAGCAGTCATGTAATGGGTTAGGAACACCAGATGCTGGAATCTTGAGCAAAATGTATATATAAAATTATGAGAGGCACTTCCCCGGAAGTGGCGGCGCTGCTTGGCAGCTGCGGCTCACCGGCAGTCCGTCTGTCTTTTATTTTATTTTTGTCTTCGTGCCTGTTTTTAGCGATTATTTTTGGTTTGTTAGGTTGTGTATGTGTGTGGGGGGGGGGAGAAACGGGGTTTTGGTCTCCCCCTTCGGGGGGATGCGACTTTTCTTGTCGTGTCCCCCGACACCGTCTCCGTCTGTGCTGAGGCCCTAATGGCGGAGCTGGCGGCCTCCAGCTTCCAGCGGCAGGCGGGACGGCTTCGAAGCTTCTGCGGCGACCTGGCTTCGGAGCTGCGGTGCTCCAGCGACGTTCTGGCGGCGACCTGGCTTTCGGGGCTGCGGTGCTCCAGCGACGTTCCGGCGGCGACCTGGCTTTCGGGGCTGTGGTGCTCCAGTGGCGACCTGGCTTCGGGGATGCGGTGCTCCAGCGACGTTCCGGCGGCGGGCCCTGTGGCGGTGTTCCGGCGTTCCGGCGACGGCGGCCCGGTTTCGGAGGCTCGGCCGCGGGCCTGGTGGACGGCAGCATCGGAGGCCTGGATCTCCTCAGCGCAGAGGGAGAATAGGGAGGGAAGAAGACAGAGACTCTAAGACTTTTGCCTTCCACCACAGAGAGGAGGTGTTTGGTGAACTCACTGTGGTGGATGTTAATTTTGTGTTTATCATGTGGTTTTGTTATTTTTATATATGTTGACTGCAGGCACGAAATTTCGTTCAGACCGAAAGGTCTGAATGACAATAAAGGCTATTCATTCATTCATTCATTCATTCATTCATTCAGATAGGGTAGACAGTCAGAACCTTTTTCCCAGGGTGGAAATGTTCAACACCAGAGGGCATAACTATAAGGTGAGAGGGACAAAGTTTAATGGAGATGTGCGGGGAAGAGGGTGGCGGGTGCCTGGAACAAGCTGCCGGGGGAAGGTGGTGGAGGCAGGTCGGATAGTGGTATTTAAGAGGATTCTAGATAGAAGTGAAGGGAATAGAAGGAAGTGGAACATGTACAGGCACATGAAACTGGTTTAACTTGGCCTCATGTGGTGTCCCCCTCCCATTGGTATGGAGCTTTTGAATTTTTCAGCTTGAAATTGTGCAATCTGGTGCATACTGTAGCGAGTCTTTTAAACTTACACTTGAATGCAATATTTATGCTTTAAATTGGATTAGCTATAAATAAGAGTCTAAATTGCATTTCTAATTACATTCCACAGTGGATGCAGTTGAACAAAGGGGATTATGAAGCCATGATAGAGGAGCTGGCCAACGTAGACTGGAAAGGGATACTAGCAGGAATGACGGTGGAACAGCAATGGCAGGAATTTCTGGGCATAATCCGGAAGACACAGGATCATTTCATTCCAAAAAGGAGGAAAGATTCTAAGGGGAGTAGGAGGCAACCATGGCTAACAAGAGAAGTTAGTGATAGAATAAAACTAAAAGAAAAGATGAATAACACAGCAAAGAGTAGCCGGAAGCCAGAGGATTGGAAAACTTTCATAGGACAACAGAAGGAAACAAAACAAGCAATACGGGCTGAAAAGATGAAGTATGAGGGGAAGCTGGCCAGGAATGTAAAGAAGGACAGTAAAAGCTTCTTTAGATATGTTATGGGAAAAAGAATAGCAGTCAAATGTGGGTCTCTTGAAGGCAGACACAGGTGAAATTATTATGGGTAACAAGGAAATGGCAGAAGAGTTGAACAGGTACTGGAGGACAGAGGATCTGGAGGACAGAGGAGTCAGTATCAGCACAATTACTATATTAAACTTTGAATCTTCAGATGTCCTGGTTTAAGCTAAAGCTAAAGACAAATAATAACCTCCTCACACATTCCCCTGCAAGTATCTCTGTCACTCCTTTAAAATATGCCCGTTATTTGAACAAGCTCTTAAACATCGCATCTGAATCAGTTTCCATCTGATTACACACCTTGAGGATGTTCATCTATGTATTCAATTAATAAAACACATTTTTTGGGGAAAATTGCTATTCAATCTGTCAAAAGAATTGAATATTGGGGTTTGGGGGTGGGGAGGGGGTTAGAAATAGTCAGTGAGGTAAACAAACATAATAGTTGAGTGGCAAATGACAATAGTGCTACCTTCCCAATATTTAACTGAAGGAAATAATGGGTTATCGGCCTGACACCTTGCATGTCATTTTAATACTACACTTATCCCATCCCCCTGGATATTCTGGATTAATAAATGAAGGTTTTGTCAACTAATTACAAATCAGGCTAATTACAAATCAATAACAATAGCTAACTCCAAAACACGAAACGCTGAGCATTGGGATCCAGACATCACCAACAACTGGCCTTAGTTTCCCGCTCACATCTGGCAGTGTTCTCCGTCTGAACAAGGGACCGCAGAGCATTTTTGAAATTGGGGGGGCTGAGCGATCACTGATCACTGGTCTTGGGGGTACCCGGCGAGGGAATGGAGCAACCAAGTGGGGGGAGGGTGTGGGAGGGAAATTTGATGTATTAAAATCATGTTTTAGTGCATTGTAGAAGTGTGATTTCAATGTTTTTGTTTGAAGTATTTTTAAGAGGTAACATTTTAAGGGGTAACTTTTTCCACACAAAAGGTGGTGGGTTTATGGAACAAGCTGCCAGAGGAGGTAGTTGATGCAGGAACTATCTAAACATTTAAGAAACAGTTAGACTGATACATGGATAGGACAGGTTTGGAGGGATATGGACCAAAAGCAGGTAGTGTAGCTGGGACATGTTGGCGGGTGTGGGCAAGTTGCGCCGAAGGGCCACACTGTTTTCACACTGTATCACTCTATGACTACATTATACCTCCACCATGCATGAATGCTTCAAATTCAAGTGGTCGAGTTTTATTGCCATATATTCAAGCATAGAAACATAGAAAATATGTGCAGGGATAGGCCATTTGGCCCTTCGTGTCAGCACTGCCATTCAATATGATCATGACTGTTCATCTAAAATCAGTACCTCTTTCCTGTTTTTTCCCCATATCTCTTGATTTCTCTAGCCCCAAGAGCTAACTATAACTCTCTCTTGAAAACATCCAGTGAATTGGCCTCCACTGCCTTATGTGGCAGAGAATTCCACAGATTTACAACTCTCTGCATGAAGAAAATTTGTCCTCATCTCAGTCCTAAATGGCCTACCCTTTATTCTTAAACTGTGTCCCCTAGTTCTGAACTCCCCCATCATCGGGAACATTTTTCCTGGAGTTAAGTGAAAATCTAGCATGCAAGCAGGATTCTTTCTCCAACCACCCTTCACCCTTTGAAGGCCACTATCTTCCACCGTTTCCACCCATTGCTTCGTATCTACTTGCAGCAGCCAGTGGTTGTCCTCCAGGATGCACCGAGCTGCAGCCTGGCCCATGCCGGTCACCTGGGCAAATTCTGCACAGAGACCCTCACGGCAGCGGCGCAACACTTCCGACGCCTCCGACGGCCTGGGACTCTTGCACTGAGGCTGCTCCATGGCTGGAGCTGCAGCGAGCAACTCGCGAGCCCGGCAAATACTCGCCAGCCCGACAAACACACGCCAGCCCTGGCTCCCTGTCCGCATCTCCTCCCCGCCGCTGCTTCTGCTTCCATCCCTCCCTCCACCTCGGCTCTCCAACACCCGCGGCCCATGCACTTGATATGAGTTTTGAAATTTTTGTTGATCACTGAATTTCTCATGACAGAGCGTGAGAAATTTCTGTTTTGATGATGTTTTGGGTCAGGACCCTTCTTCTGACTAATGTGTAACATTACTAAACCGGTTCACTGGTGTTTCCAATTATTTTTGTGGTGTGGTTGAGTCCATTAAAAAAAATATTGCAATCTTTCTTTGATTCCTTGATGCCATCTGGGATTGTCCTGAATCAACTTTAGACTTTAAAGATACATCACGGAAACAGGCCGTTAAGGCCCAACGAGCTTGTACCTACAAGCAATCACCCTGTACATGAGCACTATCCTACACACTAGGGACAATTTACAATTTTACCAAAGCCAATTAACCTACAAACCTGTCCGTTTTTGGAATGTGGGAGAAAACCCACGTCGTCACAGGGGGAACGTACAAACTCAGTACAGACAGCAATGGTAGTCAGGATGATGTTTCCACTAAGGACACTTCTTCAGTCTGAATAGGGGTCCCTGCCCAAAGCATTGCCTAACCAATGGGGCAGTACAGTGGTGCAGCCGGTAGTTACTGCCTTGTAGTGTCAGAGACCAAGTTTGATCCTGACCTCGGGTGCCGTCTGTGTGGGGTTTGCACGTTCTCTCTGTGACCGTGCAAATTTTCTCTGGGTGCTCCAGATTCCTGCCACATCCCAAAGGCGTGCAGGTTTGTATATTATTTGCCCACTGTAAATTGCCCCTAGTGTGTGGGGAGTGGTGAGAAAGTGGGATAACATGGAACTACTGTGAACGGTGATCGATGGTCTTCATGGATTTGGTGGGCCTAAGGGTCAGTTTCCATGCTGTATCTCAAAATCAAACGAAACATTTCCCCCATAAATCCTGCCTGGCCCGCTGTGTGTCTCCAACACTTTACGTTTCTTTCATTCATACAATGCTGAATTACGACCTTTTCACTCTGCTGGGTGGTGCCGTAAGTGGCAGCCTCACCAACAGCCTGTCTTGTCCCTTTCTTCTTTACTTGTTTTTAGTCTGTTTTACTTGTATGTTTTAATGTATCTTTAGTTTTTGTATTATGTGGGGGGTGGGGGTTGTGGGGAAACTTGTTTCATCTCTTCCCTCGACAGAGATGTGACTTTTTCCGTATCGTATCTCCGTCCGCACTGTGCTTTGCCCCCCCCCCCCCCCCCGGTGAATGCTATGTACTTACCTTTTCTGTTTCTCTCCTGAGTACAGGCCCCGAGGCTGGGAGTCAGGAATCAAGCTCCTGTACCCGATTGGCCCACCTGCGACAGGTGACCGGTGACTCATCGGAAGCTTAAATATCAGGAGTTCCCAGAATCGTCTCTCTTCTTTGCCGACCCTGACAAGTGAACAGGCTGCCGGTGTGAGCTGCAGGAGGCCTGGCCGCATGGCATAGAACTTTGTGTATTGTTACCTATATTTGTCATTTAATGTTGTATTGGGACGGATAAGGATGGGTTTTTGTTTTCTGTTAACAAAATTAAAGACTGTTTTCTTAAACTTGACCCTGGTTCTTGATTCTGTTTCTTGGCTCTGAGGTGCCTGCCTTCGGGATTCGTAACACAATGGGGGCTCGTTGTAAGCTTTGAGGACTCTAGACAGTTTTTTTTTTTTTTGGTAGGCTTCTGGTGATTGAGGAAGTCTGTGTTGTGAGGGGATTTTTTTTCTCTTCCGTTTGTGGTAACATTTGTGCCCAGGGTTTGGCTGGTGGTTTGGTCCTGACATTTGATATGGAGTTTAAAGTGGAGGACATTTTTGAGGCTCCTAGTCGGGAGTTGTTCGACAAATGTATGAAGGAGCAGTTGTTAGTGCTGGCAGAGAGCTATCAGGTGCCTATTGATAAGCATTCAAAGAAAGAGGCTATAAAGTTGGTGTTACGGTCTGCGTTGAAGAGGAGTGAGGTGTTGCCTGCTGAGGCAGACAGTCCTCTAGCGTCTGCATGGCCTGGTCAGGAAATGGGGGTCCTCATTTCATTGAGGGAGTTAGAGCTTGAAATGAAAAAGGAGGAGAAGGCCTTAAGAGAGAAAGAGTTTGAGATTAAACACCTCGAGATACGGGAGAAGCAATTGAATGCCTCCCGAGTTTCTTCTGGGGAAAGGGAGTTTGATATGAGCAAGAACATCCGCCTGGTTCCCCCGTTTAATGAGAAGGATGTGGGCAAGTATTTTGCAGTGTTTGAACGGGTGGCTTCGTCCTTGAAGTGGCCTAGGGACATGTGGTCCTTGCTCTTGCAGTGTGTCCTTGTGGGTAAAGCACGGGAGGTGTACTCGTCTTTATCTGTTGACAACAGTCGGGACTATGAGTGTGTGAAGTCTACGGTATTAAGGGCTTATGAATTAGTTCCGGAGGCATACCGGCAGAAGTTCCGGCGCTTTAGGAAGTTTGATAGTCAGACTAATGAGGAGTTTGCTTGGGAGAAGGAGGCACTTTTTGACATGTGGTGTGTTTCTCAAGGAGTGAAGGATTTTATACTGCTGCGGGCCTTGATGATTATGGAAGCCTTTAAGAACTGTCTCCCTGAGAGGGATGCTACTTACCTTAATGAGCAGAAGGTGACGGGGGTGTCTAAGGCCGCGTTGTTAGCAGATGAGTATGTATTAACTCATAAAACTGAGTTTGTTGGGCGATCCTATAGTTTTGGTGCAGGGCCGGTGGCAGTGTCAAAGCTGTTTCTGTGCCTGCAAGTGTCAGCACATTGATACAGGGCGAGCTGATAAGGTTGACGGAGATCTGAGGACTAAGGAAGGTCCTGTGTGCTACTATTGTAAAGGGAGCGGGCACATCGTAAAGTCGTGTCCTGTCCTGCACAAGAAAAATGTAAAGCCTTTGGTTTTGATTGATACACAAAAAGCACCTGTGGTTCCTGGGATGCCTGCGTCTGATGAGTTTAGTGATTATTCTGTGTTCATCATGAAAGGTTTTGTTTCTCTAGAGGATGGGGTCATAGAGTTCCAGTATCCATCTTGCGTGATACTGGTGCTACTCAGTCCTTTATATTGGATAGTGTACTGCCGTTTTCTGTGGAGTCATCGGTTGGTTTAGTGTCCCTGTGGTAGGATTCGGGTTGGAGGACATGGTAGTGCCTTTGCATACCGTGAGTCTCGAGTCCGAGTTGGTTTCAGGCCAGGTAATTGTTGGGTTACGGCCGTTGCGGGAGTGTCTGTGATTTTGGGGAATTACTTGGCAGGAGGTAGAGTTTTCATTACTCCTGAGGTGACGGCTGTTCCGGTGGTGCAGAGTACTGATAGATTGGCTATACAGCATCCAACGGTCTTCACAGCTTGTGCTGTCACGAGGGCTATGGCTAAGAGCCAGGCAAAGATTGAAGATGTAGTGGACCTGAGTGAGAGCATTTTTGGGGATCAGGATCATGGATCCTGTGTTGTGAAGGGTGTTTCTACATCTCACGATGGGGTCTTGTCTAAAAATGTGCCGTTGTCGCTGTCACGTGACTGCTGGTTGAGGAGCAAAAGAGTGATCCAGGTTTATCAGATCTGTTCGACTGCACGGTGCCTGAGGGGGATATGGATTCCACAACAAAGGGGTATTTTCTGAGGTATGGCTTACTGATGTGAAAGTGGTCTCCCTTGGATATGTCAGGGCATGATGATTGGAGCGTGATTGATCAGATTCCTCATGGTTGATACCTCGTCGGTATAGGGACGAGATACTCATTTTGGCTCATGATGGACCTCTGGGTGGATGTTTGGGGGTCAATAAGACATATGACTGTATCTTACAGATTTTATTTTGGCCAGGGTTGAAAAAGGACATGAAGCAGCACTGCAGTTGTTGTCACATTTGCCAGGTGGCAGGAAAGCCAAACCAATCAATTGTTCCTGCGCCTTTACATCCAATCCCTGTGGTCAGGGAGCCGTTTGAACGGATTCTAGTTGATTGTGTGGGTCCTCTACCTCGGACAAGGGTGGGCAACAAGTTTTTATTGACAATTATGTGTGCGTCTACCCGCTTTCTGGAGGTGGTCCCTTTGCGTAACATAACTGCCCCTGCCATTGTGAAGTCTCTCACTAAGTTTTTTTCGTTGTTCGGTTTGCCCAAGTTGGTGCAGAGTGACCAAGGTTCCAACTTCATGTCAAAAATTTTTGGTCAGGTAATGAAGTTGTTGGATATTGAGCATTGTTACTCCAGTGAGTATCATCCTGAGAGCCAGGGAGCTCTCGAGCGGTTTCACCAGACTTTGACATCTATGTTGAGGACTTACTGCCTGGAGTTTGAAAAAGACTGGGATGAGGGGGTTCATCTAGTTATGTTTGCGGTGCGTGAGGTCGTGCAGGAGTCTTTAGGGTTCAGTCCTGCTGACCTGGTGTTCGCGCATACTGTTTGTGGTCCGTTGAGGGTCCTGAAGGATAAATAGTTGCAGGAGAATTCAAAACGTAGTATTTTAGACCACGTCTGTACTTTTAGGTCTAGACTGCCGAGGGCATGCGAACTGGCAATGGGTAATCTTGCTTCTGCTCAGTCTAGGATGAAGGGCTGGTTCGACAGGAAGGCTTCTAGTAGGAATTTTTCTCCAGGTGACAAGGTCCTGGTGTTGTTGCCTATTCCTGGTTCCAGTCTGCAGGCTCGGTATAGTGGTCCCTATCAGGTGGTTAAGAAGGTTGGTGCAAGGGATTACGTTATTGGTACCCCTGATCGGAGGCATAAGACTCAGCTCTGTCATGTCAACATGCTGAAGCAGTACCATGAGCAGGAGCATGTACAGGTTGGTGGGGAGGAGCTGTGTCCTTCGGTTTTGTCTAAGCCAGTTTTGGCTGTAGAAGTGCTGCCCCCTGACGCGGGTGGTGATGTGGGTGAGGCACGGTTGTCTGTGGCAGTGACGCAGGGAAAGCTGTGCAACTCTGAAGCTTTGGAGTCGCTTCCCTTGCGGTTGTCTCATTTGTCTGGAAGTCAGCGGGATGATCTGCTTGCTTTGGTGGGGTCAAATGGGTCACTGTTCTCGGATGTGCCTTCTCAGACGTCGGTGCTGCAGCATTATATTGACGTGGCCGGTGCTGTGCCAATTAAGCAGCATCCGTATTGGGTCAATCCTGACAAGCGTCATCGCCTAAGAGGTCAGGTTGACTATGTGCTGCAGCATGCAATTGCTGAACCTAGTTGTAGTCCGTGGAGTTCTCCGTGTCTACTGGCTATGAAGGCTAATGGGGAGGACAGGTTTTGCACGGACTTTCGGAAGGTGAATGCTGTAAAAGCCGGATTGCTATCCTCTTCCACGGATGAAGGATTGCATGGATCATGTGGGAAGTGCATCATTTGTGTCTAAGTTGGACTTGCTAAAAGGGTATTGGCAAGTTTCTTTGACTAGGCGGCAGAGGGAGATCTCAACGTTCGTTACGCCTGATAACTTTTTACAGTACACGGTAATGACATTTGGAATGCGCAATGCGCCGGCACCCTTCCAACGGTTAGTGAACATGGTATTGTCTGGTTTGTCCTTCCGTGAAGCATACCTTGATGATTTAGTTGTGTGCTCCAGGTCTTGGATCGAACACATCGGTCATCTGAAGGAGGTATTTTGTCGTCTAGCGGATGCAAACCTAACAATCAATCTGGGGAAGTGTGAGTTTGGCCAGGCCACGGTGACGTATCTGGGTAAGATGGTGGGCCGGGGTCAGGTTTGCGCTCTCGAGGACAGGTGGGGCATATTGTCACATTTCCTGTTCCAACATCTAGGACTGAACTCCGTAGGTATCTGGCTATGGTTGGGTACTATAGGGGGTACTATCTGTCCAAACTTCTCTGCAGTGGCTGCTCCTTTGACGGATTTGCTGAGTCCGAAGGTAGCTTTTGTGTGGTCCGCTGAGTGTCAACAAGCCTTTGATCATACTAAAGGTCTTGGTGTGCGCACCTGTGCTTGCGGCACCTGATTTTGAGCGTCCATTTAAACTGGCAGTGGATGCTAGTGATCGTGGGGTTGGTGGGGTTCTCATACAGGATGATTCAGATGGGGTTGGGCATCCAGTTTTGTACTTCTCTCAGAAGTTTAATCCCCTTCAGAGGTGGTACTCCACCATTGAGAAAGAAACCCTTGCTGGGTTAATGTCTCCGAGTCATTTCGAGGTTTATGTGGGCTCCTCGAATGTCCCTGTCATCGTATTCACGGATCATAACCCTTTGGTTTTTTTGCAGAACATGAAGAATAAGAACTGGTGGTTAATGAGCTGGAGTTGGCAGCTGCAAGAATAAAACCTGGAGTTGGCACCTCGTCGCGCCAGTAGTGTTTTAGTACTGAATAGTTTCTTCTGAAGCTTATTCAGTATCTTTGGGTGGGGGTGTTAGGCGTTCCACCCCCCCCCCCCCCCCAGTGAATGCTATGTACTTACCTTTTCTGTTTCTCTCCTGAGTGCAGGCCCCGTGGCTGGAAGTCAGGAAACAAGGGGTTAAGAGCTCCTGTACCCGATTGGACAAGCTGCGCCAGGTGACCGGTGACGTGCAGCCTTTCAAAGCAGTAACCACAAACAACAACAGCCATTTTTTTTGCAGTTCAGCCTTTCAAAGCAGTTGCCACCACCAACAACAGCCATTTTTCTGCAGTGCAGCCTTTCAAAGTAGTTACCACCACCAACAACAGCCATGTGTTTCCAATGCAACCTTTCAAAACAGTTACCACCATCAATAACAGCCATATTTTTGGCAGCGCATCCTTTCAAAGCAGTTACCACCACCAGCAACAGACATTTTTATATGCAGTGCAGCCTTTCAAAGCAGTTACCATCACCAACAACAGCCATTATTTTTTGTAGCAGTGCAACCTTTCAAAGCAGTTACCACAACCAACAACAGCCATTTTTTTCCAGTGCAGCCTTTCATAGCAATTACCACCAACAACAAATCTTTTTTTTTGCAGTGCAGCCTTTCAAAGCAGTTACCACCACCAACAACAGCCATTTTTTTTGCAGTACAGCCTTTCAAAGCAGTTACCACAACCAACAACAGCCATTTTTTTGTAGTTCAGCCTTTCAAAGTAGTTACAACCACCAACATCAGCCACTTTTTTTGCAGTGCAGCCTTTCAAAGCAGTTACCACCACCAACAACAGCCATTTTTTTTGCAGTACAGCCTTTCAAAGCAGTTACCACAACCAACAACAGCCATTTTTTTGTAGTTCAGCCTTTCAAAGCAGTTACAACCACCAACATCAGCCATTTTTTTTGCAGTGCAGCATTTCAAAGCAGTTGCTACCACCAACAAAAGCCATTTTTTCTGCAGTGCAGCCTTTCAAAGCAGTTACCACCACCAACGACAGGCATTTTATTCTTTGCAGTGCAGCTTTTCAAAGCAATTACAACCACCAACAACAGCCTTTTTTTTGGCAGTGCAGCCTTTTTAAGGTAGTTACCACCACCAAAAGCAGACATTCTATTTGTAGCAGTGCAACCTTTCAAAGCAGTTACCACCAACAACAGCCGTTATTTTTTGGTGCAGCCTTTCAAAGCAGTTACCACCACCAACAATAGCCATTTATTTGCAGTGCAGCGTTTCAAAGAAGTTACCACCACCAACAACAGCCATTTTGTTTTGCAATGCAGCCTGTCAAAGCAGTTACCACCACCAACAACAGACATTTTTTTTGCAGTGCAGCCTTTCAAAGCAGCTACCACCACCAACAACAGTCATTTCTTTTGGCCGTGCAGCCTTTCAAAGCAGTTACCACAACCAACAACAGCCATTTTTATTAGCAGTTCAGCCTTTCAAACCAGTTACCACCACCAACAACAGCCATTTTTGTTTGCAGTGCAGCCTTTCAATGCAGTTACCATCACCAACAACAGCCATTTTTATTAGCAGTTCAGCCTTTCAAACCAGTTACCACCACCACCAACAGCCATTTTTATTTGCAGTGCAGCCTTTCAAAGCAGTTACCATCACCAACAACAGCCATTTTTTTTGTAGCAGTGCAGCCTTTCAAAGCAGTTACCACAACCAACAACAGCCATTTTTTTTTCAGTGCAGCCTTTCAAAGCAGTTACCACCACCAACAAATCTTTTTTTTTGCAGTCCAGCCTTTCAAAGCAGTTAACACCATCAACAACAGTCTTTTTGTTATCAGTGCAGCCTTTCAAAGCAGTTACCACAACCAACAACAGCCATTTTTTTTGGCAGTTCAGCCTTTCAAAGCTGTTACAACCACCAGCATCAGCCATTTTGTTTGCAGTGCAGCATTTCAAAGCAGTTGCTACCACCAACAACAGGCATTTTTTCACCGGTGCAGCCTTTCAAAGCAGTTATCACCCCCAACGACAGGCATTTTAGTCTTTGCAGTGCAGCCTTTCAAAGCAGTTACCACCACCAACAACAGCCATTTTTTTGGCAGTTCAGCCTTTCAAAGCTGTTACAACCACCAACATCAGCCATTTTGTTTGCAGTGCAGCATTTCAAAGCAGTTGCTACCACCAACAACAGCAATTTTCTTGGCAGTGCAGCATTTCAAAGCATTTACCACCACCAACAGCCATTTTTTTTGCAGTGCAGCCTTTCAAAGCAGTTACCACCAACACAGTCATTTATTTTGCAATGCAGCATTTCAAAGCAGTTGCTACCATCAACAGGCATTTTTTCACCAGTGCAGCCTTTCAAAGCAGTTACCACCACCAACGACAGGCATTTTATTCTTTGCAGTGCAGCCTTTCACAGCAGTTACCACCACCAACAACAGCCATTTTTTTGGCAGTGCAGCCTGTCAAAGTAGTTACCACCACCAACAACAGCCATTTTATTTGCAGTGCAGCGTTTCAAAGCATTTGCCACCACCAACAACAGCCATTTTATTTGCAGTGCAGCATTTCAAAGCATTTACCACCACCAACAGCCAGTTTTGTTTGCAGTGCAGCCTTTCAAAGCAGTTACCACCACCAACAACAGCCATTTTTCCAAAGCAGCTCTTTAAAAGCAGTCACCACCACCAACAACTGCCATTTTTTTTACCAGTGCAGCCATTTTACAAGCAGTTACCACCACCAACAACAGCCATTTTTTCCAGAGCAGCTCTTTAAAAGTAGTTACCACCACCAACTGACGTGGAGCGTGAACACCTCTATGCTGTTGAAAAAGGTCCAGCAGAGACTGCACTTCCTGAGGGTGCTCAGGAAGAATAACATCACACAGAGACTGCTGCTGTCCTTTTATCGGTGCTCCATTGAGAGCATCCTAACATACTGTGTATGCGTGTGGTACACCAGATGCACAGTGGCTCAGAGGAAAGCGCTCCAGAGGGCCATTGACAATGCCCAGAGGATTGTCGGCTGCCCTCTCCTTACCTTGGAGGACTTACACAGTTCCTGCTGCATCAAAAAATCCCAGAATATTATAAAGGACATTTCCCACCCCGGACACTCCCTGTTTGAACTGTTGCCGTCAGGCAGACGGTACAGATCTACAAGGACAATGACAAAAAGACTTAAAAACAGTTTTTACCCCACTGCTATAAAGGCACTAAATGTAGCCGCCAAGGAACGCGGGGACCAAGGGACTGGTTGGTACACTGTGAAATCGACAGAAGGATGTAGGGCTGGGTGTTTATGCATGCTGTTTTTATATTTCATATTTATTTTAGTTGTTTATCATCTTTTTTAATATTTTACCTTGTATGTATCATTAGCTTTTATGGTTTGAATGTTGCACTGACTGGCTGACATTATTAAATTTTGTTGTACATGGTTCATGTTACAATGACAATAAAAAAACTATTCTATATTCTATTCAACAACTGCCATTTGTTTTGCGTGCAGCCCTTTGAAAGCAGTTACGAGCACCAACAACAGCCATTTTTTTTGCAGTGCAGCCTTTCAAAGCAGTTACCTCCACCAACAACAGCCATTTTTTTTGGCAGTGCAGCTTTTCAAAGTAGTTACCACAACCAAAAACAGACATTCTATTTGTAGCAGTGCAGCCTTTCAAAGCAGTTACCACAACCAAGCACAGCCATTTTTTCCAGTTCAGCTTTTCAAAGCAGTTACCACCAACAACAAACATGTTTTTGTAGTGCATCCTTTCAAAGCTGTTACCAACACCAACAACAGCCATTTTTCTTGCAGTGCAGCGTTTCAAAGCATTGACCACCACCAACAGCCTTTTTTTTTTTGCTGTGCAGCCTTTCAAAGCAGTTACCACCACCAACAACAGCCATTTTTTTTGCAGTGCATCCTTTCAAAGCAGTTACCACCAGCAACAGCAATTTTTTTTGGTGCAGCCTTTCAAAGCAATTACCACCACCAACGACAGGCATTTTATTATTTGCAGTGCAGCCTTTCAAAGCAGTTACCACCAGCAACAACAATTTTTTTTTGGTGCAGCCTTTCAAAGCAATTACCACCACCAACGACAGGCATTTTATTATTTGCAGTGCAGCCTTTCAAAGCAGTTACCACCACCAACAACAGCCTTTTTTTTGGCAGTGAAGCCTTTCAAAGTAGTTACCACCACCAAAAACAGACATTCTATTTGTAGCAGTGCAGCCTTTCAAAGCAGTTACCACAACCAACAACAGCCATTTTTTTTCCAGTTCAGCTTTTCAAAGCAGTTACCACCACCAACAACAGCCATTTTTTTTGTAGTGCAACCTTTCAAATCAGTTACCACCACCACCAACTGCCATTTCTTTCCAGTGCATCCATTTAGAATCACTTACCACCACCAACAACAGCCATGTTTTACAGAGCAGCTCTTTAAAAGCAGTTACAACCACAAACAACTGCCATTTTTTTTGCAGTGCAGCCTTTTAAAAGCAGTTTCTACCACCAACAACAGCCATTTCTTTCCAGTGCAGCCTTTCAAAGCAGTTACCACCACCAACAACAGCCATTTTTTTTGCAGTGTGCAACCTTTCAAAGTAGTTACCACCACCAAAAACAGACATTTTATTTGTAGCAGTGCACCTTTCAAAGCAGTTACCACAACTAACAACAGCCATTTTTGGAAGTTCAGCCTTTCAAAGCACTCACCACCACCAACAACAGGCATGTTTTTGCAGTGCATCCTTTCAAAGCATTTACCAACACCGACAACAGCCATTTTTTTTCAGTGCAGCCTTTCAAAGCAGTTACCACCACCAACAACAGCCATTTTTTTTTTGCAGTGCAGCCTTTCAAAGAAGTTACCACAACCAACAACAGCCATTTTTTTTGCAGTGCATCCTTTCAAAGCAGTTACCACCAGCAACAACAGCCATTTTTTTTGGAAGTACAACCTTTCAAAGTAGTTACCACCACCAAAAACAGACATTTTATTTGTAGCAGTGCACCTTTCAAAGCAGTTACCAAAACTAACAACAGACATTTTTTTTTGCAGTGCAGCCTTTCAACACAGTTACCACCACCAACAACAGCCATTTTTTCTGAAATGCAGCCTTTCAAAGCAGTTACCACCACCAACAACAGCCATTTTTGTTTGTAGTGCAGCTCTTTCAAAGCAGTTACCACCACCAACAACAGCCATTTTTTTTTCCAGTGCAGCCATTTAAAAGCAGTTTCCACCTCTAAGAACACCCATTTTTTTGCAGGGCAGCTTTTTAAAAGCAGTTACCACCACCAACAACAGCCATTTTTTGCAGTGCAGCTCTTTAAAAGCAGTTACCACCACCAACAACTGCCATTTATTTTGCAGTGCAGCCTTTTAAAAGCAGTTACGACCACCAACAAGAGCCATTTTATTTGCAGTGCAGCCTTTCGAAGCAGTTACCACCACCAACAACAACCAATTTTTTTGGCAGTGCAGCCTTTCAAAGTAGTTACCACCATCAAAAACAGACATTTTATTTGTAGCAGTGCAGCCTTTCAAAGCAGTTACCACCAACAGCCATTATTTTTTGGTGCAGCCTTTCAAAGCAGTTACCAACACCGACAACAGCCATTTTTTTTTTGCAGTGCAACCTTTCAAAGCAGTTACCATCACCAACAACAGCCATTTTTTTGCAATGCAGCCTGTCAAAGCAGTTACCACTACCAACAACAGCCATTTTTTTTGAAGTGCAGCCTTTTAAAAGCAGTTTCCACCAGCAACAACCATTTGTTTTGCAGTGCAGCCTGTCAAAGCAGTTACCACCACTAATAACAGCCATTTTTTTTTACAGTGCAGCCTTTCAAAGCAGTTACCACCACTAATAACAGCCATGCATATTTGCAGTGCAGACTTTTAAAAACAGTTACCACCAAAAACAACCTCCTTTTTTTTGCAATGCAGGCTTTCAAAGCAGTTACCACCACGAACATCAGCCTTTTTTTTAGGCAGTGCAGCCATTCAAAGCAGTTACCACTACCAACAACAGCCATTTTTATTGCAGCACAGCCTTTCAAAGCAGTTACCACCACCAACAACAGCTTTCTTTTTGCAGTGCAGCCATTTAAAAGCAGTTACCACCACCAACAGCATTTTTTTTTGCAATGCAGGCTTTCAAAGCAGTTACCACCATCAACAACAGCCTTTTCTTTGTAGTGCAGCCTTTCAAAGCAATTAACACCACCAACATCAGCCTTTCTTTTTTTGCAGTGCAGCCTTTCAAAGCAGTTACCACGACCAACAACAACCATTTTTTTGCAGTGGAACCATTTAAAAGTAGTTATCACCACCAACAACAGCCATTTTTTTGCAGTGTAGCCTTTCAAAGCAGTTACCATCACAAACAACAGCCGTTTTTTTGCAGTGCAGCCTATTAAAAACAGTTACCACCACCAACAACAAACATTTATTTTGCAGTGCAGCCTTTCAAACCAGTTACCACCACCAACAACAAACATTCATTTTGCAGTGCAGCCTTTCAAAGCAGTTACCACCACCAACAACAACTATTTTTCTTTGCAGTGCAGCCTTTTAAAGCAGTTACCACCACCATCAACAAACATTTTTTTTTGCAGTGCAGCCTATCAAAGTAGTTACCACCACCAACAACAGCCAGTTTCGTTGCAGTGCAGCCATTTAAAAGCAGTTACCACCACCAACAACAGCCCTTTTTTTGTGCAGTGCAGCCTTTAAAAAGCAGTTACCACTACCAACAACAGCCATTTTTTTTTGCAGTGCAGACTTTCAAAGCTGTTACCACCACCAACATCAGCCTTTCCTTTTTTGCAGTGCAGCCTTTCAAAGCAGTTACCACCAGAAACAACAGCCATTTTCTTTTTGCAGTGCAGCCTTTCAAAGGAGTTACCACCACCAACAACAGCCATTTTTTCCAGTGCAGCCATTTAAAAGCAGTTACCACCACCAACAACAGCCATTTTTTTTGCAGTGCAGCCTTTTAAAAGCAGTTACCACCACCAACAACAGCCTTTTATTTTGCAGTGCAGCCTTTCAAAGCAGTTACCACCACCAACAGCCTTTTTTTTTGCAGTGCACCCTTTCAAAGCACTTACCACCACTAATAACAGCCAATTTTGTTTGCAATGCAGCCTTTTTAAAAACAGTTACCACCAACAACAGCCATGCATATTTGCAGTGCAGCCTTTTAAAAACAGTTACCACCACCAACAAGAGCCTTTTTTTTGTAATGCAGGCTTTCAAAGCAGTTACCACCACCAACATCAGCCTTTATTTTTGCTGAGCAGCACTTCAAAGCAGGTACCACCATCAAGAACAGCCATTTTTTTTGCAGTGCAGCCTTTCAAAGCTGTGACCACCACTAACAACAACCATTTTTTTCCGGTGCAGCCATTTAAAAACAGTTACCACCAACAACAACAGCAATTTTTTGCAGTGCAGCCTTTTCATAGCAGTTACCACCATGAACAACAGCCATTTTTTTTGCAGTGCAGCCCATTAAAAACAGTTGCCGCCACCAACAACGGCCATTTTCTTTGCAGTGCAGCCATTTAAAAGCAGTTACCACCACCAACAACAGCCTTTTTTTTGTGCAGTGCAGCCTTTAAAAAGCAGTTACCACTACCAACAACAGCCTTTCTTTTTTTGCAGTGCAGCTTTCAAAGAAGTTACCACCACCAAAAACAGCCATTTTTTTCCAGTGCAGCTATTTAAAAGCAGTTACCTCCACCAACAGCCATTATTGTTTTGCAGTGCAGCCTTTCAAAGGAGTTACCACCACCAGTAACTGTCAAGTCGGTTTGCAATGCAGCCTTTTTAAAACATTTACCACCACCAACAGCAGCCATGCATATTTCCAGTGCAGCCTTTTAAAAGCACATACCACCACCAACAACAGCCTTTTTTTTGCAGTCAGCCTTTCAAAGCAGTTACCACAACTAATAACAGCCCAACAACAGCCATTTTTTTGCACTGCAGCCTTTTTAAAAGCAGTTACCACGACCAACAACAGCAATTTTTATTTGCAGTGCAGCCTTTTAAAAACAGTTACCACCACCACCAACAACAGCCATTATTGTTTTGCAGTGCAGCCATTAAAAAGCAGTTACCACTACCAACGACAGCCATTTTTCTTTGCAATGCAGCCTTTCAAAGCAGTTTCCACCACCAACAACAACCATTTTTTTTAGTGCAGCCTTTCAAAGCGGTTACCACCGCCAACAACAGCCATTTTCTTTGCAGTGCAGCCATTTAAAAGCAGTTACCACCACCAACACAGCCTTTTTTTTTTGCCGTGCAGCCTTTAAAAAGCAATTACCACCACCAACAACTGCCTTTTTTTTCAAGAGCAGCCTTTCAAAGCGGTTACCACCACCAACAACAGCCATTTTGTTTTGCAATGCAGCCTTTTAAAAGCAGTTATCACCACCAACAACAGCCATTTGTTTTGCAGTGCAGCCTATTAAAAGCAGTTACCACCACCAACAACAGCCATTTTTCTTGCAGAGCAGCCTTTCCAAGCAGTTACCACCACCAACATCAGTCTTTTTTTTGCAGTGCAGCCTTTTAAAAGCAGTTACCACCACCAACAGCCATTTTTTCCAGTGTAGCCATTTAAAATCAGTTACCACCACCAACAACAGCCATGTTTTTGCAGTGCAGCATTTTAAAAGCAGTTACCACCGCCAACAACAGCCATTTATTTTGCAGTGCAGCCTTTCAAAGCAGTTACCACCACCAACAACAGCCTTTTTTTTTGCAGTGCAGCCTTTCAAAGCAGTTACCACCACTAATAACAGCCAATTTTGTTTGCAATGCAGCCTTTTTAAAAACAGTTACCACCAACAACAGCCATGCATATTTGCAGTGCAGCCTTTTAAAAACAGTTACCACCACCAACAGTCTTTTTTTTGCAATGCAGGCTTTCAAAGCAGTTACCTCCACCAACATCAACCTTTTTTTTGGCAGTGCAGCCATTCAAAGCAGTTACCACTTCCAACAACAGACATTTTTTTTGCAGAGCAGCCTTTCAAAGCAGTTACCACCACCAACAACAACCATTTTGTTCCAGAGCACCATTTAAAATAAGTTTCCACCACCAACAACACCCATTTTTTTTGCAGAGCAGCCATTCAGAGCATTTACCACCACCAACATCAACCTTTTTTTTTGCAGTGCAGCCTTTCAAAGCAGTTGCCACCACCAACAACAGCCATTTTCTTTGCAGTGCAGCCATTTAAAAGCAGTTACCACCACCAACACAGCCTTTTTTTTGCAGTGCAGCCTTTAAAAAGCAATTACCACCACCAACTACTGCCTTTTTTTGAGGAGCAGCATTTCAAAGCAGTTACCACCACCAACAACAGCCACTTTGTTTTGCAATGCAGCCTTTTAAAAGCAGTTATCACCACCAACAAAATACATTTTTTTTGCAGAGCAGCCTTTCAAAGCAGTTACCACCACCAACAACCGCCATTGTTTTCCAGTGCAGCCATTTAAAAGCAGTTACCTCCACCAACAACAAATTAATATTTTTATTTGAAGCAATGCATATTGCCAATGATATAACAGTTTTTTAAATACACATTTAACTTGTTTCAAAAGTTATACAATATTACGAAATGATTTATGTAAGCTTCTATTTTTTTTTTGAAAGTAAAGAAGTAAAAGTATAATCAACGAAGATGGACATTAAATAATATTGATTATGATTATATAAGAAAAATAAATAAATAAAACAAGACAATAAATTAAAAAAAAATAATAACACAAGCAAACAATTATTATATAATTTAAAAAAAGGATTGAAGTATACATCTTAACAATGAATGGAACAATTTCACATACCAATATCTATAGAGACGTGTATATAAATCTCAAAATAGATCATTTCATCTAATCCTACAACTGGGTATTTGTTGAGTTACAATGCTGAGCTCAGCTACCCCCTTCAAATAGTCAGTGAATGGAGACCATATTTATCCATTAGGACAAACCTGATTCTCTCCAAATGCAACGTCTCCGACATTTCCACTGTCCACATTTTAATTGTGGGGGATAATGTTCCCTTCCAGAATTTTAATATTAATTTTTTTCCAATTATCAAACAGTAATCAAGGAAATGTCTTTGATTTACTGTTAATATTAGGTTTGAATCTGAAACTCGTAATATTATTAGCTTTGGGTCGGGATCCAATTTGATTTTAAGTTAACATAATTTACAAAGAAAGGTTGAACAAGATAGGTCTTTATTCTTTGGAGTGCAGGAGGTTAACGGGGGACTTGATAGAGGTCTTTAAAATTATGAGAGGGATAGACAGAGTTGACGTGGATAAGCTTTTTCCATTGAGAGTAGGGAAGATTCAAACAAGAGGATATGATTTGAGAATTAATGGACAAACGTTTAGGGGTAACATGAGGGGGAACTTCTTTACTCAGAGTGGTAGCTGTGTGCAATGAGCTTTCAGTGGAAGTGGTGGAGGCAGGTTCGATTTTATCTTTTAAAAATAAATTGGATAGGTACATGGACGGGAAAGTAGGTAGATGGGACTAGGTGAGAGTAAGTGTTCGGCATGGACTAGAAGGGCCGAGATGGCCTGTTTCCGTGCTGTAATTGTTATATGATTATATGGTTATATGATTACAATTAAGCCATTCGCAGTGTACAGATACTGGATAAAGAAACCAATGTTTATTGAATGATAAAATCTGATTAAAGATAGTAAGAGGGTCTCCAATGAGGTAGATCATAGGTCAGGACTGCTCTCTCGCTGGTGATAGAATGGTTCAACTGCCTGATAACAGCTGGGAAGAAACTGTCCTTGAATGTGGAGGGGATGAAACGTGTAGGAAAGAACTGCAGATGAGGTGTGTGTTTTCACGCTTCTGTACCTCCTGCCTGATGGGAGATGTGGAGTGACTGACTGGTCTTTGATTATGCTGCTGGCCTTGCTGAGGCAACAATGGAAGGGAGATTGATGGTCTGGACTACGTCCACTCTGTAAAGGGCCTGTCCCACCAGCATGCAACTCTATGCGATGAACGCGATCGAACTAGAAGCGGGGGCCGCGCGGAGGTCGGGTGATCACCTGTACAGGGCCGTTCCCACCAACATGCGCCTGCATGCGGCAAGCGCAACCAAACCGGCAGTAGGGGCCGCGCGGAGGTCGGGTGAGTGGCGCAACGCGGCGCAAAGTGAGGCAAACTTGGAGCGAAGTCCAAGGTAAGTTCGCCAGGACAGAGAGGGGCACACAGAGAGGGGCACCGAAGCACACACACACACAGGGCCACGGAGCCACACACATAGGGGGTCATGGAGGCACCTACCGAGAGGGTCACGGAGGCACAATGGCGGGGCGTTGTGTAAATGTCGAAGCGACTGCGAGCCGACAAGCCGTTGCCGCGCGGGATTTTTCGACAAAGTCGGTTTTTTCGGAGCCCCGCGCGGTGTCGGGACGAACTCAGGACGAACTCCGCACAATTCCGCACGGCTCTGGCGATCGAAGTGGGACCGGCCCCGCGACGCCGGACGGCTCAAGCGACCACGTTAGGTCGCGCTAATCGCATAGAGTTGCATGCTGGTGGGACAGGCCCTTAAGTTCTTTCGATCTTGGATGGAGCTGTTCCCAAACCATGTTGTAATTCATCCCAATGGACTTCCGGCGGCGCTTTGCAGTAAGGGAGACTCGCGCCGATTAGCTCCGCAAAAATCTGCTTGAAAACGGGGGAAAAGATCGGGACTTACCTGAAGTACAACGGTACCGGATGCTTGCAGTAAGCGTGTGACGTCATCAGGCCCACGACACCGGCGATATGTCTACAAAACATACCCCCACCCCCAAGACGAGAAAAGCCGGTAAGGGCAAAGTAGTAGGCCCGACTGAAGCCTTGAGCTCAGTTTTAAAATCGTCCCAAGAAGACATCTCAAAGAAGAACAAAACAGATGTAGAAGAACTAAGAAGTTTCCTTGCACAAGAAGTCGCAAATATAATGGAAGATTTGAAAAAACTCAAACAGAACTTCAAGGAAGAATTGAACATTTTTAGGAAAGAAATTAAAGAAGAAATTAAAGAAGGTGTCATAGCCTCTGTACATGATGTACTGGATACCTGGAAGTTAAACATGGAAGAAAATCTTAATCAAAAGATTGAAGAGGTAAATGCTAAATTGAATTTAATGGAATCCAGATTTAATTCAAAGTTGGATCCCATTTCCCAGGCACTAGATCAACAACATAAAACTGTAATTGAATTAGAGGAAATTGCTGAAACAAGTTCTAAAACTACAAGAAAGCTTCTCTCCGAGAACAAGCGTTTATCAGAGTTATTGCATAAAATAACTGAAAAATGTATTGACTTGGAGGGATGTCAGAGACACCAGAATCTAAGAATTGTGGGCATTCGGGTAGGCAGAGAGGGGAACCGTGGCCCCCGTGACTTTGCCGCAGATCTATTGAAAAAGGTTTTACATCTGGATCAAGCACCTTTACTTGCTCGCGCACACAGAGCATTGAGACACCGTCCAAGGACGGACGCCCCCCCAAGACAACTGATAGTGAAGGTGCAATATGATCACGTTTTGGATGATATGATGAAGAAAATTGTTTGCTGCAGAAATCTCGTATTTGAAGGAGACAAGATCAGTATATTTCGAGATTACCCTGTGGAGGTCGCCAAGAAAAGAGCACTGTTTACAGAAACAAGAAGAATACTAAAGATTATAAAAAACCTGAGATGTGGACTGATGTACCCCGCAACACTGAGAATCACCTACGACAAGAAGGATATTTCTTCATCAAACACACAGATGCCCTTGAATTTGCCCAGAACATCAAGAACATTGAGAACATCGAGAGCGAGGGTGAGACTGAGGATTGAATAACACTCAACATACACCTGACGATACCGGATAGTGTTACCCAGAGAAGAAATTAAACTTTAAATTGCTATACTTAAGGACTGTCTAGAATTTAGAATGAGAATTGAGTAATTATCTTGCTATTGATATCTAATATTTATGTTTTAGTACTAATTATTACTAATTACTACTAATCATGATTACTAATTATTATGAGTTACTGTTAACTGGCTCAACTTAAAATTAGCTAAAAGGATGAAGTATAAGTAACGTGTGATTCAGGCAATTTATTAATAAAAATTTAGGAGTTTTTTTTCTTTGATACTTTTGACTAATCTTTGACTAATATATTTGCTATACGAGACTAATATTTAACTTTGAGACTAATAATTATTCAATTAATGTAATATAACTATTGTTTCCCCTCCCCCATATATTGTTTTTATTGAAATTGAAACTTTTTTTTTAAGGAAAGTACGGAGCTGGTAATACTTTTTTTTACCAAAAGCTACGGAAGTCCTTAGATGTCTATCCACATTAGGGTGGCTATCACTAAACTGCACCAAATATAGATGTAGTTTCTTTCTTTCTTTTACACTTTACTAATATAATACTTTTTAACTTTTTCTATTTTCTATTATATTATAATTTTTATTTTGAATGGAATTTTAAGTTTAATTTAAGGAGATATGGCCGAGAGGAAAATCTACAAGATCTAAAATTCATCTATCTGATGTTCGGGTGTAAGGTAGGATTTAATGTGCTGAACCATTTGCTCTATCATAGACCACCTTAATCGTAAGGTGCAAGACGTAAATATGAAAACTGGGGGTGCAGGAATCACATTCTGTAGTTGGAATGTTAAGGGGATTAATGAACCCATCAAGAGAGGTAAAGTATTAGCTCATTGAAAATCACTTAAAACAGATATAAAGGACTTCCGGTGACGTCATGCCGGTGATGACTGTGTAATCGACCTGCTCTCTGGGAGGCCCTCTTCAAACCAGCCATAAGAAAGATAAATACTGTGATTTACGAGGAGAAAGGAGTGCCAACATGAGGGACGACATGAGGCATTTGAGCGAGGAGAAAAAGGAAAGAATGAAGGTCAGAAACTAACAAACTCCCCGCAAGATGCCGAGTCTGATAAGGAGAGCCCGTTAATTCTCTCCGAGTTGAGCGAGTTGAGAAAAGAATGCAAAGAAGCCTCAGAAGATACCAAACAGAGATTAACGAGAGTGGAGGATAAAATGAAGGATTTAACAGCTCGAATGGAAAAGCTGCAGGAAAATTGAAGGAAATGGAGATCAGAGTAAGTTCAACAGAAGATAAGGAAATGAGACACCAGAGAGTGATTAACCACCTGTTACAGAGAGAAGCTAAATTAACAGAGAAATGGCTGGACCTGGAAAATCGAGCAAGGCGTAAAATTGTGCGGACATATGGAGTCATAGAGGGAAAGGGAAAAAAAGGACATTGCAGTTTGTAAATTAACTGTTGAGGAATTCCCTAGAACTCCCGGAAGATTTAACTATGAATGATAGGGCACATAGGTCTCTCGCAGCTAGACCAAGTGCAGAGCTAGCCCCACCTAGATCTATAATAGTCCGATTTTTAGACTATTATACGAAAGATTTTGTGTTGCAACAGGCTTGGAAGCAGCGTAAAATAATATATGATGGGGACAGAGTGTATTTTAATCAAGACTACTTGCCAAAGGTCCAGAGAAAGCGTAAGGAGGTACGACAGATGATTAAGCAACTGCGGGAGAAAAATATTAAAGCCAAGTCTCCATTCCCGGCACAGCTCAAGATCTTCCTAGATTCTGGAGTTAAATCCTTCAGGACATTGACTGAGGCAGTACCTACACTGGAGAAGATGGGAATTTACATCAGATCGGAGTCCAGAGATGTGTTGAATAGAGAACTGCTGTGAGACCACAGGTCAGGGAGGACGAATAAAGCAGGCGGCCAGAGAGGATTGGCAAATCTGGCAGAGGAAGATCTTCGCACCATACTGAGTCTCATAGGAGATGGATTATAGACAGGTTTGAAATAAGCACAGAAACATAGGTCATATGTACAAATGGTAAAATGTCTGAAAGAGACCATTGAGTTAATGAAGTGGACAATTAACATCTACACGATCAGACAATAGTATAAGATGAGACAAATAATATGTAAATAGTTTGTACATATACTCTCTGGGTCTGTTTTGTTTTCTTGACGAAGGGTAATTATGCCATGTTTTACAGCACATGTACGGCTGGTTTTGTAATGTATTATATTTTCTAATTGATTTAAATGTACTATCAAAGAGAGGGATTGAGAGGGGCTCTCTTGGGTGTGTGGGAGATACCTGCCATTTATTTTTGTTTATAATTGTAATTCAGAAGTCCCAAAGTGGGATTTACAGCAACCTTAAGTGGGCTACCCAGGAGAGACCTAGTCACATCTCTTCGCCTTTTTACGAGGAGCTGGTACACCACCTAGTTTAGGGTGTCCAAATGGGTTTGTTCAGCAGGAAGTCCCTTTTTTCTTCATTGTTTTTTGGTCCTATGTGTAAATTGATTTATTGATTTGTTAGTTTGGCAAATGTTTTTCATTGTTACATCGCACCCTAGTAACTTGTATTTTGAATACTGCGGATATTCGCAGACTAACCAGAGCAAGAAACAAAAATGGTATAGAAAGCAACTAGTAGATTACACCATGTGGGATAATGATTAATTTAAAGATAGTAAGTTATAACGTCCACGGTTTAAATCACCCCATAAAGAGGAGAAAAATTCTGAGCCAACTCAAAAAATTTAGGCTGTGGAGTTACATTGATTCAGGAAACACATCTGGTGGAAACTGAAAGCTTAGAAGAGAGTGGGTTGGTGAGGTATTTAGTGCCTCCTATAGGAAAAGGAGATGAGTGGTATTCTTTTCAATAGAAATGTAGTTTTCTCTGTGGAAAAGGTACTTCAAGATAGATTGGGGAGATATGTAATGGTAATTGGCACAATAAGTGGGATGGTTGTATCGATTATAAATATTTATGCACCAACGGAAGATGATTACTCTTTCTTTAGAGACATTGCAAATATAATTGCAGAAAATGCCAATGGTATGATAATACTAGGTGGTGATTTCAATGCGGTCCTTGATGGGAAGCTGGATAGATTAGCAGATGAGTACAACCGAAAAAAAAAACCCAAAATATTAAATAATATGCTAGGGGAGTTAGGATTAGTAGACTCATGGAGATATAAAAATCCAAGAGGTGGGGATTATAGTTTCTTTTCGAACGTGCACGGGTGCTACTCACGTACAGACATGATTTATGTTCTCAAACTATATACATATAAAGTGGTAGATTGTAAAATTGGTTCAATAACAATCAGTGACCATGCGCCCATAATCCTTATCTTGGAGTTAGGAACTGAAAAGAGTTTTAAATACTGGAGAGCAAACATTTCTTTATTGACAGATAACGTAGTGACATGGGAAATTAGGAATTGTATTAAAGAGTATTTTGACCACAATGACAATAATGAAGTAACATTATCCATGCTTTAGGACGGTGCAAAAGCAGTAATAAGAGGCAAAATGATTGAAATATCGAGTAGAGTAAGGAAGAATAGATTGAAGAAGCAATCTGACTTGGAAAGTAAAATAAAGAGATTAGAAGTAGAACACAAAAATAACAATAGAAACAAGAATTTGTTAAAGGAACTAAAACAAAAAAGGCATGAGTTGGAAGAGCTTCTAACATATAAAGCGGAAGGAGCCCTTCGATTCTTAAATCAAAAATACTATGAGAAGGGAAATAGGGCTAGTCGCCTTCTGTCATTTCAGTTGCGCAAGGAGCAAGCTAATCGAGTAGTTTCTAAAGTTCTACATCCGATTTCTAGAAATGTAGTCTCACAACCACGAGAAATCACAGAAGTGTTTGCATCCTTCTATGAACAGTTATACGACTCTCCTGAAATCATAGATAAAATATCAGAACTTTCTTTTCTGGATTAAAAATGCCCTGCCTTTCTCAAGAAGAAGCGAGAAATATGACAACACAAATAGAAGAGCAGGAAATAAAAGAAGTAATAAAAAAATTAAAGAACAACAAGTACCAAGGGACGGATTGGATTCCAGGAGAGTTTTATAAATGTTTTGAGAACGAGCTATCTCCGATTCTGGCTAGAGTCTATAATTATGCCTAGGCTGAAGGTAACCCACCAAGACCATGGGCCGAGGCTATAATCTCTGTTATTTATAAGGAAGGGAAGGATCCCACAGGATGTGGTTACAGACCGATAAGTCTCTTATGCAATGACTTAAAGATACTCAGTGCTATATTAACCAAGAGAACCCAAAAAATTATAAAACAATTGATACATCCTAATCAAACAGGGTTCATACCGGGCAGACAGGGAGCCAATAATATTAGACGGGTCCTGAATATCATGACATGTGCAAAAAGGAAGCATCAGACTTCAATGCTATTAGGTTTAGATGCTCAAAAGGTTTTCGACAAAGGAGATTGGGTCTATCTTGAATATACATTAGATAAAATGGGGTTCCACCCAAAATGTATTAATTGGGTGGAAACATTATATTTAAATCCAAAGTCAAGAGTGAGGGTAAATGGATGTTGCTCTGAGTTTTTTTAATTAAAGATGGGAGTTAGACAGGGAGACAGTTTGAGTCCCCTGCTTTTTGACATGTTTAGAGCCACTCACAGAAACTATTAGGCAAGATGACTATATTGAGGGCATTAAAGATGACTGGGGGGGGGATGCAGGGGGGCGGAGGGGAACAAAAAATTTCACTATTTGCAGACGGTGTTATGGTCTATATGAGTAATCATATTTCCTTGCCTAATGCAAGTCTTACAGGAATATGGAGAAATATCGGGATATAAAATAAATGACTCAAAATCATAAGCAATGATGCTGTCAGGTCTGTGGCCCTCGCAATTAAATGAGCAGGTCAGGTTCCATTGGTCTCGGGAGGGTTTTAGATATTTAGGTATTGTCATCACTTCCTCTATCACTGCATTGTATGAAGCTAATTATGGTAAATTACTCAAGAATATTAAGGTAGACATGCACAGATGGGATATTCTCCCTTTATCTTTAATTGGTAGAGTGGAAGTTGTTCAAATGAACATGTTGCCCCGACTGCTTTTCTCATTTCAGTCTTTACCAGTGGAGGTCCCTGGCGTGGCATTTAAGGCATTAGATAAAGAGTTAACAAGATTTGTGTGGCAAAATAAGAGACACATAGTCAGACTTAAGACACTGCTGTTATCAAAACAAAAAGGGGGCCTAAATATGCCGAACTTTAAATATTATTATTGGGCAGCATAGCTGACAACCTTGATAGCATGGTTAACGAACGATGAGTAAACGGGATGGCTGAAAATAGAACAAAATGCATGTCCTAGTATTGCCCAGGCTGGGCTCCCATTTCTAACTCAAGTAAATTGGAAGAAATTAAAAGTAGATAACGATTGGATTAAATTCACGATGGAAACGTGGTTAGCTATCAGAAAGCAATTAAATATTTTTAATTCGATAGCTAGAGCAATTAAGATAGCTGCTAGACCCAATTTTACACCCAGCAACATTTTTTTATTTTTATTATTATTATTTTTTTTAATATCTTTATTTATTAGCCATACTGTGTTACATCAGTGTACATCCCTTGTATTGTATTACAGTCATTGTACCCCTTCATTTTTTTTTATTTTAAGGCTTTAGAAAAGAGAGAATAGAGAGAAAAATAGCAGCATAGAAAGTAGAAAAGTGAAAAAGAGATGTGAAAGTGCCAAAGCGTGACAGAGGGAAAGGAAACCCTTGAAGAGATAGAAACGGGAATTAAAAGATTGACCCTGGAGAGAAAAGAAAAAGAAAGAGGGAAAAATAGAGAAAGAAAAAAGAAAAGCCAGTTACTTTATTAAAAACATCTCGCAACATCTACCAACTCGACAATTTTTCTTCCCCCTTTACCAAGACCTGCCACCGATACTTTTTTGAGGTATTCTTGCACCTTATCCTTGTAATAGATTTATAAATGCAGACCACGTCTTATAGAAGCAGTCTGATTTTCCTGCTAGTCGGAGTCTCATATCTTCCAAGTGTAGTGTTTCGAACATAGATGAAATCCACCTATTGACTGTGGGTACCGGAGAATATTTCCAGAATTTTAAGATTAGCTTTTTTCCAGTTATTAAGTCATATTCAAATAGAGTCTTTTGAAACACGTTTAAATCAGGGCAGTTTTCTGATATCCCAAAGATTATTCAGTCTGCTTCTGGGGTCAGTTTTATTTTAAATATATTTGTGAAAATTTCAAAAATGTCAGTCCAAAATGTTTAAATTTTTGTACAAAAGACAAATGAGTGTGCTATATTAGCTTCTTGCCATTGACATTTATCACATATAGGAGAGACGTTGGGAAAAAGTTTACTTAATTTAGTTTTTGAATAGTATAATCTGTGTAAGATTTTAAATTGTATTAAGGTGTGTGTTACATTAATTGAACATTAATGCACGTTTAATAAATATTCTTCCCATCTTTCTTTGGGAATTTTTATACTTAATTCTTTTTCCCAGTCTCTCCTGATACCATCTGTTGTTGGTATTTCTGCATTTAGAATACTATTATATATATATATATATATATATGATATTAGGTTTGCTGATTCTGCCTTTGTATTCATTACTTCTTCCAGTAAGTCTGGAGGCATATTGTGATAATCTTGTGCGTATTTTTTCAAATAGTCACAGATTTGGAAATATTTAAAATACTGATTGTTTCCCAAATTGTATTTTAGTTGTATTTGTTTAAATGATAATAGTTTTCCCAATTCATACACATCTCCGAAGATTTTAATTCCAGCTCTTTCCCATTGTGTAAATGATTTATCTATAGTTGGTTTAAATGAGGGTTTTTTACCGATAGGAGAAAAGAGAGATAAGTTTCTTAATTTTAGATTGTGTTTTATTTGTTTCCAAATTCTGATTGTACTGTCTATAATTGGATTATTGTTGTAATTTATATTATTCATTGATATTGGAGAGAGAAGGATTGCTCCAATATTATAAGGAGAGCATCCTCTCTCCCCATAATCGTCCAATCTGGTTGTTGGGAAGAGTTATCCAGCAATTGGATCATGTTTCTGATATTTACAGACCAGTAATAATACATAAAACGGGGGAGTGCTAAACCCCCTACTACTTTGGGTTTATTCAGATGAGCTCTTTGTATTCTGTGGGATTTATAATCCCAAACAAAATTTGTGATATCTGAGTCCAGTTTTTTTTTAAACTTTTTGGGTAAATATATTGGGATAGATTGGAACAGGTATAAAGTTTGTGGTAGAAAATTAATTTTTATGGCATTTATTCGGCCTATTAAGGACATCGGAAGCGTTTTCCAAAATTTAATCAAGTTACACAGTTTCTTAAATAGAGGATTATAATTTTCGTCAAACATATCTTGATATCTTCTAGTAATTTCGATGCCCAAGTATTTCAGTTTTTCCGTAGCTATTTTGAAAGGAAACTGTAAAAGATGCATAGAGTCTTTTGGTTTTATTGACATGATTTCACTTTTATTCCAATTTATTCTATATCCTGAGAATGATCCGAAGTCCTCTATTAATTTTAAAATGTTTGGTATAGTAATATGAGGTTTTGTGATGTACAAAAGTACGTCGTCAGTGTATAGTGATATTTTATTATTGGACTATTTTGTTTTGTATCCATGGATATTCAGATGAGTTCTAAATCTTTCCGCTAGGGGTTCAATTATGAGGGCAAATAACAACGGTGATAATGAACATCCTTGTCTATTTCCCCTTGACAAATTAAATTTCATAGATAAATTATTGTTCGTTCATATTCTGCCGTTGGCTTATTATATAGTAATTTAATCCATAGAATAAAATTCTCTCCCAGTTGAAATTCTTGCAATACCCTGAGCATATAATCCCATTCGACCTGATTGAATGCTTTCTCTGCATCCAACGCTATGATTGAGAGTTTTTGATCTTCAGTTTGGTGTGAATGCATTATATTGAACAGATGTCTCAAATTATTAAATTGTTGTCTCTTAGGGATAAACCCTGTTTGATCCGGATGTATTAATTTACTAGCATATTTACTTAGTCTTCTATCTAGTATTTTTGCTAATATTTTTTTATCTGTATTTAACAATGCAATAGCTCTGTATGATCCAGGTTCTTCCACATCCTTATCTTTCTTAAGTATGAGTGTGATTGTGGATTCTGCTAGCGTTTCAGGTAGTGTTTGTTCTTTGAAGGCATAAGTATACATTTTCTGTAGGCAGGGGGTAAATATGTCATAAAAACTTTTATAGAATTCATTACTAAATCCATCGGGACCTGGTGTTTTTCCATTTTTTAATGAGATTATTGTTTCTTCTATTTCCTTATTTGAGATTCATGCTCTCAATTCCTCTTGTTCCTGCAACTCTAATTTAGGAAGGTTACAATTATCCAAGAACTCTAACTTTGTTGGTGTCCATTATCATTTTAGATGTATACAGATTCTCGTAAAATTGTGCAAATCTTTTATTAATATCACTCGGCAAGGTCAATATTTCCCCTTTGTCTGATTTAATCTTTAAAATTGTGTGATCCTTTCCTTGTTGTTTTTAAATGACGTGCCAGACGTTTGTGGGGCTTATCCCCAAATTCAAAGTGTTCCTGTCTTGTAATTTGTAATAATCTTATGACTTTCTCTGATAATAATTTATTTAATTTGAATTTCAGTATTGTTATTCTTTTATGTTTATCTGTAGTGAGATCTTTAGCGTTTTCTATGTCCAGTTGTCTAATTTGTTCTTCTAATTGTCTTTGTTCGTTCTTATTTTTCTTATTTGGAAAAGCTTGATATGAAATTATCATGCCTCGAATAAATGCTTTAAAAGATTCCCATAATAATGTAGGTGATATGTCTGTCGTGTCGTTTACTTCGAAGCAAAGGTCCATTTGCTCTTTTAAATATGTACTCCCTTGCGGGTCTTTTAAAATTTGTGGATTGTACCTCCAAAATGGTTTGTTCTTAGTCATTCCTTCCATTTTTAGAAAAAAAGTTAATGGGGAGTGATCTGAAATCCTATTTGTGTGGTATTTTGGTTTAGAAGTGTGGGGTATTAGTTTTGTATCCACCAAAAAATAATCTATTCGTGAATATGTCTTGTGTACCATAGAATAGAACGAGGAATCCCTGCCGGTCGGATTTGCGTACCTCCAGACATCTGTTATATTTGTGTTTTTTATGTATGTGTTTAGGAGTTCGCTAGTTTTGGATTTTGTAATACCTCTCTGTTTTTGATTGGATTTATCTAAGTGTCTAAGACACAGTTAAAATCTCCGCCGATTATGACATTTTGGTAGTTATATTCTGCAATTATATTCAAGATTTTATTGGGCACGTATATGTTTACCAAGGTAATTGGGGCAGCATGGATCTCCCCTGGTAACTATCAAATATCTCCCGTCCTTATCCGTTAAGGTATTTTTGGGTTTAAATGGAATGCCTTTGCGGATAATGACAGATGTTCCTCTAGATTGCGACGTGAATGACGAGTGAAAGGTTTGACCTATCCAGTTCACCCTCAATCTAGCTTGGTCTTGAAGTTTAAGATGGGTCTCTTGTAAAAAGGCAATATCAGTATTGTATGCTTTCAGCTGAGCTAGAATCTTACCCCTTTTAATGCATTCGTTAACACCCCTAACGTTCCAACTACAAAATGAGATTCCACCCAGTTTATTTTGGTTATCGTCTTGCATTTTAAACAGATTTAATACCTATGTGTCTTGCGGTGCATTCGTACCTCAGGTCTTTGGATATAGGGGGATCATTTACCCTACAATGTTCAGTTAGTAGATTCCCTTTGCGATAGTCCTTGGATTAAAAAAAACACACAAGTGATTAAATGTGAAAATGAAAAAAGAACTAATACAAGTGAGAACACAGTGTCCGAGCTTGTCGGCACTGTAACAGGTGACCCACCTGTAGGTGGGAAAAAACATTTTATAGACTTCCGTGTCGATATAAAACAAACAAATAGCTCCGCTCCCTCAATTAATCATAACATATTGGAACGGGACCAGTTTAAAAAAATCAGATATATAGTACTCATTTACAAATATATGTCAATTTCCTAGGTATTTCCGGATATAACTATAATTTTTGTCTACTGAGTGTTAAGCGTATATTTTAACCTCAGAGATCATCAACTATTGGTTGAAGGGGTTAACCTATTTCTGGCTCCTGGAACTAAGCCAGTAGCTCGCCTCTTCCCCTCACGCCCCGGTTAAAAATCTATTTAAGAATTATTAGGTTAAATTAAAGTGTTAATTTGAAAATCCCCATTTCTGCAGTTTGATTAGCATTCATTACTGATTCTATGTTAATATTCTATGTTAATATTGCTAAGGAAGTTAATGCTATTCCATTTAGGTTATTCATTCAATCTCATATATAGCAGTAATAGCTAAGCCAGTCTGTTGATGAGCTCTGCTTTTGTTGTTTAACTTTTTCCAGCTTCTCCTGGAACAGAGTATGTCCTTGAGTTCGCATTCCGCCGATAAGTCATCTAAACAAAGTTCCTTCTTTGGGCAGAGTGCCGCCATTCTGGGTGCAGTAGTAAAGAGAGAGTGTCCAAAATGTCCAACCTTTCCAGCTAGTCCTTCTGTTCCACAATGGTTAGAGCATATTTGTACGCCTCCTCGGGATTTGTGAACGATTTCTGCTGTTCTTTGTAGGAAATGCGCATTCTAGCTGGGAAGTAAACACCATATCTGACCTCCTTATATCCTTGGAGAGCCTGCTTTGCCTTAGAGAATTGATTTCGCTTTTGCATGATTTCATAAGGGTAGTCCCTGAAGATTTTAAAAGTAATTACACCATACCTCAGAGGCACGCCATGTTTGATATTCCTCATAACCTCTTCCACGTCAGCAATGCCCTGGAATTTCACAATAATCTGTTGTGTACGTTCTGAGCCATCCTGAGGTTTGTGTTTGAATCTAGGAACCTGGTGTGCTGCTTCAATTTTTGGTAGTTTAGGGAGCTTAAGAGCCTCTTTAATTAATCCCGCAACAAACTAGCAAGTGTTATCTCTCTCGGCTCCCTCTGGTACACCAACTAATCTTAGATTATAATGTCTCGAATGAGCCTCGAGGTCCAGACATTTGTCTGAAACTTTAGCCAGCTGAGTCGCCATCCGTTGTGTAGCAAGGTCTTGTTCTGACCTCACCTTCTTCATCTCCTCCACCATTCTTGCCATCTCATCCTCCATCTCGTGCATTGATAACATACAGGTTGATACAGTGTCCAGCACATCACCAAACTTCTTCGTGGTGTCTTCTTCACCCTTATCAATTCTCTCCGATAGTTCATCTCTCACATCGTCAATTTGTTTATTAATAGTGCCAATTGAATCCTTCACAGACTCAATAACATTCTGATTACAAGAAGTCATATTTAGCGTTAGCTTTTCTATCTTTTCCATCATAACTCCCATCATGTGTTCCATCTTTTTTTCATCCACCTTTACATTTTTCAGTTCACTTACCGAAAGCTTTAATTCTTCAAGCTCTTTGTCCTTGGCCAAATCTGCTTTGAGTCTTGTAGCCATATCGAAAAGTACCTTTTCTTCGGAAGCCAATTCAAAATAAATCTGCAGGCTTCTTCTGACTTCCCCAGGAGAGTTTTTGTAATTGTCCTCTGAGTGCTCTTACCCAGGGAAGAAGTTTTAATTTAAAGTGCTTTAAGCCTCTGTTAAATTCACAGCTGTTACTGATGATGTTATCAGCAAGTCGAGCAGAGGCTCCGATAAGTTTTTTAAATTGGTCCCGACCTGTAGACCCGGTTTTAACGTGAAAAATCGCAAATTTTAGGGAGTGGAGCTATGTGCAGCGTCTGTTAAGATAACATGGCGCCACCAGAAGCATACCCAGCAAACGTGATAAGGGATTTAGAAACTGGGAAGATAAAGGACTTATTACTGTGGACCAGCTTTTTTGTGGGGGAGTCTTGAAATCTTACGAGCACTTGCAGAATGAATTTGGACTGCCAGGATCGGATTTCTTTTGGTTCCTCCAAATACGACACTACCTACAGACACATGTAGATTAGGAGCAGATATGTAGACTACCTTCAAATTTGGAAAATACTTGCTTGATAGCTGTAGAAGAAGTGTTACAAAATAATTTGATATCCCATTTATATCAAGGACTTCAAGACTATATAAAAGGAAATACTATAGAAACAAAACAGAAATGGGAATTGGAAATGAACATTATTATTACAGATGAAATATGGGAAAGGACATGTCTCTTGTACCATAAGCTGACAAGCAGCCCCTTTTGGAGGGAGTTCGATTGGAAAATTAAAATTAGAGTATTTAGGACCCCTTTAGTGTTGGCAAGATACAGTAACACCCCAAATTTATGCTGGAGACAATGTGGGAAGATCGATGATCACACACATATTTTTGGGGGATTGTCCAAAATTGTACCAATACTTGAGAGACATCCAGGTAGAGATTAAATTAATTCTGGGAGTGGATCTACCTCTGGAACCGGCTTGTTTTATATTAGGAGATACTCCAGCAGCAACAGATATTCAAAATCGGAAATATTTGCTTGGGGTGATGCTGTTGATTGCTAAAAAGATGATAACAGTGCTATGGAGAAAGGAAATGCCACCAAATGTTCAACTGTGGAGGGAAAGATTGAAAAATGTGTACTTGATGGAAAGTATAAAGGCTAAACTCCAGTTGAGGACCGATGCCTTTAATATTATATGGAAACCGCTACTATTACAAATTCCAAGGTTGATTAAGGATATGAATGGATGAGCTTGCTATGGTGCCTGTGAATAAGATGCTTCTATGATAGGATGTTAAGAGAATCTGATTTGATGCAAATATGGGGTTAGGTGATTTGTATTTTGTCATTTTACGATTGTCTTTTGTGTGTCTCTTTGTTTTGTCTGTATGTGTATTTTATTATGTTAATAAATGTTGAGTTACAAAAAACAAAAACAGATATAATATTTCTCCAGGAAACACAACTTAAAAAGGAAGTGCAACACAGATTAAAAGCAAAATGGATTACTAAAATGTATCACTTCATTCTCACATAAATCTAGAGGGGTTGCAATATTAATCCGTAAAGGTATACCTTTTAAACATATTTCAACTATAGAAGATATTGACGGCAGATATATTGTATTAGTAGGTGAGTTATACTAAAAAAAAAAGACTCTGCTTAATGTATATGGACCAATTTTTGATAGCCCATTGTTTTTTAAGAGAATATTCAATACTATCCTGGAATGCACGCAATATAACTTAATAATTGGTGGAGTCTTAAATTGTACACTAGATTCTTATTTAGACAGATCATCAACTCAAAGAAAATTAAAATCTCAGTCAAGTGAATTTCTAAACTCATATATTAATACTACCAACATCAAGGATGTCTGGAGAATTGAAAATCCATCCAGACGAGAATATTCATTTAATTCACCTGTGCATAAAATTTATTCAAGGATAGACTATTTCTTAGTAGATTCTAAATTTATTCCATTTGCCTACAACTCGCAATATCATAATATTATAATCTCGGACCATGCTCCACTAACATTTACGATTAAACTAAACGGAATGGCCGAGAAACAGACACAATGGAGACTTAACCCCCAAATCTTAAATGAAAAGGTATGTCATGAATATCTTGTAAAACAGATTAATATGTTTTTTGAGACTAATGACCATCCTGGAACCTCTGCTTCCCTTCTTTAGGAAACATTTAAAGCATTTGTACGAGGAGCATTAATCTCCTCCCAAGCATTTCTTAATAAAGAGAATAGGGCTAAAGAACAGACATTGGAAATGGAAATAAGGCAATTAGACATAGAAAACGCAGTACCACCTTCTATGGCAAAACACAATAAATTTGCAGCACTGAAATATCAGTTAAATAAAATATACTCAGACCAAGTTATAAAACTTTATCAACATACAAAACAATTAAATTTTGAATTTGGTGATAAACCACAAAAACTATTAGCACATCAGCTTCGTAAACTGGACGGGGAAAAAACAATTTATAAAATTAGATTAGACAAGGGCGAAATATTAACACTACCCAAAGATATTAATGACAGATTTTCACACTACTATCAAAAACTTTACTTAACTAAAGTGACAGAACAATCAACAGGAATGGAAGCATTTTTACAGAAATGTAATCTTACGGGTGTAGATCTGAAAGAGCGAGAATTACTACGTGTTGAAATAACGATAAAGGATATCGAAGTCAATTAGATCTTTAAAAAACAGAAAGGTCGCAGGCCCTGATGGCCTAACCTCTGAATTTTATTAAAAATGTTATGATCTGATTTCCCCACGTTTACAGACATTGTATAAAGACTTCTATACTCAACAGAAACTTTAAATGAATCTACAATAATACTTATACCATAACTGATAAGGATCTTGAAGCCCCAGGTTCATATAGAGCAATAGCTTTCTTAAATACTGATCCGAAAATATTAACTAAAACCCTATCTCATAGATTGAGTTTAGTGATTAACAAATTAATACACCCCGACCAAACAGGTTTTATTCCAAAACGTTACTCATTTTACAATTTCAGACGACTATTTAATATTATATACTCAAATAAAATTGCTAATGCAGGCCAAGCAATTATCTCGCTAGATTCTGAAAAAGCATTTGATCAGGTAGAATGGTCATATTTATTTTCGGTGATGGAAAAATTTCAATTGGGAGAGAAGTACTGTACATGGGTTAAACTTTTATATTCTAACCCAACAGTTAGAATATTAACAAACCAAATGTTATCAACTAAATTTAATCTTTCTAGCGGTTGTAGACAAGGATGCCCGCTATCCCCATTATTATTCGCTCTTCCAATTGAACCATTAGCAGAAAGTGTTAGAACTCATCCAGAAATACACGGTATAATGCTAAAGACACAATGAATAAAATCTCCTTATATGCAGATGATGTATTAATATATATTACAAAGCCAGAAACTAGTATTCCAAACTTATTCAATATAATGACTCAATTTGGTCAGTTTTCAGGATATAGAATTAATTGGAATAAAAAGGAAATCATGCTAACAAAGGAACTCAATTTACATAAACTACAACAATTCCCTTTTAAAATAGTTAAGGAAAATTTTAAATATTTAGGAATTTATGTAACTAAGACATATACTTCTTTATTCAAATCAAACTTCCCATCTTTACTGAATAAACTAAATAAGGATATTCAGTATTGAAAAACACTCCCCATTTCTATGTTTGGTAGAATTAAGGCTATGAAAATTATCTTTTTGCCGCAATTACTATACCTATTTCAGTCAATTCCGATATATATCCCCAATTTATGTTTCTTAAGTCGACTCCATTGTTACAAGTTTCATCTGGGATGCTAAGAATCATAGAATAAGCAAAAAACATTTATGTAAATCAATGACTAATGGCGGTTTAGCTTTACCAATTGTATTGTTTCATTTTTGGGCAGTCCATATTAAAAACATGAATTTATGGCTGGAAGAAATGGATCAGCAACCAGACTGATCAAGGATGGAAAAGGAAGATTGTTTGCCTTTTGAAATTGGTTAGATTATGTTTGCACCCACAAAATTGCACAAAAAAAAACCTATAGGGAAAACCCTATAATACATAGTGGTATACGAATCTGGAAACAATTAAAAAAGGCTTTAAAATTGGATAATATATCACTCCGTTTTCCCATTGTAAACAATCACTTATATAAACCTTCCATATTGGATAAAGGTTTCACACAATGGAAAAATTACGGAATTAAAAAGATGGGACATCTTTATAAGAAAGGAATTTTTCTTTCATTTCAGGAGTTACAACAGATTTATGGACTACACCCAAATAACTTTTTAGATATCTACAACTTAGAGATTATGTTAAATCTATTACACAAGATTATAGGAGTAGGGAACCAGAAATCCTTGATGAATGTTTGAATAAACATCCTAATACAGAACAATTAACAACTTATATTTATAATACCCTCTTAGATAGCGAGGTCCCATCGATGGAATCATACAGGCATACATGGGAAAATGAATTAGGACAACCTATAATGAAAGATATTTGGGACAAAAGTCTACAACATACACATCAATGTTCGTTAAATGCCAGGCATGCTTTAATACAATTTAAAGTATTACACAGATTACACAACTCTAAAGTAAAACAAAATGGAATTTTCCCACATACCTCGCCTATCTGCAATAAATGTCAGCATCTAGAGGCTAACTTAACACATACTTTTGCAAATTGTATAAAAATCAAAAAAATCTGGATTGATATTTTTAGAATAATTTCTGAAGTTGTTAATACTAAATTGGATCCCGACTGAAAACTGATAATACTTGGAATATCACAACAAAGTCTTACACTCACAACAAGCCAAATAAACTTTCTAGACGATAGTATAATAACTGGGAAGAAATTAATATTAACATTTTGGAAAGACCCTATTAAATGTGGATTATGGAAATGTTGGAGACCCTACACCTGGAAAGAATCAGATTTAGCTTAATGGACAAACAAGAACTTTTGTTAGAATATGATCTTCATTCATTCAGGAAGTAGCAGTGTTGGTGTGCTTTCTTGACCATTGCTTCAATATGGCTGGTGCAGGATAAGTTGCTGTCAATATTTACTCTTGGGAAAGAAGCTTTCAACCATCTCTACTTCAGTGCCATTAATATAAATACATTTTATACAGCTGTCAGATCTCCCTTCAAATTCTGGCGTTTCCAGAGAAATCAAGTTTGTCCAACCTCAACTTTTAGCTAATGGCCTCTAATCCAAGTAACAGTGATAGAGCATGGAAAGAGACCCTTTGGCCTAAATTGCCCGCACAGACCAACATATCCCATTAACATGTCCCACCTGCCAGCGTTTGGCCCATATTTCTAGAAACCTATCCTATCCATGTACCTGTCTAAATGTTTCTTAAATGTTTTGATAGTAACTGCCTCTTCCAGCAGCTTGTTCCATACACCCACCACGCTATATGTGGGAAATGTTATCCCTCTGGTTCCTATGAAATCTTTTCCTTCACCACCTTAAACCTATATCCTCTTGTTCTGGATTCTGTGTCTATCTGATCTATTCCCCTCATGGTTTTATACACTCTATAAGATCACCGCTCATCCTCCTGCACTCCAAGGAATAGTCCTAGCTTGCTCAACCTCTTGCTATAGCTCAGGCCTCTGAGTCCTGGCAGCATCCTGGTAAATCTTCTCTACACCCTTTCCAGATTGATGACATATATCCTAACATGGTGCCCAGAATTGAACACACTACTCTAATCCTGATGAAATGGCTGCCGCATCAGGCCTGTTTCATGCTCCTTGGACCTGGAACTTCCTTTGACCTCCTGCTGGGCAGGTATTTGGGTTAAAATATCTGGTTCCCTGTGTCCAACCGCTGCCATCATCATCCTTGCATCTAACTCTGTCCTTGAGTTGAGTCAAGACTATTTAGTTGACATATGTACTGAAATCGACCAATTATTTTCCTACTTGCAGCAGCACCACAGGTTTGTAAACAGTGCTCAAGATAATAAACAAAATCATTAAAAACCCTACAGTATAAAACAAAGTCCCAAGTGCAACCAAGACAGTTTGCAGTTTAGTTGGAGTTTGTAGTGTTCAAGAGGCTGATGGTCATTGGAGAAAAATCTTTTCCTGAATGTGGATGTTTTTTTCGTTTTCAGGCCCATAAGGTCATAAGTGATAGGGGTAAAATTAGGCCATTTGGCCCATTGTCTACTCTGCCATTCAATTATGGCTGATCAATCTCTCCCTCCTGACCCCATTCTCCTGCCCTCTCCCAATACCCCTGACTCCTAGACATTCTTCCTGATGGCAGGAGCGAAATGAGCGTGTGGCCAGGGTGGTATGGGTGTTTGATGCTGGCTGCCTTTTTGAGTAAGTGACTCATGTAGATCCCTTCAATGGTGAGGAGGTCAGTACCTGTGATGGTCCAGGCAGTGTCTACCACTTTTATAATCTCCTTCATTCCTGGGCGTTCGAGTTGCCAAACCAGGTCATGATGCAACCAGTTAATATGCTCTCTACCTGTAGAAGGTCAAGAGTATGCGTTGACATACCAAATCTGCTCAATCTTCTCAGGAAATCAATGGTGCTTTTTTGTCACGTGTGCATTGCAGTGAAATTATTTTTGCATAATCACACAAGCGTCATCATTTACAAAAAGTGCCGAGTCCAGTCCACGTGCTTGATGTACTGGAGCGGCTCTCGATCCAGGTAAACCAAGGCTGCTGCAGGGTCTCCTCTGTCGTGCTCGACCCATGAGCTGACGTCTCTCTCCTCGCCCGATTGCCTGTGTCCCAGGGACGTTTGGTACAGCCGACCATGAAAACACTGGATACAATATCCGCATCCCTCTCGTACCAGCACACTCCTTGCGTCTGTCGTCCCCAGCGGCTCCCAACTCAGCTCTTCGGTGCCGAGCTCAGCGGCTTCTGAACCCCCCCCCCCCTGCAGGCGGCGGTCCACCGGGTCTTTCTTCGCTAATTGCATTTGCCCAGGTTAGACTCATCCCACCTCTCTGATCCAACAATGTCAAAATTCCTTTTAAATATTATTGTTCCCACTTCCAGCTCATTCCATATACCCACCATCCTCACTCATATAGTCATACAGTGCGGAAACTGGCCCTTCAGCCCAACTTGCCTACACTGCCAACATGCCCCATATTCGCTTGTTCCACCTGCTTGCATTTGGCCCATTTACCTTCAAATCTTGCCTATTCATGTACATGTCTAAATATTTCTTAAACATTGTGATAGCACCTGCCTCAACTGCCTCCTCTGGCAGCTCGCTCCATATACCCACCACCCTAATTATTAAATATTCCTCCCCCCACCCCTATACCTATGTCCTCTGGTTCTTGATTTTCCCGAATCGGGGAAAGATATTGTATGTGGACCAGATCTATGCCTCATGATTTTGAACACCTCTAAGATCACTCCCATCCTCATGCTCTCCAAGGAATAGTCCTAGCGTGCCCAATCTCTCCCTGGGGGGCGGGGGGGCTGAGCAATCACTGATCACTGGCCTTGGGAGTGGGAGTGGAGCAACTGTGGGAGGAGGGTGTGGGAGGGGGATTTTGTTTGGTATTTTTATGATAATGTAGGGCTTACATGAAAGATAGGAACAGGTGCTTATTATTTTTGTTATTGCTCACTCCAAAAACTGGGGGATAATAATACAGGCCATCCTCCACCTCAAAGAGGGGGGGGATATAATCCCCCCACCCCCCGGATCGACGTCAGTGCCTTCCATGGTACAGAACATTTGATTTAAAACTTTTAAATGTGTTATAATTTCAAGTGCTATTTTTTTTTGTAGCTGGAAAAAGGGACAAGGATATAATCATAACAATTCCTGATTTTGCAAAGTCATACAAATTATGTTTTGCTCGGGGGGGCGGGGGGGGGGGGGAAAGTCAGAGAATTTACAAAGTATGTGTTCTCCTTTTGACGTATATTTCATTTTAATTTGAATTTAGAATCATCAAACCATTACATTAATAAAGGGGGTATATGTTTGTGGAAACATTACTTTTTTAAAGCTTTTGAGAAATCTAAAATGCATTAGAAATATACGTTTCAATGCACTGAGTCTCTTGCCCAGAGTAGGTGAATCGAGGACCAGATGACAGATTTAAGGTGAAGGGGAAAATATTTCATAGGAATCTGAGGGGTAACTTTTTCCACACAAAGGGTGGTGGGTGTAATGAACAATTTGCCAGAGGAGGTAGTTGAGGCAGGGACTATCCCAACATTTAAGAAACAGTTAGACTGATATGGATAGGACAGGTTTGGAGGTATGTACCAAAAGCAGGTAGTGTAGCTGGGACATGTTTGCGGGTGTGGGCAAGTTGGGCCAAAGGGCATGTTTTCGCACTATCACTCTATGACTGTTATATCTCCACCATGCATGAATGCTTCAAAATCAAGTGGTCGAGTGTTATTGTCATATACTAAAGCATAGAAACATAGAAAATAGGTGCAGGAATAGGCCATTCGGCCCTTCGAGACAGCACTGCCGTTCTATATGATCACGGCTGTTCATCTAAAATCAGTACCCCTTTCCTGATTTTTTTCCCTCATACCCCTTGATTTCACTAGCCTCAAGAGCTAAATGTAACTCTCTCTTGCAAACATCCAGTGAATTGGCCTCCACTGCCTTCTGTGGCAGAAAATTCAACAGATTCACAACCCTCTGGGTGAAGAAAGTCTGTCCTCATCTCAGTCCTAAATAGCCTACTCCTTATTCTGTGACCCTTGGTTCTGGGCTGCCCCAACATCGGGAACATTTTTCCTGCAGTTACAGCAAGTGAAAATCTAGCAGGCAAGCAGGATGCTTTCTCCAACCACCCCCATTTGAAGGCCACTATCTTTCACCGCTTCTATCCAGTGCTTGGTACCTACTTCCAGCAGCCATTGGTTGTCCTTCAGGATGGACCGAGCCACAGACTGGTCCATACCGGTCACCAGGGCGAATTCGGCGCAGAGACTCTCACGGCAGCGACGCAACGCTTCTGACAGCCCGGGACTCTTGCACTGAGGCTGCTCCATGGCCGGAGCTGCAGCGAGCAACTTGCCAGCCCACAAACACTTGCCAGCCCCAGCTCCCCGTCCACATCTGCCCCCACTGCTGCTTCTGCTTCCATCTCTCCCTCTGCCCCAGCTCTCCAACACCCATGACCAGGTTGCTCAGAGCACAGCAACACCTCGTCTAAAGCCGGAGACATTGAAACATGTCTAGCCAAACCCTGCTCCGTGGCCCATGCTGTGGATCAGGCCCTTGAGTCCTGGCAACATCCTCATAAGTCTTCTCTGCATCCTTTCAAGCTAGACAACATGTTTCCTATAACATGTTGACCAAAACTGAACACAATACTCTAAGTGTGGCCTCACCAACGTCTTCATGTATAACTGTAACATGACCTCCCAACTTCTATAATTATTACTCTGACTGATGAAGACCAATGTCCCGAAAGCCTTCTTGATCACCCTTTCTACCTGCAATGCTAAACTATGTACCTGTGCTCCTTCTGCTCTACAACACTCCCCAGAACCCTACCATTCAGTGTAGATCCTGCCCATGTTAAACTTTCTAAAGTGCAACATTTCACATTTCTCTGTATTAAATTCCATCAACAATTCCTCAGTCCACCTGCCAAAGCGATCAATATTCTGCTGCAATTTTTGACAAACATCCTCACTATCTGCAATACCACCCATTTTGGTACCATCTGCAAACTTACCAACCATGCCATGTACGTTCTCTTGCAGATGACAAACAGCAATGAGGCCCAACACTGAACCCTGAGGGACACCACTAGTCACAGGCCTCCAGTCCGAAAAGCAAACTTCCTGCATCACCCTCTGATTCCTTCTGTGAAGCCAATTTACCATCCATTCAGCTTCTCCCCTTGAATCCCATGAGATTTAACTTTCCAGAGCAGCCTACCATGTGGAACCTTCTCAAATGCCTTGCTTTTGCAGATTTAAATCCACCTGCAATTTCTCAGTCCATATTTCAAACCGAAGAAGGGTCTCTGCCTGAAATATCACCTATCCATGTTCTTCAGCGATGCTGCCCTATCCCCTGAGTTACTCCAGCACTTTGTTCAACTGATCTATAGATAGGTACATGGATATGTAGGAAATGGAGGGATATGGAACACGTGCAATCCGAAAGGGTAGATTTACTTAGCATCATGTTCAGCTTGGACATTGTGGGCTGAAGGGCATGTTCCTGTGTTGAAATTATAATGGGAAACATGGAAATGGCAGAACAGTTAAACAAGTACATTGTGTCTTCCTTAGTGAAGACAGAACCAATCTCCCAGAAATACCAGGGGACCGGGGATCGAGTGGGATGGAGGAAGTGAAGGGAATCCACATGAGTCAGGAAATGGTGTTAGGTAAACTGTTGGGACTGAAGGCAGATAAATCCCTAGGACCTGATGTCTGCACCCAGAGTACTCAAAGAGGTGGCACTAGAAATCGTGGATGCATTGGTGATCATTTTCCAATGTTCTCTCGACTCTGGATTAGTTCTTGTGGACTGGGGGGTAGCCAATGTCACTCCACTTTTTAAGAAAGGAGGGAGAGAGAAAACGGGGAATTGTAGACCAGTTAGCCTTATATCGGTTGTGGGGAAGATGCTCGAGTCGATTATTAAAGAAGTTATAGCAGAGCAATTGGAATGCAGTGACAGGATTGGTCAAAGTCAGCATGCATTTATGAAGGGGAAATCATACTTGACTAATCTTCTGGAATTTTTTGAGAATAAAACATGTAGAATGGATAAGGGAGAGCCAGCGGATGTGGTGTATCTGGACTTTCAAAAAGTCTTTAACCAGGTCCCACACAACAGATTAGTGTGCAAAATTAGAGCACATGGTAATTGGGTATTGACATGGATAGAGAACTGGTTGGCGGACAGGAAGCAAAGAGTAGGAATTAACGGGTCCTTTTCAGAATGGCAGGCTGTTACTAGTGGGGTGCTGCAAGGCTAGGTGCTGGTTATTTACAATATATATTAACGATTTAGATGAGGGAACTAAATGTGACATCTTCAAGTTTGCCGATGACACACAGCTGGGTGGCAGTGTTAGCTGCGATGATGCTCTGAGGCTGCAGAGTGGCTTGGACAGGTTGGGTGAGTGGGCAGATGCATGGCAGATGCAGTATAATGTAGATAAATGTGAGGTTATCCACCTTGTTAGCAAGAACAGGAAGGCAGACTATTATCTGAATGGTGTCAGATTAGGAAAAGGGGAGGTGCAATGAGACCTTGGTGTGCTTGTACATCAGTCACTAAAAGTAAGCCTTCATTGTGAGAGGATTTGAGTTTAGGAACAAGGAGATCCTACTGCAGTTGTACAGGACCCTGGTGAGACTGCACCTGGAGTATTGTGTGCAATTTTGGAGTAATAATTTGAATAAGGAAATTATTACTATTGAGGGAGTGCAGCGAAGGTTCACCAGACTAATTCCCAGGATAGCGGGATTGACATGATGAAAGAATGGGTCGACTGGGCTTCTATTCACTGGAATTTGAAGGATGAGAGGGGATCTTATAGATGATACATATAAAATTCTTAAAGGATGGACAGGCTAAAAATGTTCCTGATGTTGGGGGAGTCCAGAACCAGGGGTCACAGTATAAGAATAAGGGGTAGGCCATTTAGGACTGAGATGAGGAAAAACCTCTTCACCCAGAGAGTTGCCAATCTGTGGAATTCTCTGCCACAGGAGGCAGTGGAGGCTAATTCACTGGATGTTTTCAAGAGAGAGTTAGATTTAGCTCTTCGGGCTAAAGGAATCAAGGGGTATGGGGGGAAAAGCAGGAACGGGGCAGTGATTCAAGACTGTTAAGACTTTGGAAAATGCAATTTCGTTCAAACCAAGCTGTTCGAATGACAATAAAAGGCATTCTATTCTATTTTAGATCAGCCATGATTATATTGAATGGCGGTGCTGGGTCGAAGGGCCAAATGGCCTACTCATGCACCTATTTTTCTATGTTTCTACTGTTCTATGTTCTTTAAAAACTGGCTGGTGGCCTCTTGTTGGGGAACGACTTCGAGAACTCCAACCACGGGAGCCTGCGGACTTAACATCGTGGAGCTTGCAATCCCTTTGTCAGGGATCAACTTCGGGAGCTCCAACCACAGGAGCCTGCAGGTTTAACATCGTGGAGCTTGCAATCCCTTTGTCAGGGATCAACTTCGGGAGCTCCAACCACAGGAGCCTGCAGACTTAACATCATGGAGCTTGGTTAGGGACTGACTGCGGGAGCACCAAGCCGCAGGAGCTTCGATCGCCCGGACTGCGGATGGTTCGACTACCCCGTCCACGGGAGCAAAGGAGGGAAGAGGATTAAACTTTATGGCCTTCCATCACAGTGCGCTTAATTTTTATGTAGTTGTGTGTCTTGCTGTTTTTTTGGTATGACTGTATGGCAAATCAAATTCCTTGTATGTTCTTACATACTTGGTAATAAATTCTTTGTGTCTTGTATCTTGTAAAAGTGACGACTCAAATGGACAGTGTGGGTCGGCATGCTGGCCTTCATTGGAAAGAGGACCGAGTACAAAAGTTGTGACATCATGATGCAGCTGTACACGTCATTGGTGAGACCACATTGGGAGTAATGTACTGTGTGCTGTTCTGGTCACCCAGCTGCAGGAAGGATGTCATTAAGTTGGAAAGGGTGCAGAAGAGATTCACCAAGGTGTTACTTGGGCTTGAGTTATATGGAGTGGTTAGATAGGCTGGGAATTTTTTCTTTAGAGTGTAGGAGGTTGAGGGGTCACCTTTATGACGTGTACAAGACCACGAGAGGCATGGATAAAGTGAACGCTAAGTCTTTTTCCCCAAAGTAGAGGATTCTAAACATAGAGGGCACAGGCTTAAGGTGAGTGCGGGGAGATTTTTAATTCAAAGTGTAGTTTATATGTGGAATGGGCTGCCAGAGGAAGCTGTAGAAGCAGGTACAATGGTAACTTTTAAATCATATTTGGAAAGATATATGGAAAGAAAGGGTTTAATGGGTTAGAGGCCAAATGCAGAAAAAACGGACTAGACCAGAATGCCAACAGTTGGCATGGCAAGGTGGGCCGAAGAGTTTGTTTCAGCTCTATGACATCTAAAAAATACATTGGACTGGCACATGGATGGGGAGGCTGAGGGATATGGGCAAAGACAGGCAGATGGGACTATCTTAGATGGGTATCTTGGTCAGCTTGGGTGAGCTGGACAAAGGGCCCGTTTCTGTGCTGTATGACTCTATGACTGATGAAGTGAGCGATCCAGACACTAGTTAACCACAAGATGTTCCTGGTTTGGAAACTCCATCACAGACGTACACAGGGTACACAGAGAGACATGAGACACAAAGAGAGACACAAACACAGCAAGAGAGATACAGAGCGACGCACACGCACCAACAAAGACACACAGCTACATGCAAACTCACAAACACAGAGACAGTTGCACAAACATACTCGCACACGCTAACATACGTGTGCGCATTCCATAGACAGACTCGCACACTGTCGTATACCCACTTACCCACATTATCTCCTTACAACCCCTTCCTCCCTCAGACCCTGACTCTCTTTAACTGATGTGGCCTCTGATGGTCAGGTTAGGCATTAAACAGCCCGATGCAAGACCGAATCGTAATAAACCAGGGCAGCAACACCATCCCCGACAACACTGGTGTCCATGGGTTATGTCTGAGTGTGGGATGTGTGAGTTTGAGCGAGTGTGTGAGTGTGTCTGTGTCTATGCATGTTGCGTGTTGGTGTGTCATGATATGTGTTAGCATGTCTGTATGAGTTAGTGTGCCGGTGAGTGTGTTAGTCTGTGGTGTGTGTTGGTGTCAGGGGTGTGTATGGTAGTGTGTCAGTGCTTGTCAGTATGATGGTGCGTGTGTTGGTCTCTGTATGTGAGTTAGGGCATCGACGTGTATTTTGGGGTGTGTGTTACCTTGTGTGTGTGTGTTAGTGGGTTGGTGTGTGCTGCCCTTTGTCTATCTATAGGGCTGTGTTGGTTTGAATGGAGGAGTCAGTCTACAGGTTAATGTGTCTATAGGTACGTGAAGGGGTATTGTGTGATTATCAGTGTACACGGATGTGCATGCATGTTGTATGTGCGCACGCATGTGTTTGTGCATGTATATTTGCGTGTGCATGTGGTGGAGTCTGCATGTGGAAATGCTGTCTGTGTGATTGTATGTTTGTGTGCTTGAGAGAGAGAGAGAGAGAGAGAGAGAGAGAGAGTGATGGTGGATCATCTTCTGTCTGACTGCACCTGTGTCTGAACGTGTGTCTGGCTTCATTCCTCTCTCTCCCTCCTCTCTCTCTCTCTCCATCTGCCCCCTCACCCTCCCTCCCCTCTGCCCCCCTCCCCCCCCCCCCCCCCCCCAGCTCCCTTCCCCTGGCGCCGGGCCGCCGCTGCTTTTCGGGGAAAGGAGACTGGAATCACATCGGCGCGGAGCGGCACATTCGCCAGGTTACTGACGAGAGGAGCGGGGGGGACGGAGGGAGGCGAAGAGTCGGTCCGTCTGCCCCGGCACCGTGCGGGGAGAGGGGGAGGGAAAGAAGAGGGAGAGGGGTAGGGAGGGTGAGGGAAAAGAGAGGAAGAAGGAGAAGGGAAGAGGGAGGGGTACGGAAAGAAGAGGGAGAAGGAGAAGGGAAGAGGGAGAAGGGGAAGCCAGGGAAAGACGAGGGAGATCGGAGGAAAAGGGAAGGGCAGGGAGGGAGAGAGGGCACATTGGAAGGGGGTAGGGTCGGGGATGGTGAGGGGATCAAGGGAGCAGTTAGTGAGTGGGTGAGGGGGAGATCTGGGAAGTGGGAGGGTCGGCAAGAGGGGAGATCACAAGGGGGAAGGAATGGGGGGAATCAGAGGAGGGGGCTGAGGAGGGGACAGCTCCGGAGGGAGACCGGGAGGGGGGCTGAGGAGGGGGAGGGGGTGGGGGTTTGAGAGTGGGGGGCAGGAGAGGGGGGAAAGGGGCGCTCTTAGGGAGAAAGCTCCGGAAGGGAAGGGAGGGGGAGATCAGAGGAAGGGGGTTCAGGAGTCGGGAAGGAAGGAAGGAAGGAAGGAAGGAAGGGGCGCTCGGGGTGAGAGAGTGAGGGAGGGAGGGAGGGAGGAAGGGAGGGAGGGAAGGGGAGGAGGGAGTGGGGAAGTGAGGGGGAGAGCTGCGGGCGCTGCTCCGCTGCGGGGACGGGGAGCGGGGATGGGGTCGGCCGGGGTCGGGGTTGGGGTCGGGGTCGGGTTCGTGCCCGGGCCGCCATCCCTGGCCGCCTTTGCCCGGGGCTGCAGCCTCCACGGGCTGGAGCGGGCGGTGAGCGGCCGCCCGGGACCCCGGCGCTGGCTGTGGGCGCTGTCGCTAGCGGCGGCCGCGGGACTGCTGGCGGCGTTGGGCACCGAGCGCCTGTCCCGTTACCTGCACTTCCCTCACCTGAGCCGCCGGCAGTGGGTGGCCGCTGCCAACCTCACCTTCCCCGCCGTCACCCTCTGCAACTTCAACCCGCTGCGCCTGTCCCGGCTCCGGCGCAACGACCTCTTCCACGCCGGCGAGATGCTGGAGCTGCTGGAGCGGCCCCGCGACCACCGGCCCCGGGCCCCCGCCGCCCTGCGCCGCCTCGCCGACTTCAGCCGCTTCCAGCCGCAGCCCTTCAGCCTGGCCGAGCTGGCCGACCGCGCCGGTCACTGTCTACAGGACATGCTGCTCATGTGCAGCTTCCGCGGCCACCGCTGCTCTCACCGCAACTTCAGCACCGTGAGTAACTCCTGCACCCGTGATAGGCGATTTGGACAGGCGATGCATCTCCTGCACCCGTGCAACCCAGTGATGCATCTCCCTCATCCATGCAGCGCGTGCAATCTGGCGATGCATCTCCTGCACCTGTGCTAGGCGATTTGGACCGGCGATGCATCTCCTGCACCCGTGCAACCCAGTGATGCATCTCCCTCATCCATGCAGCCCGTGCAATCTGGCGATGCATTTCCTGCACCCCTGCATCTCACCGGTGCATTTCCCACACCCTGCCCTGCATATCCTGCAGCCGGGTGCTGCATTTCTGAAAAGCTGCATCTCCTGCACGGCTGGGGGCACCCCGTATCCCACCGCTGAATTTCCTGCATCCCACCATTGCATCTGCTGCATCTCCTGCATCCCACCATTGCACCACTGCACGCTCATCTCCTGCCGGCCACTGTTGCATCTCCCTCCTGCAACCTCGTAACTCACTGCTGCATCTTTTGCACCTTGCTGCAGGGTATCCTGCACCCGACCGCTGCACTTTGCACAGATCCGCAGCTCAAACCTGTGGCATGGCACTGTTGCACCTCCCCCATGTGCCCGACCCTGCTGCAAACCCGCAACTCACCGCTGCAGCCTTGCATGGCACCGCTGCATCTCCACGGTGCATGGCTGCGCCACATGGACCCACAGATCTTCGTGAGCCGAGCCCCCGTCCACCAGTCCGAGTGTGGCGGGGCAGCTGCACGGGTGCCATGTGTCTAACCGCAGCTCGGCGCACGTGTCAGTAAGTTAGCAACTTACCGACACATGCTGCTCCGAGACTGCAGTTTGAAACTTACTCTGACACCCTAAAGTAATTGAATGAATTAAATAACCTTGGAATATAAAAGACAATTAGAGACATGAGGAGCTGCAGATGCTGGAATCCTGAGCATAACACAAAGTGCTGGAGGAACACAGCGGGTCAGGCAGCATCTGGGGAGGGAATGGACAGACGATGCTTATCGTCCGGGACTCTCCTTCAGACTGACGGAGTAAATGGGGAGAAAGGTGGAAAAGAGTTGGGGGCGGGACAGAGCCAGGTGAGTGATAGGTGGATATAGATGAGGGGAGGGTGATGGGCAGATGGGTGGAGTAAGTGACAAAATCTGGAGGTGAAAAGGAGACAAAAGGATGTCAGATACGGAGAGAGGAGGAGGAGTGAAATGAAATGTAGAAGTGGAGGGAGGGGGGGGGGGGTATGGGTGGAAGGGGATGGGGAGGGGAAAGTGGGGGCTGAAAGGGAAGAGGGGGACTTGGGGATGGGAGATGATTGTATGAAGGAGGGGAAAGAGGAAGGGTGACTGGGGTGGGGGCGATGGTGGGAGAGGTGGGTGAGGAGTGGTGAGGGTGGGCGGGGGAGGGGTTTGAGTGGGAAAAGTAATGAGAAAGTGCTGAACTCCTCACCTGTATCCACCTATCACTCAACAGCCTTGGTTTCCCCCTCCCCCCACCACAATCTGTCTGAAGACCGGCCTCGACCCGAAACATCACCTATCCTTGTTCTCCAGAGATGCTGCCTCACCTGCTGAGTTACTCCAACACTGTGTTTTTCAGAGTTTAAAGGTGATGTGTGGGGCAGGTTTGTTTCTTACACAGAGGGAGGTCGGGGCCTGGATCGTGATACCAGTGCAGTGCTGGTGGTGGAGGCAGATACGATGGCGTGTTTAAGCGGCTTTCAGATTGGCACATGGATTTGCCGGGAATGGAGGGATTGGATCACATGCAGGCATAGGAGATCAGTTTAACTTGGCATCATGGTCAGCACGGACATTGTGGGCCGAAGGGCCTGTTTCTGTGCTGTCCCGTGTTCACCTCCCACTGGACTGATGTAGTTTGCCTCCTGTATCTGACCCCACCCCCCTCCCCCCAGGAGACTGTTGACCCTGCGATCAGTCCCTCGCCTTGTGAGTTACACCCCCTCGGAACCAGAAGGCCCCTCCCTCACCCACGTTGGACTCGGTCTGTCCCCAAGTCCCACTGCCCCCTCTCCCTCCCTCCTCCTTCCCCCTCACTCTTCCCCCTCTCGCCCTCCCTCTCTTACCCCCCTCCCCTATCCCGCCCTCCGCTGCCTCTCTCCCCCCACTCCTCTCTCAAATCCTATCTGTATTGCTCATTCTCTCACGATTGCTGCCTCACAATATCTCCTCCCACTCTCCCTCCATTACCCTCTCACTTCCCTATCATTCTCCCTTGCTCTGATTTTCTCTCTCCCTCTCTCCCTCCATCCTCCCTCCCCTTCACTCTCCCCTTGTTTCTGCCTTCCCTTTCCCCTCTCCCTCTCTTCTCTTTTCACCCTCCCCCTCTCCCTCCCACACTCTACTTCCCCTCCCCCTTGCGCTCCCTCTCTCCCCTTCTCCCTCCCTCCCCCTTGCTCTCTCTACCTCCCTCCCCTTTCACTTCTCCCTCTGTGAAACCTCCCACTGTAACGTGAGGCCAGTCTTGCAGCCTCTCTCTCTCCCAGCGCACTCCCTTTCTTTCTCTCTCTCTCTCTCTCTCTCTTTCTCTCTCTCCCACCGCACACCCTCCCTCTCGCCCAGTGCACTCCTCCCTGTCTCTCCCCCTGTATGCTGCACCCTGCACTGTCTTCCTGTCGGTGTGATCCCAGGATACGGTGTTCCCAGCCGGGCCAGGATAGGACTTGGGATTGGTAAATGGAGATGGAGGGGCATAAAACTCCAAACTTGGCGGCGTTTGCTGACAGCAGCACCCTGCACGGTCTCAACCACATCTTCACGGGCGGAGGCGTGAGCCTGCGCCGGCTACTGTGGCTAGTGGCCTTCCTGCTCTCGCTATCCACCTTCCTATACCAGGTAGCCGACCGGGTGGACTACTACACCCAGTACCACCACGTCACCACCCTGGACGAGATCGACAGCCCCAGCATGGCCTTTCCTGCCATAACCTTCTGCAACCAGAACAGTTTCCGTAAGTCCCGCATCAACCGTAACGACCTGTACTGGGTTGGCTCACTGCTGGGAGTGAAGCAGAGCGACTACCCTACCTTCCTGCAAACGCTGGGCCAGGACGGCAGCATGGCCGGATTCTTCCCCTCTCGCACCTATGACATGACCGAGCTCTACGACCGCACTGGGCACGAGCTCACACAAATGCTGCTCGACTGCAAGTACCGCAGCGAGGAATGCACGGCTGAGGACTTCACCACTGTGAGTGCGCGGGGAGAGGGGGGGGGGGGGAGAGGGGAAAGACCGCGGGGAGAGAGGCAGGGAGAGAGAGCGGGAAGAAGGGAAAGGGCTGAGGGGAGTGGGAGAGGGGTGAGTGGAGAGGGGAAATGGGAAAGGAGTGAGGTGAGACTGGGTGAGGGGCCAGGAGAAAGGGGAGAAGGGCAAGAGAGTGGGATGAGGGGCGAAGTGAAAGAAGCGAGGGGCGAGAAAGCAAGGGGGAGACGAGAGAGAGAGCGTAAGGAGATGAGCAAGGGGAGAGGGGAGATGGGGGTGACCCTGTCCCTCGCCCTGACAAATGCACGCTTGCCTTCATCGGTCAGGGCATCAAGAACATAGAGCCACGTAATCTATTGCTTTTCTCCAGAGATGCTGCCTGACCCGGTGAGTTACTCCAGCACGTCGTGTCTATCTTTGAGAACAGGACTCCAGCCTTATGTCTGACCGTGGTGTGCAGTCCAGGTCACCCCATTACAGTAGGAAGGTGGAGGGGGTGCAGAGGAGGTTTACCAGGATGCTAAAAAGGACACCAAGTGTTGGAGTAACTCAGCAGGTGAGGCAGCATCTCTGGAGAACATGGATAGGTGACGATTTGGGTCGGGACCCTTCTTCAGACACTGAAGAAGCAGCTTACTAGAATGCTGCCTGATTCAGGGAGGATTAGCTACCAGGAGAGGTTGGACAGACTTGGATTGTTTTCTCTGGAACATCAGAAGTTGAGGGAAGAGACAGATTACAGTTAATGACAAGACTTTTAACAGCAATGATGTACAGAGGGATCTTGGGGTCCAAGCCCATACCTCCCTGAAAGTGGCAACACAAGTAGAGTGAGCGGTAAAGAAGGTGTAATGTACGGCAACTGTAAGAAGAGCCTGGACAAGCGCGGATTGTTTTCTCTGGTGTGTCAAGTTGAGCAGAGGGGAGTTCATAAAATCACCCCCCCCTTGTCCCCTGCCCTCACCAGTGGATGACTGGATGGTCCCAGTGACCTTGCTTTGTCTTTCCGTCTCGGATTCCAGTCCCGGGTCGATGTTCAGCTTTTGGTTTCTGCCCCCTGTCTCACGGGAACGCTGGGCCGGATAAGGTTCTGAAACTGGAGAGTCCCCTGGCTTCCGATGATTGGAAATGCTGAGAGTGCTTCAGGGCGATCGATAATGGGGAGGAGGGGGGGGAGGGAGAGAGGAGGGGGGGAGGGAGAGAAGGAGAGAAGGGAGGGAGGGAGGAAGGAAAACAGACAAACAGACAGGCAGACAGGGTCAGAGTTTCCCTGCAGCAACCAGCTCACCAACACGGACACACGGCATGGGAAAGACGGGACTATGAGGGGCAGGTATGTTGGAGACCCGGGTAGTCGCACAGAGTCTCTTGATCAAAGTAGGGGAATCAAGAAGAATAGGTGATCTGAGGAAAGACATCCATGCCATAGAGGGGGTACAGAGAAGATTCACCAGACTGATTCCTGGGATGTCAGGACTTTCATATGAGGAAAGATTGGATAGACTCGGCTTGTACTCGCTGGAATTTAGAAGATTGAGGGGGGATCTTATAGAAACTTACAAAATTCTTAAAGGGTTGGACAAGCTAGATGCTGGAAGATTGTTCCCGATGTTGGGGGAGTCCAGAACAAGGGGTCACAGTCTAAGGATAAGGGGGAATTCCTTTAGGACCGAGATGAGGAAAACATTCTTTACACAGAGAGTGGTGAGTCTCTGGAATTCTCTGCCACAGAAAGTAGTTGAGGCCAGTTCATTGGCTATATTTAAGAGGGCGTTAGATGTGGCACTTGTGGCTAAAGGAATCAGGGTATGGAGAGAAGGCAGGTACGGGATACTGAGTTGGATGATCAGTCATGATCACATTGAATGGCAGTGCAGGCTCGAAGGGCCGAATGGCCTACTCCTGCACCTATTTTTCTATGTTTCTAAGAACCAGAGGACACGGGTTGCAGTGCGGGGGAAAGATTTAATAGAAACCTTAGGGGCAACATTTTCACAGAGTGTGGTGGGTGTATGGAACAAGCTGCCAGAGGAGGTAGTTGAGGCAGATACCATCACAACATTTAAAAGACATTTGGACAGGTGCATGGGTAGAAAAGGTTTAGAGGGATATGTGCCAAACGCAGGTAGGTTGGACAAGTGTAGATGGGGCATGTCGGTAGACAGGAAAGTTGGTCCGAACGGCATGTTTCCACGCTGTATGGCCCTATGCCCTAGGCTTATGAGATGTGGCCACAAGGGTGGCACAATGGCGCAGCTGGTAGAGCTGCTGCCACATAGCACAAGAGTGCCAGGTTCGATCCTAACCTCCGATGCTGTATGTGTGGAGTTTGCATGCTTTCCCTGTGACCACGTGTTTCCTTCGGGTGCTACGTTAATGGGCCTCTGTACCTTGTCCCTAATGTGTAGGGAGTGGATAAGATAGTGGGATAACATAGAACTGGTGTGAACGGGTGATTGATAGTCAGCATGGACTTGATGGACCAAAAGGCCTGTTTTGATGGACTTTATCTGGCACTAAATATTGTTCCCTTTATCCTGTATCTGTACACTGTGGACTTGATGGACCAAAAGGCCTGTTTCAATACCGTATCTTATTTTTTAAATGATGTCTTGAGCAGCTGTTTCAGTGTGGTGGGTTGGTGTATAAGTTTCCCTGGAGAAATGCTGGGGAAGAGTGCAGGGAAAGAGTGCAGGGAAGATTTACGAGGACGTTGCCAGGAATCGAGGAGCTGAGCTTTAGGGAGAGGTTGGGAAGGCTAGGACTTTATTCCTTGGAGAGCAGGAGAATGAGGGGTGATCTTATAGAGGTGTATAAAATCATGAGAGGAATAGATTGGGTGAATGCACAGTCTTTTACACTGGGTCGGGGTAACAAGAACAAGAGGACAAAGGTTAAAGGTGAGAGGGAAACGATTTATTAGGAACCTTAGGTGCAACTTTTCCACATGGAAGTTAATGGGTACATTGTCGATGTGGACTTTATCTGGCACTAAATATTGTTCCCTTTATCCTGTATCTGTACACTGTGGACAGCTTGATTGTAATCATGTATAGTCTTTCTGCTGACTGGTTAGCACGAGACAAAAAACATTTTTCACTGTACCTCACTACACGTGACAATAAACTAAACTAAACTAAACATGGATCGAGCTGCCAGAGGAGCTAGTTGTGGCAGGCATTATAACACCATTTAAAAGAAACTTGGACGGGTACACGGATAGAAAAGGTTTAGAGGGATATGGGCCAAATGCGGGCAGGTGGGACGAGTGTAGATAGGGCATAATGCGAGTTTGGCCAAAGTACCTGTTTCCATGCTGTGTGTCTCGTACCTGCTTTGAACCTGCTCTGCTTCTCGTTACTGCTCCTGGGGTCAGATCATGGCCTTGGCTCCAGGTCTGGTCTCAGCGTGGCACTCCGTTTGGCAACCTAACACATCCAGCGGTGCACAGCAGGGGGCGCGACTGAGCAGCTGGGGATCCGCTCGGCATCACTCTCTGCTGGCATACACCAGTACTGCAGGCAAGCCCCCACAACAACAGCAACTCCAAGACAGTAAAAGACACAAAGTTCTGGAGTAACTCAGTGGGTCAGGCAGCATCTCTGGAGAACATGGACAGCTGACATTTCGGGTTTTGGGTCCTTCAGACTGATTGTGAAGGGGGGGGGGGGGGGGGGGGGAAACGCTGGAAAGGAGAGATGGTGCTAGGACAAAGCCTGGCGAGTGATAGGTGGATACAAGCGAGGGGGAGTGATACGCAGATAGTTACATAGATACATAGACAATAGGGGCAGGAGTAGGCCTTTCGAGCCAGCACCACCATTCGATGTGATCGTGGCTGATCATCCACAATCAGTACCCCGTTCCTGCCTTCTCCCCATACCCCTTGATTCCGCTAGTCCTAAGAGCACTATCTAACTCGCTTTTGAATGCATCCAGTGAATCGGCCTCCACCCTCCACTGCCTTCTGAGGCAGAGAATTCCACAAATTCACAACTCTCTCTGTTAAAAAGTTTTTGCTCATCTCCGTTCTAAATGGCCTGCCCCTTATTCTTAAACTGTGGCCCCTGGGTTCTGGACTCCCCGAACATCGGGACAAAGGCAAGAGATGGGAAGAGGACAAATTGTTATCAGATAAGGAGAGAAGAGGAGTGAAATGTGAGGCCAGGGGGAGAAGGAAGAGTCTTTGTTTGAAGAAGGGTCCTGTCCCGAAACGTTACCTATCCATGTTCTCCATAGATGCTGCCTGACCTGCTGAGTTACTCCAGCACTTTGTGTCTTTCCTGGTACACCAGCATCTGCAGTTGTTAGCTTCTACAAGGTTTAAAAGAGGTGTGCAAGGCAACCTTTTTTACACAAAGGGTGGAGGGAGCCTGGAATGTGCTGCCAGGAGTGTCTGTGGAGGTAGATATGATAGTGGTGTTGAAGAGGCTTTCAGATAGTCACATGGATATGCAAGGAATGGGGGGATATGGATCACGTGCAGGTAGATAAGAGTTAGTTTTGGCATCATGTTGGGCATGGACATTGTGGTGAAGTGCCTGTTCCTGTGCTGTACTCTTCTGCTGTTAATTCCTAGAACAGATATAACCAGCAATGTAATAGTTGACTCGCAGAACGAGGGGATTGGCTTTGGTCCCATTAATTGATGAATTTGCTGAAGATCAGGATAAATGCCCTCGTGTTTGTTAGTGAAAGCATGAACTCGCTATTTGTACAATCCATTCCATGAAACTTGAAGCGAAAAAAAGAGATTCAATTCAGCTCTTGGTCAATAAAAGGTCAGGTTCGGATGCCCCAGCCAAGTTAATAATCATCAATCAGCACGAGAGTTTACAGATGAAGAGACTTAACTACCTCGTCCTTCAGTACCGCTCCTCCCACAGTACAGCGGAATTGCTCATAGTACCCACGGCCCGCGTCCCTTCCCGAGACCCGCCCCACGCAACATGAGCCGCCTTTCCCAGATGCCCAGCATGCCTTTCTGTAATGCTGAGAGGCGCTGGCGGTCCATGTTACCACGTGATGGCGGCAGCGATCCCCAGGGAGTCCTCCCCCTTTACATCGGGGACCTGGGGTGGACAATGCTGCACGTGGCTGTGGCCTGTAACAGGTACTTGAACCGGTTCACACTCGGCAGCCGCTTGTCACTTCAGCGGCGAGGAAGAGACCGTGTTCCACGTCCACATGCAGTGTGAGAGGTTGCAGCCCCTGTTCGACTATCTGAAGGGGCTGTTCCTCAAGTTTTGGCTACATTTTAGCCCCACACTCCTGATATTTGGGCACCTGGTACTGAGGGGAGAAGGTCGGGAGGGAGGAGGGGATCTCCCTGTCCGTCTGCTCGTGAGCCTGGCCAGGATGGCCATTCGTGGGTCCAAGCAGTTGGTAGTTGACGGATGCACCAAGGTTGACTGCCTGCCCCTTTTCCGGGCCCGCATGTCCCTGGAGAGGGAACACGCGGTGTCCACGGGGAATTTGGAGGCCTTCCGTGAATGCTGGTTGTCGCATTTGATGACCGTTTGTAAACTGTCAACATAGGCAGTCTTTGATTGTGTTAATACTCTGTATGTCTATTTTTATTTTTTGAATAAAAGTACCTGTATAATTTTTACTGCGTACTGATCCCTCAGTACTGCCCCTCCCACAGTGCGGCCCTGCCTGACTGCCCCTCCCCTACTTTCCCCTGACCGCCTGCTCTCCCCACAGATCTTCACGCGGTACGGCAAGTGCTACACCTTTAACTCGGGCCAAGAGGGCTACCCGCTCCTCACCACCATGAAGGGCGGTACGGGCAACGGCCTGGAGCTGATGCTCGACATCCAGCAGGACGAGTACCTGCCCGTGTGGGACAAGACCGGTGTGTACCTGCCCCTGAGGGGGGGACAGTGAGGGAGGTAGTGGGGCAGGGGGTGATGCTGGTGGCTGGGGGAAAGAGGGGGAAGTGGGAACAAGGGACGGGACAGGGGAGAAGGGAGGGAGATAAAATGGGGGGAGGCAAAGGTGGGTGGGAGGGGAAGGGGTGAACGAGAGTAGTGTAGGGGTGAATGAGGGGAAGGGGAGAGGAGGGAAGGGAAGTGGGGCAGGGAGGTAGGGGAAGGGAGGTGAATGGAGACCAGTTGTTGGCTAGACCTGAGTTTTTTGCTCCACCCCAGCTGCAGATGAGGGTTGAGTTCCCTCTGTATCTGTCCCACCCCAGTGAGTAATAAGGGGTGGGTAATAGACACCGGCCTTGCCCACAATGGCCACCCTGGAGATACCTCTGCCCAGACCTGGTCCGTGGTGGTGGGACGGACCAAAGCTACGTGGTCTCTCCGAGGTGTGGGCAGTGGGAGTTGGGCGCTGGGGAGGGGGCTGGGGTGTGGGTGAGATTTCTGCTGATGACTGCCTTTCTCTCCTCCTCCCCCACCCTCCATGGACCCACCAGAGGAGACCTCTTTCGAGGCGGGGCTGAAGATCCAGATCCACACACAGGACGAGCCTCCCTACATCCATGAGTTGGGCTTTGGTGTGGCCCCGGGCTTCCAGACCTTTGTTTCCACCCAGGAGCAGCGGGTAGGGGTCTTGCCCTCCCCCACACCCCCGTCCCTTCTAGGCATCTGCCCTCTGACCCAACCCAACCTCCACCAAGTAACTGGTGCGACACAACGACTCTTCCCCTCTGCTATCAGGCTTCTGAACGGTCCTTCCATAAGCTAGGGTATTGTCCGATTCACCTCTACCCCATTGAGGACATTGACCTTTGTCTCTGGAACTGATTCGTTACAATGCTGAGAACGTTATTCGGCACTGTATCTTCCCTTTTGTTCTACCTATTGTCATAGAGTCATACAGTGTAGAAACAGGCTCTTCGGCCCAACTTCCTCACACCGACCAACGTGTCCCATCTATACCCGTCCCACCTGCTTGTGTTTGGCCCCTATCCCTCTACACCTGCCCTATCCGTGAACCTGTCTAAATGTTTCTAATGTAATAAAAATGAACTGCAGATGCTGGTTTATACCTAAATTATACACAAAATGCGGGAAAGGTCATGCAGCATCTCTGGAGAACATGGGGAGGTGATGTTTCGGGTTGAAACCCTTGAGTCACCTATCCATTTTTTCCAGAGATGCTGCCTGGCTCATTCGGTTACTCCAGCACTATCTCACATCAGTCTTTGCCTTTCCAAATGCATATGGATGCTGTCTCTCAAATCCCCTCCAAAAACTTGCCCACCACTGACGTTAGGATCATCGGTCTGTTCCAAGGCTTTTTGTTGCAGCCTTTCTTAATTAGAGGCACAACATTATTATTTATATCTATTATAAATATTTGATAACATTATTATAATATAATTAAGGCAACACAGTGGCTGGGCGGATAGAGCCACTGCCTCAGCACCAGAGACCCAGTTTGATTCTGAGCTTGGGAGTTAAAAAGTTATAGGATCAGAATTAGGCCATTTGGTCCATCAAGTCTACTTCCGCCATTGAATCATGGCTGATCTACAGTATCTTTCCCTCTCACCCCCATTCTCCTGCCTTCTCCCCATCACTCTGACACCTGTGCTAATCTGTGTGGAGTTTGCGAGTTCTCCCCGTGACCGCGTAGTCAGGATCGAACCCAGGTCTCTGGCGCTGTAAGGTAGCAACTCCACGGCTGCTCCGCAGTGTCGCCCCTCTACTGTTGGAGTGTGGGTGGGGGGGGGGGGGGGTGTTACCCAGCGGTGGCTGTAGGGGTAATCTCCCCATGGGTCTCCCCCCGCTGTAGATACTCTACTTGCCCCCTCCCTGGGGAGACTGCCGGGCGACCAGCCTCACCTCGGGCTTCTTCAAGACCTACAGTATCACCGCCTGTCGCATCGACTGTGAGACCCGCTACCTGGTGGAGAACTGTAACTGCCGCATGGTCCACATGCCAGGTACCCCTCCCCACTCTCCCCTCCCCCTGACTCCCCCTTCCCCCCAACTCCCCCAGTCTTCCCCTTCCCCCTGACTCCCCACTCTCACCCCCCCCCCCCCCACCGACTCCCCCCTCATCCCCACTCTCCCTTCCCCCCCCCCCCCCCTTCCCCTTCCCTCCCCACTCTCGGAAAGCTGATGGGCAACTGGTTCTCCGCAGGGAACGCCGAAGTCTGCACTCCGGGACAGTACAAGAACTGTGCCGAACCAGCGCTGGGTAAGTGATGCCACTCCTTCCCTACTCCCTGCTACCCCATTCACCAACCCGGCCCACCTTCCCCAGGCGGCCTGGAACGTGCTGCCGCGGGTGGCGGTGGAGCCGGATACGGTGGTGGCGTTTAAGAGGCTTTTGGACGGAGTTTGTATGTTCTCCCTGTGACCTGCGTGGGTTTTCTCGGGGAACTCCGGTTTCCTCCCACACCACAGACACGTACGGCTTTGTAGGTTAATTGGCACCGGTATAATAGCCTCAATCCTTTTCCCCTCAACTATCCTATTACACGCTGACATATTTATCCCTTTGCTTTTTTCCATTTTGTTCCATCTCTTCCTGCTTGGACTATTTTTCTTGTTTCTCTTTCTCCCCCTCGATCTCTTTCTCTCTCTACCCCCTCTCCCAAACATCTCACCTTCTACCTTTCCTTTGCTCTCCTATCCTTTTCTGTATTCACTGTTTTTCTCCCATGTTTTTCTATCACACCCTCCATCTATGGCTATCTACTCTGCATCTCTATCTATTTTCTTCAGCCTTCTGCCCTTTTCTCTCCCTCATCTCTCTTCTCTTCCTATGATTATTTCTCTCTCCATTCTTCCTCTTTCTTTATAACCCCTCCCTTGTCCCCTCCCTTCTTTCCTTATTTTCTCTCTTCCTATTTCACACTTTATCCTTCACCCTCTCTCTCTCTCTCTCTCTCTCTGTTTCTTTCTCTGATCCTGTCTCCTTTCTCCCACCATCTCCCCTTCTCTGTCTTTCTCTCGCCCCATTCTCTCTCTCCATCCCACCCTCTCTGCTGACTGTCTCTCTTTCTCTCTGCCTGTATCTCTCCTCCCTCCACTCTCACTCTTATCTTCTAAAACAACATGTAAACACTATTTAAGAGACATTTAGATAGGGACATGGGTAGGATAGGTTTTGAGGGATATGGGCCAAATGCAGGCAGATGGGACTAGTTCAGATGGGGCATGTTGGTCGTTGGGGGAAAGTTGGGCCGAAGGACCTGATTCCGTGCTGTATGACTCTCCGTCCTCCTCTCTCTCCCTGTCTTTCTATCTTTCCCCCTCCCCACTCTCTCTTCCTCTCCCTCTGCCTTGCCTGCTCCCCCTGTCTCTCTTGTCTCCCTCTCCATCTCTTCCCCACTTTGTCTGCCTTGCCTTGCCTGCTGTGCCTGTCTCTAACATCCCCCTCCCTCCCTACCTGCCCCTGCCATCCCTCCCTCCATCCCCCTCCATTTCTCTACCTCCCCCTCCCTCCGGCCCCCCTGCTCCCTCTTTGTCCAGAGTTCTTGGTGGAGCGGGACAGTAAGTTCTGCCTGTGTGAGACTCCGTGCAACGTGACACGGTTCGGCAAGGAGATCTCCATGGTGAAGATTCCCAGCAAAGCCTCAGCAAAGTTCCTGGCCAAGAAGTTCAACAAAACCGAGCAGTACATAGCGTGAGTGTCGGCATGGCAACCATGGCCTTTTTCTGGGGGGGGGGGGGGGGGGGGTGGAGAGGAGGAATGAGTGAGGGGACGAGGGAGCAAGGTTTGGGGAGTAGGGGGAGGGGAATGAGGCAAGTGGGGAATGGGGGAGGGGGATTAGTAGAGGAGAGGGCGGGAGGGGAGAGAAAGGGAGAGGGTGAAGGAGAGAGATCGGGAGAGGGATGGAGGGAAGAGGGGAGATAGGGGAGGGGAAAGGGATGAAGAAGGGAGATGGAGAGGTGGGGAGATCAGGAGAAGGGTGACGAAGGGGGGGGACGAGGAGGAGGAGGGGAGAGGGAAGAGGGGGATAGAGATGGAGGGGGAGATTGGTAATGGGGAGGGTAATGCCCCTGTCCCACTTAGGAAACCTGAACGGAAACCTCTGGAGACTTTGCGCCCCACCCAAGGTTTCATTGCGGTTCCCGGAGGTTTTTGTCCTCCGGCAACCACCTTCAACTAGCTTCACAACCGGCTTCGGCTAAAAAATTACCGATTTTTAAAACGGAAACCACTTTCGACCATTAGGGAGACTGACAAAAAACTCCGGGAACCAGGCGGAAACCTTGGGTGGGGCGCAAAGTCTCCAGAAGTTTCCGTTCAGGTTTCCTAAGTGGGACAGGGGCTTAAGGATGCGGAGAGAGGGAGAGTGAGGAGGGGGAGATGTTGTACGGAGGAGTTATGATCTCACACTACACCCACACTCCAGGGAGAACATACTAGTCCTGGACATTTTCTTCGAGGCGCTCAACTTTGAGACCATCGAGCAGAAGAAAGCCTATGAGATTGCCGGGCTGCTGGGTGAGACGCCTGTACCTCACATTACCCCCCCCCCCCCCCCCCACCCCATGTCTCATTGCCCCGCCGATAGAGCAGCTGTTCCATCCTGTCTCCTGTCCCCCTCCCCCCGCCCCGTCTCCCACCCCCTTCCCACATCCTCCCCCCCGTGTTCTCTGTCCAGTGTGGCCCATCTACAAGCTGCTGGAGTAACCCAGTAGCCGGGCAGCATCTGTGGAGGGAACAGATAGTTCCATAGAACAGGTACAGTTGCTGCCTCACAGCGCCAGAGACCCGTGTTAGATCCTGACTACGGGTGCTGTCTGTACGGAGTTTGGATGTTCTCTCTGTGACCGCGTGGGTTTTCTCTGGGTGCTCCGGTTTCCTCCCACACTCCAAAGACTTGCGGGTTTGAAGGTTACTTGGCTTCTGTAAATTGTAGTGCATAGTACGGGGTGATTGCTTATTGGAGCGGATGCAATGGACTGCTGGGCCTGTTTCCATCTTCAGAGTGCGGAAGAGACGTGGTCACAGGGAGAATGTGCAAACTCCGTACAGAGAGTACCCTTAGTCAGGATCGAACCCGGGTCTCTAGTGCTGTAAGGCAGCAACTCTACCACTATGCCACCGTGCTGTCCTAATAATGCAAAGAACAAAATAATGCCCCCAAGTCTCTGTCGGTCAGAGCTGATTTGGAGGTCGTGGTGTTCAATTGCCTGATGGTTGTAGGGAAGAAGTTGCTCCTGAATATGGACATTAGTTTTCAGGCTCCTGTATCTCGTTCCCGATGGCAGGAGTGAAATGAGTGTGTGGCCAGGGCGGTGTGGGTCTCTGATGATGCTGGCTGCCGTTTTGAGGCAACGGCTCCTGTGTATTTGTTACTGGTTCTTCTTGGTCTTGCAGGTGATATCGGTGGACAGATGGGCCTGTTCATCGGAGCCAGTATTTTAACCATCCTGGAAATCTTTGACTATATCTATGAGGTAAGGGCGGTGTGGGTGGCTGTTTTGGTGATGGATGCCGAGCGGTAGAGCGGAGCGTGTCTAACCCAACTCCCCCCTCCCCTCACCTGCAGGTCTTCAAAGACAAGATCTCTCAATGCAGGAACAGATCAAAGAGGAGTCACTCCGACAACCTGGTAAAGACACAGGGCGGCATACACGGGAACACGCCACCACACGCTAAAACGTAGAACAGGCCCTTCAGCCCACAACATCAGGGCCGAACACCATGCCGAGTTAATCTTTATAACGCACCTTGCTTTTTATGCACGATTCCAGCATCTGCAGTTCCTTGCGTCTCCAAATTAAACTATTCTCCTCTGCCTGCATGTGACCCATAACCCTCCATTCCCTGCATATCCATCTAAAACCTCTTAAAGACCACTATCGCATCTGCCTCCAACACCACACCTGGCAATACTTTTGCAGGTACGCACCACCCTCTTGACCTGCACATCACCTTTAAACTTTTCCCCTACCTTAGTCTTTAACATTTCCACCCTGGGAATAAGGTTCTGCCTGTCTAGAGGGCAGAGCTTTAAAGTGCGAAGGCAAAGTTTGAGGATGAGCTGGGCAAATTTCTTTTTCACAGGGGATGGTGGGTGCCTGCAATGCGCTGCCAGAGGTGATGGTGTTTAGGCTTTTAGATAGGTACATGGATATGCAGGAGGGATGGAGGGATATGGATCACATCCAGGCAGAGGAGATCAGTTTAACTTGGCATTGTGTTCGGCACGGACATTGTGGGCCAAAGAGCCGGTTCCCGTGCTGTTCTATGCGTTTCTGGACGATACATGTACATGTGTTCACATGTACAGAACGTAACGCTCCCAGGATGGCGTGCTGATGTTGGGGATCGTGAAAGGCGTTGAGGCGGTACCTAGCCGGCAACTTCTGGGGAGGGGGGTCTGTGGGAGTGTCAGCAAAACGTTTGAATGCCTCTCCACTGGCTCACTAACGTCCTTCTTCTCCCCCTCAACTCCCTCCATCCCACTCCCTCCCCACACCCCCAACCACCACTTTTCCTTCATCCCCCTTCCCCTCCATCCCCATCTCCATTTCCTCCAACCCCCCTTTCATTCTCCCCTTTAACCCCCCCCCCCCCCCCTTCTCAACCACCCTGCCCAACCTCGTCTCCCCTTCTCTCCACAGAGTACGTGTGACACCCTCCGCAGCCAGTCAGACAGCCTGGGCTTCACCCCCAACATGTTGCCCCGACATCCCACCCTTGGCACCTTCGAGGAGTTCGCCTGCTGATGCCCCGGGGAGGGTGGGGGGGAAAGAGGCCAGGAGGGAAGAGGAACGAGGCGCTGCTCCAAGTCAGCTATACCTGGAGACAGGGGTGGGGTCGACTGCCTTCCCCCCACGCCACACGGTCTTGGGGGAACGCTCCACATCGTCAACACACTTGGCACAGCGTCCGCACCCGTGAGCTTCTGCCCTTGCCCCGACGAGTGACGCCGATGGTTCGAATCCCCCAGCTCCGAGATCGCTGTTGGTTTATTATTGTTAAGTGGACCGAGATACGGTGACAAGCTTTGTGTGCTATCCAGTCAAATTATACCATATAAGAGTCCGATCAAGCCATACACAAGCACAACAGGTAGAGCAAAGAGAAAAATGCCAGCGTGTAGAATATAGTGTTACAGCGTTATAATTCATAAGATGTAGGAGCAGAATTAGGCCATTCAACCCATCAGGTCTATGCCATCATTCAATCATGGCTGATCTATCTTTCCCTCTCAACCCCATTCTCCCCACAACCCGACATCTGTACAAATCAAGTATCTGTCAGTATCCGCCTTAAAAATACCCAATGACGGCCTCCACAGCCGTCTGTTGCAATGAATTGCAGATTCACCACCCTCTGACTAAAGAAATGATTTTATTCTGTAGCTGTGGCCTCTGGTCCTAGACTCTCCCAGTAGTGGTAATATCCTCTCTACATTCACTCTATCCAGGCCTTTCACTATTCTGTAACTCTCAATGAGCTCCCCCCTCATCCTTCTAAATCCAGTGAGTACAGGCCCAAGGCCCCGTTCAGTAGTCTTTATGACAGCGGGTAAGCAGCTATTCCTCAGTCTGGTGGCATGTGCTGTCAAACTTTTGCGTCTCTGCCCGATAGGAAAGAGGAGAAGAGGGAATGTTCGTGGTGAGAGTGGTCCTCGATTATTTTGGCTCCTCCTATTGACCTCAACCTAGCGAAACACAACTCTCCAATTCCATCTGTATGACTCCATTGTAATTTTACTCCCCGATTGTCTCTAATTCTGCACTCTCCCCCGGGAGCTCAGTCAGTAACTGGAGGGGTGGGCCAGTGTGGTGGGGGGAGGGTAGGGTGGTGGGGAGAGGGGAGGGTAGTGTGCTGAGGTCCACCCCCTGCTCAGTTATCGGTTTATTATCGTCACATGTACCGAGGTACAGTGAAAAACTTTGTCTTGTGTGCTATCAGGCAGATCATACCATACGCAAGCTCAACTGATAGAGCAAAAATAAAAAAACAGTGCAGAACAGTGTTACAGCTACAGCAAAAGGGTAGAGAAAAGTGCAGGGGCCGCAGCCAGGTAGGTTGGAAGATTGGGTATTTTATTCTTGTTGCAGCTTTTCCAATCCATGATGTCCATCTCCCACCCCCCCCCCCACCGAGTGAAGGTGTGGTGTCCCTTCCCTCTGAACTCCGCCCCTCGACCTCACCCCATCGCCTCCCCCCCTTGCGGCATGCAGACCAATCAGTGTGACCCTCCCCCACTATCATTGTGCCTCCTTTGTGAAAACTATACATAAAACTATAGAGAAATATATCAGTCGTCCAAAACTCCTGCATATTGTGAATGTATGAATTATGTTAATTAAATAAATAGTTCTGATTTTAATCTGGTAACCGGTCTTGCTGGGGGATGTTCTTTTGTCTTAAGGACAACTCGGTGGTGCAGAGGGTAGAGGTACTGCCTCACTGCGCCAGAGACCCAGATTTAATCCCGACTACTGGTGCTGTCTATGTAGAGTTTGCACGTTTACAGACACTTTAACGCAACACAACAATAAATATTAATTGTATTATTGGATCAGTTATACTGGGTAAGCAGATCATTATAGTGTAAGTCAAGGTATGTAATGCAACCTAAACAAAGGCTGTAGTGGCTTGTTGCTGAGGTTTGTGCAGGGTGGTCCAAATGTTTAGTTTATTATTGTCACATGTATCGGGTACAGTGAGAAGCTTTTTTGTAACGTGCTATCCAGACAGCAGAAAGACAGCCTGGGTCGATAGAGAGTGCAGAGCTACAGGGAGAGCGTGGGCAAGATAGGACTTTATTCCTTGGAGCGAAGAAGGCTGAAGGGTGACCTTTTAGAGGTGTATAAAATCATGAGGGGAATAGATCGGGTGAATGCACAGATCTACAGATCTATAGAATGCATAGATAGGGTGTATTTTACCCAGAGTAAGGAAACCAAGAACTAGAGGACATAGAATTAAGGTGAGGGGGGAAAGTTTTAATAGGAGCCCGAGGGGTAACCTTTTTCACACAGGGTGGTGGGTGTATGGAGCAAGTTGCCAGAGGAGATAGTTGAGGCAGGTCCTATCAAAATATTTAAAAGACATTTAGAAAGGTACATGGATAGGACATGTTTAGAGGGATATGGGGCAAAGGCAGGCAGGTGAGACTAATGTAGATGGGGCATGTGCTCAGCATGGGCATGTTGGTGGTTGAGGGGATTGAGGGAGTGTCACACCACCACAGAGAATATGTGGGAGTAATGCGCCATTCGGGGAGAAGGGAGCATACACAAGCGACAGAGGAATGTCACTTAGACATTAGACAGATGTGCAAGTATTCCGCACAACAGGCAATATTTAAACCTCCAAAACTGCTCACAAACATCAACGTGTTTATTCACACCTTCCATCCCATGCAGAACTCTGTACAATAATTACCTGGTTGCTTTCAGAGTTTACAGCAGTCATTTCTATTCAAAAGCACTCTGGGATGTTGTGGCTCACTTGAGTGTGGGGAGTAACAAGAGTCATGCTAGAGTATCTAGAGGGGTGGGGGCAAAAAGATGCTTGGTCAGGAAACGTCAGTGATTCAGTGTGGTCTCCACAATGGGACAAGAGTGGGGACAGGTGGAGGGCCAGTGTGGTGGGGAGAGGGGGCAGTAGGGTGGGGAGAGGGGGCAGTAGGGTGGGGAGAGGGGGCAGTGTGGGGGGGAGGGGGGGCAGTGTGGGGGGGAGGGGGGGCAGTAGGGTGGGGAGGGGGGCAGTAGGGTGGGGAGGGGGGCAGTAGGGTGGGGAGAGGGGGCAGTAGGGTGGGGAGAGGGGGCAATATGGTGGGGAGAGGGGGCAGTAGGGTTGGGAGAGAGCCAGTGTGGGGGAGGGGGCAGTGTGGTGGGGGGAGGGGGCAGTAGGGTGGGGAGAGGGGGCAATATGGTGGGGAGAGGGGGCAGTGTGGGGGGGAGGGGGGGCAGTAGGGTGGGGAAAGGGGGCAGTAGGGTGGGGAGAGGGGGGGCAGTAGGGTGGGGAGAGAGCCAGTGTGGAGAGGGGGGGCAGTAGGGTGGGGAGAGAGCCAGTGTGGAGGGAGGGGGCAGTATGGTGGGGGGAGGGGGGGTGCAGTATGGTGGGGAGAGGGGGAGGGCCAGAGTGGTGGGAGGAGGGCCAGTGTTATGGGAGGAAGTGTGGTGGTGAGAGGGGAGGGCCAGTGAGGCGGGGGGGGGGGGGGGCAGATTTGGAGCGGTGTGGAGAAAGACAGGGGCGAGTTGAGTACTAAGGGTGGGGGTGGGGGGGGGGGGGGGGAGAGTGAGTGCCATGGGGAGAGGCATGGGGACAGGCGAATGTGATGAGGGGTGGGGGAGACTGGGAAGAGTTACTGGGTGTCAAGGGTAGCGGTGGGGAGATGGGTGAGGGGCAACTTGTGGGGAGTGCAGGGTACCGAGGCTGGGGGAGAGTGTGGTGGGGAGATGGGTGAGGGGAGAGTTCAGGGGAACAACAGTGGGAGAGACTGTCTGGTGGGAAGAGGGTGGGGTAGATGGGGATTTACAGGAGGGTGGGAGGAGGACACCGTGAATGTCCCTCTACACCATCCCGTCTCACCCGGGGTCAGACACAGAATGAAGCTCCCTCAGTGCAGTCTCGTCACACACTCCCAGATGAGGTGATAAAATTCCCCGTGTATTTCCCAGGAATAACAAAAACAAGTGTTAGTTACAGGGTAATGTTCCTGCTCCACTGCTCCGTCACCCACTCCCAAATCATGTTAGGCGTGTGGAGCTCACTCTACACTGCTCCGTCACTTAGTCTCAGGACAGGTGGGTTAATCACCCCATCCTCCCCTCACTCCTGGCCTCCTGTCAGTCCTCAGCCACCATCTCTTCGTCGGAGGCTTGGTCCGGGGGCAGGGTGCGGAGGCTGTTGGCGCGGATGCTGGTGATGCCGGGGCAGTTTGCCATCAGTCCGCTGACACCATGCACCGTCACACCCGTCCCGTCGAGATTCACCTGCACCACCTTGGTCTGACTCAGGTACCTCAGACCTAGGAACCAGAGGAGAAGATGGTTAGGTTCAGCTTTATTAATGGTACGTGTACCAAGGTAGAATGAAAAGCTGCCATCCCAACACACAGACTGCCATCAGACACATACACACAGAGCACAATCCGTGCAAACATGCACAGACCGACGCACACGACAACTATCGCACGCACCCCACCTCATGCATGCACACAGACCACAGGCACGCAGACACACACCCAACACACGTGCACACAGATAGACCACCACACGCACACGTACACCGATGCACACTCACCCACCCACATATACACACACACTCTCTCCCTCCTGCACGTATCCACCCACCCAGGGACTCTCTTCTAACTGCTCGAGTAGTGAAGCAGCTTTAGTCGGTCACCCAGCGAGAGGGCAGGTAGGGTCATGCTGTGGGGCTGGCGGTGGCAGTTTTACAATGAAGGACGGGGGTCACAGGGATGGGGTGGGGGTCACGGGGAAGGGGGCGGACAGCTACCTCGATCTGTGATGCGTGTGCGGCTGAGGTTGACCTTGAGCAACTGGGTGCAGAGCAGCAGCCCCTGTGCCACCACACTGTCCCCCACGCGGGTCGACGCCAAGCCCAGCACCTGTGGTTAAAGACAAAAACACAGTCACACACATGGACCCAGCCCCAGCCCCAGCAGAGCCAAACCACCGGCCCAGAGACTCAGCTCCCTCTTCTGCCCCTGTACCCTCAATATCCTCACAGGTGACAACCCCTCCTCCACAATAACTCTCAACTCCAATGCTCCACAATAATGCCTTCTCAGTCCCCTACTGAACTCCCTGTACACTCAGACCGTTCACCCACTCGTCTCTAACTCCATGTACAGGCTTGCAGACGACCCCACTGTGGTGGGCCAGATCACTAACAATGACAAGACGGAGTACAGGAAGGATGCAATTCTAGCATGTATTTCGCGAGAAGTAGAGTATAAAATCAGGGATGTCATGCTGGGGCTTGATATGGGCACTGGTCAGACTGGATTTGGAGTATTGTGAGCAGTTTTGGGCCCCATATTGGAGGAAGGATGTGCTGGCATTGGAGAGGGTCCAGAGGAGGTTTACGAGAACGATTCTAGGAATGATTGGGTTAATATATGAGGCTTTGACGGCACTGGGCCTGTACTCGTTGGAGTTTAGAAGGATGAGTGGGTACCTCATTGAAACTTACCGAATAGTGAAAAGCCTGGATAGAATGGATGTGCAGAGGATGTTTCCACTAGTGGGAGTATCTAGGACCAGAAGCATTAGCCTCAGAATAAATGGGCAAACCTTTGACAGGAGATGAGGAGGAACTGCTTTTGTCAGAGGATGGTGAATCTGTGGAATTCATTGCCACAGATGGCTGTGGCAGCCGTAATGGGAATTTTTAAGTTGGAGATTGACAGATTCTTGATTGGTAAGGGTGTTAGGGGTTAAGGGGAGAAGGCAGGAAAATGGGGTTGAGACAGTTACTCCAAATGTGTCCTGACCCAGGTTTTATAAGTTATAGTCATACAGCGTAGAAACAAGAGTCATACAGCCCAACACCCACAACAGCCAACATGTCCCATCTACACTGGTCCCACCTGCTTATCCATGTACTTTTTCTTAAACGTTTCGATAGTACCTGCCTCAACTACCTCCCCCGATAACTCGTACAATACACCCACCACTCTTTGTGTCAAAAAGTTACCCCTCAGTTTTCTTTTAATTCCAGCTGTGACCTCTGATCCTAGACTCTCCCACTGGTGGATACATCTCTTCACATCCACTCCATCCAAGCCTCTCATTATTGGGAAGTTTCACACAGGTCCCCCACCTTGGTTCCCGCAACATGCCAGTGGGGGGTGGGGTACAGACCTGTAAATGGGGCAGGGTCCGGATGCACTGGGCCACTGCCTTGCTGCCAACATTGGTGCGATCCAGGCACAGCTCTTCCAGGTACTTGAGAGGCTGCAGGTGAACCAGGCCAGCGTCTGTCACCAGCGTGTTGCTCAGCGACAGCTTGGTCAGCCTGCACATGAAGAGAGGACCCACAGTCACACTCCCACAGGGAGAGAGAGAGAACCTGCAGATACACTCCCGCAGGACATGGGACATGGAACACAGACAAGGACAGCCCGAGACCAAGTCATTGGGTATTTTAAAGCAGAGATTGACAGGTTCTTGATTAGACTTTAGAGTAGAGATACAGTGCAGAAACTGAACCTTCAGCCCACCGAGTCTGTGCCAACGTGCTGGGTTGTAGGGTAATTGGCCTTCTATAAATTGTGTCCAATGTGCAAGGAGTGGATGAGAAAGTGAGATAACACAGAACAGGTGATCAATGATCGGCATGGATTTGATGGGCTTAAGGGCCAGTTTCCATGCTGTATCACTAAACTAATCTCTAAACTGCATGCAATACTCCAAATGCAGCCTGGCCAAAGTCCTATAAAGCTGTATATGAAGCTGTGTCGACAGTGTTCATCGATGACGAGCCCGTGAGAGGGAGGCCGGGAGCTCAGCACAGACTCACCTCAGAAGCCGAGCGAGGTGGCTGACCCCCTCGTCCGTCACCTGTGTGTAGTCCGTCAGGTCCAGCTCCGTCAGTCGCTCCAAGAGAGACAGGAAACAGAGACCAGAGTCACTGACTGAATGCCTGTCCGGGAGCTTCAGGTGAGTCAGCTTTAGACCTGGGCATGAGGGGATAACAAAATGGTGCTGGTGTTGGATTATTACTGTCACATGTATTGAGATACAGAAAAAAACTTTTGTTGATGTGCTTACCAGTCAGTTTATACTGTGTGTGGAAAGGAATTGCAAAAGCTGGCTTACACCCAAGATAGACACAAAGTGCTTGAGTAACTCAGCAAGACAGGCAGCAGTGCAAGGGTTGTCAAAAAGATAGGTGGGAAGACTAATAAAGCCATACCAACGCACAACAAAAAAAGGCAAAGTGCTGGAATAACAGCGATTCAGGCAGCATATCTGGAGAACATGGATAGGCGACATTTCAGGTTGGAACCCTTCTTCAGGCTGATTGTGGTTGGGTAGTGGGGAGGAGGGGGGAGACAAAGCCTGGCGAGTGATAGGCAGATACAGATGAGGGTTTTTGTGTTGGACAAAGGCCAGAGATGAAAGAACCAAAGCTGTGAGAAAGTTAGTGAAGGTGCGAATTGTGAAGCTAAATTAAAGAATATAGGTGGGAGAAGAGAAACAGGTGAATTCAGGTGGGGCACAGGAATGGGGGGGAGGGGAGGGCTGGAGGAAGGGAGAGTTTGTTATAGGTCAGTTACCTAAAATGGTAGAATTCAACGTTCATACCTTTGAGTTTTAATCTACCCAAGCGGAATACGAGGTGCTCTCCCTCCAGTTTGCGCGAGGCCTCACTCCAGCAATGGAGGAGGCCCTGGACAGAAAGGTCAGTAAGGAAATGGGAAGGGGAGCTTAAATGGTTAGCAACCAGAAGATCCAGTAGGCCTTGGCGGAAAGAGCGCAAGTGTTCGGCAAAATGGTTTCCAATCTACACTTGGCTCACCGACGTACAGGAGGCCACACCTGGTGCACCAGATGCAGTAGATGATGTGGGTGGCACAGCAGTGCAGTGGTAGGGTTGCTGCCTCACTGTGTCCGATACCTGGGTACAATCCTGACTACAGGTGCGGGTGATTGCAGGTTAGTGCGGATGGTGGGCCGAAGGGCCCGTTTCCACGCTGTATATCTCTCCAAATCTCTGAAGGTTTGAGGGGGTACATGTCATACATCTGTCTCACCTGGAAGGACTGCTGGGGTCCCACTGGGTGGAGGTGAGGGAGGAGATACAGGGACAGGTGTTGCATCTCCAGGTGGTTGCGGGTGTCAGTACCCGGGGAGGAGTGGGGATCTGAAGTCTGGGCGAGTGAGGGGGGACGGCAGGGCGTCAGCCTGACCGTTGTTGACCCACCTGAGATAATCTGCAGTGTGACATCTCCGCTGGGGGAGTGCAGGCCACACAGACTGAGAGAGGAGAGAGTGGAGTGAGAGCCCAGTGTGCGCAGGGAGCTCTCGGTGACGCACGTGTTGTCCAGATGTAGGGTCTGAAGAGACAGCAGATCCTTCAGGGCTGAGACGTCGTACACCTGGAGAGAGCAAGCACAGCGACTGGGTACGCAGGGCAACGACACACATTTCCCAGAGCCCATCGATTCCCACACACCAACTCAAACCAACAGCATGTAACACAGCGAGGTGTGTGAGTGTGGGACACATCCTCCCAGCGAGGGTCAGTGTGTGCGTCTGTCTCTCTCACCTATCCCCCAGTAAGGGGCCATGCGTGTGGGACCCATCCCCCAGCGAGCGGCTGTGCGTGTGATCATTATCTCAGAGGTGGTTCAGAGACTCGTATACCAGTGGTCTTGGTCTCACCATGTGTTGCTGAGACACGTGTATATCCTGTCATACATATCATAATGCTTTTCCCCCCCTCTCCTGTTCCCCACCTGGGTGCACACCTATTTATCCCTTTCCATTTCCTCCAGTATTCCTTCCTCTGGCTTCACATTTCACGCCTCTTCTATCGTCTCACTCTTTGCCTTTTCATCTCTAACCTTTGTCCACCCACTTGCCAATCAAACCTCCTCACCTGTATCACTCACCAGGCTTTGATCTGTCCGATTTCTTTGCCAGCTTTCTCCCTCCCTACTACACAGAGGGCGGCACAGTGGCGCAGCAGTAGAGTTGCTGCCTTACTGCGGCCTGCATGGAGTTTGTACATTCTCCCTGTGACCGCGTAAGATTTCACCGGGTGCTCCGGTTTCTTCCCGCACTCCAAGGACGTACAGGTTTGTAGGTTAAGTGACTTTGGTAAATTGTCCCAAGTGCTAGTGTACGGGATGATCGCTGGTCGTCGCGAACTCGGTGGGCCGAAGGGCATGTTTCCGCACCGTATCTCTGAACAAAACATTCTGAAGAAGGGTTCCAACCTGAAATGTGACCTATCCATGTGCCCCAGGGATTAGGAAGGAACTGCACACGCTGGTTTACACCAAGGATAGACACAAATGCTGGAGTAACTCGGCGGGACAGGCAGCATCTCTAGAGAGAAGGAATGAGTGACGTCTCAAACTCTGAAGGGTCTCGACCTGAAACGCCGCCCCTCTCCAGGGATGCTGCCTGACCCACTGAATTACTCCAGCACTGTGTCTTTTATGGTAAACCAGCACCTGCAGTTCCTTGTGCCCACATTACTCCAAGGCATGACGCTGGTAGAGGGGCGAGTGTTGCAGGGAGGGAGTGGCCATCTTAGGCATAATCAGAGGCTGCTCACTGACCTTGGTATGTTTGATGCTGAGGAGACGAAGCTGCGGGACGGCAGACGGCAAGGCGGACAACACCCGATCACTGATGGCTGTCTGATTTAGACTGAGGTGAACGAGCGTTGCTGGGGCAACAGCCAGGTATTCCATCATTCCAGCATCGTTTACTTTGGTCTGGTCCAGGATTAGATGAGAAAGGCAATTGAGACCTTTAAGAAGAAAGCAGAGTCCTCACAGAGCTGTGTGCTGGCATCCTGGGACGGTGGGGGAGGGACAATCAAACTGGGGAAGTGACAAGGATTCAAAACGTCTACTTGCTTTCCCGCCGTTATCACTGCACTGCAACTCATGATGAGCGTTTGCCGGCACTAAACTGGGCCTTTACTTGCTGGAGTTTAGAAGGAAGGGGAGGGGGTCTCATTCAAACTTACCGAATAGAGGAATGCCTAGAAAGAGTGGATGCAGAGAGGAAGTTTCCAGTAGTGGAAGAGTCTAGGACCAGAGGGCTCAGCCTCAATAAAAGGACGTACATTTAGAAAGATGAGGAGGAATTTCGTTAGTCAGAGGGTGGTGAATCTGTGGACATCATTGCCACTGTCAGCTCTGCAAGCTGTCAATGTATTCTTTTAAGCGGAGATTGACAGATTCTTGATTAGTACAGGTGTCAGGGATTGCGGGGAGATGGCAGGAGAATGGGGTAGAGGGGGAAATACAGATCAGCCATAAATGGATGGCAGAGTAGACTCGATGGTCCGAATGGCCTAATTCGGCCCCTAGAACCTATAAACCTATGAGCAACTATGAACTTTTACGGACAATACTTACTACTATAGCAATATTTAAAATGCATTTGGAAGGGTACATGGATAGGACAGGTTTAGAAAGATACGAGCCAAATGTAGGCAGGTGGGACTAGTGGGTAAGTGGGTCGAAGGGCCCTGTTTCTGTGCTGTATGACTATAACTGTCTTAGGGTTTCACCAAAGACTCACATTAGTATCATGGTTATTATTTTATTGACATTTTAAATTATTATTCTGCATTACCTATGTGTATTGCATTTTGGGGCAGCACAATGGCGCAGCTGCCTTACAGCACCAGAGCCCCAGGTTTGATCCTGATTGTGGGTATTGCCTGTACAGAGCTCGTACATTCTCCCCATGACTGCGTGGGTTTTCCCCGGGCACTCCAGTTTCCTCCCACATTCAGGTTAGTTGGTTAATTGGCCTGGGTAAAAATTGTAAATTGTCCCTACTGTGTAGGATAGTGCTGGTGTACGGGAAATCACTGGTCGGCGGGCAAAGGGCCTGTTTTTGTGTGGTATCTGTAAACTAAACTAAATGCGATGATAATAAACCAATACTTTTAAAATACATTTGGACTGATGCGTGGATAGGAGGGTTTAGAGAGATATGGGATAAATACAGGCAAATGGGCCCTGAATACCAACTTGGGCCGAAGGGCCGGTTTCCATGATGTTTAGCTCCATCCTGAACTGAGTGCATCCCTTGCCAGGACAACCACTCCAACCAGACCCAGCCGTCTTATTCCAGACCATCATGGAATTGTGAGATTAGTGTAAAGGCAACGCACCAGATGTGACCCTCTGTAGCCTTTTCCCATCAGTGTGTGGGAGATGGGGGTTTGGTGGGGGGGGCGGGGGAGAGGAGGGTGGCGGTCCAGATAAAGATTAGACACATACCTTTAATGCTGCAGAGACAGTTGTTGGTAAGTTTCACACAGGCCGCAAGGTTCAGGTGCTGCAATCTGTGCAAGGAAGACAGCACCTCCAAACCGGAATCTACGGCAAGAAAGATAAGGCCGTGTGAGTTACATAGCATGCAAGAAATGGAGGGGGAAGGTGTGCAAGAGATACAGAAGCATTGGGTTGTGCTCTTTAATTCATATGAATGTGAAGTGTTTCATCTTGGTGGGACAATCTCCAGCAATCCAGAGGAAATGTCGATTATCTTCAGCATCTCAGTGATTCTGTTGAAAAGGTCACAAAGGTGTCTGTAGCCCAGAAAGTAAGAGTACAAAGTTGGAGTGAAGAAGTGCTGGAGGCACGGTGGCGCAGCAGTAGAATTGCTGCCTTATAGCGGCAGAAACATGGGTACAATCCTGATTACGGGTACTGTCTGTGCGGAGTTTGTACGTTCTCCCTGGGACCTCGTGGGTTTCTGTGGGTGCCCCGGTTTCCTCCCACATGCCAATAACATACAGGTTTGTAGGTTAGTTGGCTTCTGTACATTGTAAGTTGTCCCTAGCGTGTAGGATAATGCTAGTGTATGGGTGATCGCTGTTGTGCATGGACACGGTGGGCCGAAGGGCCAGTTTCCTTGCTGTATCTCTAAATCTAAAGAGAAAAGCACCCAGTGGCCGATGAGAATGAAGATCCAGTAGGGGGCGCCCGGGGCCATGTGTGGCAGCAGACCTGGCTCACCGCTGCAAAGAAGGGCAGGTAGGTAGGAGAAGGAACGGGGTATTGCCTCCAGCGCCTTTAAGGAGGCACCTGTGGGACACAGAGGTGGTCGAGCGAGGAGAGGAACGTCAGCTCGCAGGCTTGCAGCAGCCTTGGGTTTACCTGGATCAGGGTCGCTCCAGTACTGCCAGCATGTACAGTGGCCTCCATAATGTTTGGGACAAAGATCCATCATTTATTTATTTGCCTCTGTACGCCATAATTTGAGTTTAGTACATTGTACAATGTCCCAAACATTATGGAGGGCACTGTAAATGGCAACAGAATATGGCGATTGTGCATTTGTGGATTGTGTAAAAGAATTTCACTTTGCTGAGCATACGTGACAATAAAGAACCATTGAGGTGCATGGGCAAGCGGCGAGGTAGTGAGCCGTACCTGTGACCAGAGAGCAGGAGGAGAGGCTAAGGTGCCTGAGTGAGTGGAAGGCTCGGAGCTGCCGCAGGAGGTCGTTGGTGGCGTACGGGTAGCAGTCCAGCACCAGCCTCTGGATCTGGCAGCCGAAGAAGATTTCGAAGGACTTGGGGCGCAGGAGGCGCTGGTTGATGACGTAGAGGAGGAGGTGTTCGGCCAGCTCGGGCGTCAGACAGGCCAAGCTGCGGCTGTATTGCATGCTAGGCGCTGGAAGCAAAACAACCGCCGTGAGACAGGCTGGGCCCCAGTAATGGGCACCACACATCACTTGCAAACACCGGCATTTTGTGTCACTTCTCTATTGATACATGGATAGGAAGGGTTTAGAGAGATATGGGCCAAATTAGATTGCCATCTTGGTCAGCATGGACATGGTGGGCCAAGGGAACAAAATGTAGGAACAAGGAACTGCAGATGCTGGTTTGATAGACAAAGTGCTGGAGTAACTCAGCGGGTCAGGCAGCAGCTCTGGAGAAAATGGATCGGTGACCTGAGATGTCATCCATCGCTTTCCTCCAGCTGCCTGACCCTGAGTTACACCAACACTCAGTGTCTTCTCTTGAAACTTTGACTCAGAGACTGGTTTGTCCAGTACGTTTGGTCACACACTAAAGGGCCTATCCCACTTGGCGGTTTTTTCGGCGACTGCCGGCATTATTGACTGATGTATCAGGTCAGTGAAAAAGTCGCGGCGTGTTGATGTATTGACGCGCGGTGTTTCCTCAAGTGTCACAACATTTTTTTTGTCGCTGCTGGATTTTGAAATGTTCAAAATCTTTCGGCGATCTTGATATGACACCGGCAGTCGCCAAAAAAATTGCCAAATGGGACAGGCCCTTAAGTCGGCGGGAGGCAGGAGGAACTTAATCCTCACACATACTCTGCTGTCCCTGCCCTGGCAGTGAGTGATGGGACAGTGCGGAGGGAGCTTTACTCAGTTACATCACATCAGCCGTCCTGAGTGAAATCGCGCAAAGCAAAGGGGCCCGGATGAAGCTTCCGGCTGTGTCCTCAGGGCCTGTGCAGACCAGCTGGCAAGAGTATCGTACTCATCTTTATCCTTTCCCTACACCATACTGAGTTTCCCACCTTCTTTGAGAATCAAGAACCAGAGGGAATAAGTTTAAGGTGAGGGGGGAAAGATTTAATAGGAACCTGAGGGGCAACTTTTTCCCACTGAGAGGGTGAGTGGTGGATATATGGAATGAGCTGCCTGGGGATCAAAACATTGTATATTGCGCGTTCTCTGTGTGATCGTGTGGGTTTCCCCTGTGTGCTTTGGTTTTATTCCGCATTCCAAATTTTTGCAGGTTTGTATAATTGGCCTCTAGTGTGTAAGGAGTGGATGCAAAAATACGATAACTATGTGTGAACGGGTGATTGATGATCAGTGTGGACTCGGTGAGCCAAAGGGTCTATTTCCACGCTGTATCTCTAAACTAAATGAAACATTTACATGACATTTGGACAGGTACGTGGACAGGAAAGGTTTAGAGGGATATGGGTCAAAAGTGGGCAGGTGGAACTTGAGTGGATCAGGCAGCTTGTTCGGCGTGGACAAGTTGGGCCGAAAGGCCAGTTTCTGTGCTGTATGACTGTGACTACACACCGCACAGAGCCACACACACACTCGTGCTTTATGACTCTAACTACACACCACACGGGTTTACACACACACGTGTTGTATGACTAACACACCACACGGGGATCATAACTGTATGACTGTCATTACACACCACAGCGGGCTACAAACACACACACACACCTGCCATCAGAGCGACTGCACTACCGGTTGCCAGGTTGAACAGCGAGGGTACTGGCGTGGCTCGACACAGCTTCTTCTGTGAGGACAGCGGCGCGAGGCGGGGTGGGCTCTCGGCTGCCCTGTTCAACCGATCCAGGGCTGCCTGAGCCAGGACGCTGGGCAAATCCTGCTGCTTCCGAGTCTCCTCCGCTGCCAGTTCCTCCCTGCAGCACAGAGCAAGGGGAGTGAGATCCTAACACCAGCTCAGGGAGAGGGGCGACAGGCAGGGAGAAAAATGCAAGCCAACCTTCTGCCAGGGACGTGTGCATAGGGCAGTGTCAAACGTGCTAGAAAAATGTCCTGTCTAAATGACTTAGGGCAGGGACAGCACATGTAGGGCAGAGGGTAAGCTCTCTCCCATGTGGCCCAGTCACACCCTGCCGGGGCAGGGACAGCACGGGTTAGACACAGAGTGAAGCTTCCACTGCACTGCACTGTCCTGACACACTCTCCCAGGCCACAGGGTGCATATGGTGTGAAGCGTTATGCACAGTGAAGCTCCCTCTGCATTGTCCTGTCACACTCTCCCAGGGCACAGATTAGACAAAGTGAAGCTCCCTCCGCACTGTCCTGTTACTCTCCAAAGGGATAGTTTAGATACAGAGTGAAACTCCTTATTGATTTTAGGATCTCGATGAGAGGTTGCATGAACTCACCTCAGGCGGTTTCCCTGATCAGGCCACTGATACCGAGGCTCAAAGCCACTTCTGATCCTGTTTCCGTTTTGGCGGAAGATTATTTCTGGGTCAAAGGCTGGAAAACAAGAGAAGTTGAGTTTAGTTCTGGTATTGTCATACGTATACCTCAGTTCTGTGCGGTTTACCCTGATGTTCTGACTAACAAGATCTTGCGAGATGGTGTCCACATACCCAAGCAAAGGAGCTGCTGCTAGAGGTGGCAGAGGCAGGTACAACTAATATTCGCAGACATTTGGACATAGATGGACAGGAAAAGTTGAGATGGATACAAATTCTTCCACTACCCTGCCCCAGTCACCCTGTTCCTGTCCCCTCCGTACACTCATCTCCCATCCCCGAGTCCCTCGTTTCCCTTATATTTACCACTTTCCCCTTTTATCCTCCATTTTCCCCTCCCTTTGGCTTTACATTTCACTACTTCGCCAACAGCTTTTGGTCTCCTTTTCACCTCCAGCCTTTGTCACATACTCCACCCAACTACCCAGCCCCCCCCCCTCACCTGCATCCACCTATCATTTGCCAGCTTTGTCTCACCCGCACCTCCCTTTTCCAACTTACTCACCTCCCCCCTACTCCATCAGCCCGAATAAGGATCCCGACCCAAAATGTAATCTGTCCATTCCCGTCACAGATGCTGCCCGCCCTGCTGAGTGACTTCGACACTTCGTTTTTCGCTCAAGATGAAAAGACAGAAGGTGCGAGACAAAAGGATTGAAGAGTTGTAAATTGTGAAGCCAGAGGAAAGAATGAAGTTGGCTTCACAATTCGTAACTTCTCAATCCTTTAGTCCCATACATTCTGTCTTTTCATCTCTGGCCTCTGTCCAATTATCTACTCAACAAAAACTCCTCCCACCTGCAACAACTCAGTTACTCTTTCAATCTGAAGGACCTGAAACATCACTCATGCTTTTTCTCCAGAGATGCTGCCTGACCCGCTGAGTTATCTAACACTTTGTGTCTGTCTTTGGTATAAACCAGCATCTGCAGTTCCTTCCTGCACAACTTAATTACCTGCCAGGCTTTCCTTGTCCCTCCTCTTTTCTAGCTTTCTTTCTCCCCTCTGCAATTAGTCGGAAGAAGGGCCCCAACCTAGGAAAAGTCACCTAACCGTGTTCCCCACAGATGCTGCCTGACCTGCTGAGTTACTTCAGCACTGTGTGTGTTTCTTTGTAACCCAGCATCTGCAGCTCCTGGTTTCTGCTGCTGATAACAGGGTGTTCTGGACTGCAGGGAAAGGCCAACCGTTGGCTTTGTCTGGGCTGACTAACCGGGCGGGATGAGCATGTGCTGTGGGAGGAGTTCCTCTGCGTCCTCATCCTCGACATCCCCGCCGGGTTCCTCCTCCTCCTCCTCCTCGGGATGGCCGCTGCTCCCCGTTGCCGCCAGCTTCTGCCCTCGGCCTGCATAAACACACAGATGGATGACAAGAAAAGTGGTGGCACGGCGGCACAGTGATAGAGTTGCTGCCTTGCAGCGCCAAAGGCCCAGCTTCGATCCTAACTATGGGGTGCTGTCTGTACCGAGTTTGCACGTTATCCCTGTGACCGCATGTGTTTTCTCTGGATGATCCGGTTTCCTCCCACATTCCAAAATTGCGTTTGTAGGTTAATTGGTTTTGGTAAAAATTATAAATTGTCCCTAGTGTGTAGAATAGTGTTGGTGTACGAGGTGATCACTGGTCCACACAGACTCAATGGGCAATAGGGCCATTTCCGCACTGTATCTCTAAAGTCTAATGCTCCATGCTTCAACCCAGATGCTGAGGTCTGACCCAAGTCTTGCTTGGGATCCCTAACTCGCACCACGGGATTAAAATGTCCGCTACATGCCCTCCTCAGCTCTCCCACCATCTCCCCCCACCCCAATCACCCTACTCTGTTGCCCTGCTCCGCACGCTCATCTCCCATACCCAAGTCCTACATGTTCCATTTATTGTCCCCTCCACCCACTTTCCATCCATATCACTCCCTCCAGCTTTACATTTCACTCCTCTCCTCATCTGACCCATTGGTTTCTTTAACACCTCCAGCCTTTGTCACTTACTCCACCCATCTGCCAATCGTCACATGTCCATTCCCTCCACGATGCCGCCTGACCAACTGAGTGCCTCCAGCACTTTATTTTTTGCATGGAATCCAAAACTTAGCTGGTCCTTGTTGAAAATGAGGCTCAATTTGTTCATGAGTTATAGGGGCAGAATTAGGGCATTCGGCCCATCAAGTCTATTGCGCCATTCAGTTGTGGGTGATCTATTTTTCCCTCTCATCACCGTTCTCCTGCCTTCTTTCCGTAACTTTTGACATCCTTACTCATCAAGAACCTGTCAATCTCCACTTTAAAACACCACATGACTTGGCCTCCACAGTCTGTGGCAATTAATTCCACTGATTTATCACCCTCTGACTCCAGAAATTCATCCTCACATCCTTTCCAAAGCTACACCTTCCTAAAACTAGATACAAGTTTGGGATGCAGGAAATGAAGGGATATGGATAATGCGCAGACAGATAAGAAATGGTCTTGGGATCTAGTCTTTAGGGCGCACAGTGACACAGCAGCAGAGCTGCTGCCTCACAGCGCCAGAGACCCAGGTTAAATCCTGACTATGGGTGTTGTCTGTATAAGAGTTTGTACGTTCTCCGCGGGTTTTCTCCAGTTTCCTCACAAAGGAGTACACGTTTGTCGGTTAACTAGCCTCGGTAAAAAATGTAAATTGTCCCAAGGGTGTAGGATACTGTTAGCATACGGGAGAGATCACTGGTCGTCGCGGACATAATGGACCGAAGGGCCTGTTTCTGCACTGTATCTCTAACCTAAATTAGTTTGGCACAGACATTGTGTTAACAAGGCTCTTGCGGTTCTTACCCCAACTGTGTCTTGACCTTGACCGTGACGGAGATTCCATGGGAGCCTCTCTCACGTCGGGCTGGTCCCTGTGTCCCGGGACAGTGGGAGGTTCCTCCGCGTCGGACGCCGGCGTGCTGTCTGTTGCCCGGAAGCCCAGAGCCTCGCCCCTCCCCCAGGCCCGGTGAGGGGTGGACCGGGGCTGCGAGCGGCGTCGGGCCGGGGTGGCTCCTGCCTGGCGCTCAGGTGCACTGCCCTGCTCGGCCACGACCTGGCCCGCGTTACCCGATGCCCTTGGCGTGTTGGCATCACGGGGCAGTGGCGAGGGCATGGCAGCTGCCCTCTGCTCATTCCGCACGCACAACGTGGCGGTGGGACTCAGCCCAAGCTCCGCCAGCGTGCTGCCCAGCTCAGAGTCCGAGAAGTGTCTCTTGGGGAATCCCTGGAGCAGGGAGACGGGGCCCAGCTCGGGGCAACGCTGCCTCAGGTACTCTGTCACGCTCCACAACGTGTCCTCCTCCCGGAACCTCTCCCGCAGCGACTCGCCCCACGGAAGCCGGATCTGAAACAAGGAGAGAGTCAGCAGTGGAGCAGAGGCACCAGGGCAAAGCATCCATCACCCAGAGAGCAGCAAACTATACGGGTTCCGTCCCACAGGGAGTGACTGAGGGGAAAATCAAAAATGCATCAAGATCATGTTTGGCACGCCGGCCTTCATCAGTCTGGGAATGGAGCCTAGACTGTAGACACAAGGAACTGTAGATGCTAGTTTACAATTAAAAAAAAGGCACAAAGTGCTGGAGTAACAGCTGTTCTGGAATACATGGATGGGTGATGTTTCGTGTCAGGACCATGTTGGGATGCTATGTGACCAAGATATTGGTTAGGCCACACTTGGAGTATTGTATTCACCCTGCGAGAGGAAATACATCATTAAGCTGGAAAGAGTGCAGAGAAGATTTACTAGGATGTTGCCAGGACCCGAAGGCGTGAGCTGTAGGCAGAGGTTGGGTAGGCTTGGACTTTATTTCTTGGAGCACAGGAGGCTGAGGGGTGTTATAGAGATGCATAAAATCTTGAGGGGAATAGATAGGGTGAACACAGTCTTTTGCCCAGTGCAGGGGAATCAAGAACCAGAGGGCATAGGTTTAGGTGAGGGAAAAATATTTAATAGGAACTTGAGGGGTAACATTTTCACTCAGAGGGTGGTAGGTATATGCAACAAGCTGCCAGAAGAGGTAATTTGAGGCAGCTAAAACAATTCAAATTTTTGCTGACAATTTTGGGCTCAGTGGTAGAGTTGAGGCTCTGGCTCAGTGGTAGAGTTGAGGCCTTATAGTGCAAGGGACCCGGGTTCAATCTTGATTACGTGTGTTGTCTGTACAGAGATTATATGTTCTCCCTGTGACCAAACGGCTTTTTTACAGGTGCTCTAGTTCCCACATCCCAAAGACGTGCAGGTTTGTAGGTTAATTGGCTCTGTAAGCAGTCCCTTGTGCATAGAACTAGCTTACGGGGTGATCACTGGTTGGCATGGACTCGGTGGGCTGAAGGGCCCGTTTTCACTGTATCTCTAAACTTAAATTAAAAGACATTTGGACAGGTATATGGATAGGAAAGGTTTATAGGGATTTGGGCCAAATATGGGCAAATGGGACTAGGTTTAGATAGTGATATGTTGATTCACAAGGACAATTTGGGCCGATGGCCTGTTTCCGTGCTGCGATGAAGCAGGGTGGTTATTTGTAAACGGCCCATGGCTTCTTTCAAAAAAACTAGAGGACGGAAAGGTTTCTCTGGCTGGTATTGATGAGAGCATAGAGAAAAATGGAAGTGGAACTCCAGAACACAAAGTCATTGCGAATTGAGACTAAAAATTAAATAGGAAGTGCTTGAAATACTCATCCATGGTGAGGGAAGCAGGGTGAACGTTTCTGGGTGAAAATTAGAAAACAAAATTGATTCTGTTTTTGTGAGAAGATAACAAAGGCAAAGCAGAAGATGAAGGCAAGGCAGAAAATGTTGTCTATATGGACCCGAGTAAGGCATTTGACAAGATCCCGCATGGCAGGCTGGTCCGAAGGTTAAGGCATATGGGATTCCATGTGAAGGACGAACTGCAAATGCTGGTTTAAACCAAAGATAGACACAAAAAGCTGGCCTAACTCAGTGGGTCGGGCAGCATCTCTGGAGGACAATAATATTTGATGTTTTGGGTTGATCCTCGGAATGGGTCTTTAACCTCTTTCAGACTCAGAGTCCGAGGAAAGGGAAACAAGTTCTCTTTCCCCTGACTCTCATTGTCTGAATAAGGGTCTCGACCTGAAACATCACCTATTCCTTCTCTCCAGAGATGCTGCTTCACCCACTGAGTTACTCCAATTTTTGTGTCTATCTTCGGGATTCTATGCAAGTTGGCTAATTAGATTGAATATTGTCTCGCTGATCGAAGACAGAGGAGAGTGGTGGAATGATGTTTTTCTGACTGGAAGTCTGTGACCACTAAAGTACCGCAAGGATTGGTACTGGGCCTAAGGTTATTTGGGGGAGATATATATACAGTGCCCTGCATAATGTTTGGGACAAAGACCCATCATTTATTTATTTGCCTCTGTACTCCACAATTTGAGATTTGCAAGATGGATTCAACAGTGGCTGAATGGGAGATGCCAGAGAGTAATGGTGGATGGCTGTTTGTCAGGTTGGAAGCCGGTGACCAGTGGGGTGCCTCAGGGATCTGTGTTGGGTCCACTGTTGTTTGTCATGTACATCAATGATCATCTAGATAACGGGGTTGAAAATTGGATAAGTAAGTATGCAGATGATACTAAGATAGGTGGTTCTGTGGATAATGAGGTAGATTTTCAAAGTCTACAGAGAGATTTGGGCCATTTGGAAGAGTGGGCTGAAAGATGGCAGATGGAGTTTAATGCTGATAAGTGTGAGATGCTGCATCTTGGCAGGACAAATCAAAATAGGACGTACATGGTAAATGGTAGGGAATTGAGGAATGCTGTGGAACAGAGGGATCTAGGAATAACTGTGCATAGTTCCCTGAAGGTGGAATCGCATGTAGATAGGGTGGTAAAGAAAGCTTTTGGTGTGCTGGCCTTTATAAATCAGAGCATTGAATATAGGAGTAGGGAAGTAATGTTAAAATTGTACAAGGCATTGGTGAGACCAATTCTGGAGTATGGTGTACAATTTTGGTCGCCTAATTATAGGAAGGATGTCAACAAAATAGAGAGAGTACAGAGGAGGTTTACTAGAATGTTGCCTGAGTTCCAGCAACTAAGTTACAGAGAAAGGTTGAACAAGTTGGGTCTTTATTCTTTGGAGCGCAGACGGTTAAGGGGGGACTTGATTGAGGTCTTTAAAATGATGAAAGGGATAGACAGAGTTGACGTGGATAAGCTTTTCCCATTGAGGGTAGGGAGGATTCAAACAAGAGGGCATGACATGAGAATTAAGGGACAGAAGTTTATGGGTAACATGAGGGGGAACTTCTTTACTCGGAGAGTGGTGGCTGTGTGGAATGATTTTCCAGCAGAAGTGGTGGAGGCAGGATCAATTGTAACATTTAAAAGTAAAGTGGATAGGTATATGGACGGGAAGGGAATTGAGGGGCATGGCCTGAGTGCAGGTAGATGGGACTAGGGGAAAATAAATGGTCGGCAAGGACTGGAAGGGCCGAGAAGGCCTGTTTCCGTGCTGTAATTGTTATATGGTTATATGATTATTTGTAATAGAATAAAATCGACATGTGGTTAAAGTTCACATTGTCAGATTTTAATGAAGGCCATTTTTATATTTTGGTTTCACCATGTAGAAATTACAGCAATGTTTGTATATAGTCCCCCTATTTCAGGGCACCATAATGTTTTGGACACAGCAATGTCATGTAAATGAAAGTAGTCATGTTTAGTATTTTGTTGCATATCCTTTGCATGCAATGACTGCTTGAAGTCTGCGATTCATGGACATCACCAGGTGCTGGGTGTCTTCTCTGGTGATGCTCTGTCAGGCCTGTATTGCAGCCATCTTTAGCGTATGCTTGTTTCGGGGGCTCGTCCCCTTCAGTTTTCTCTTCAGCATATGAAAGGCATGCTCAATTGGGTTCAGATTGGCCGATTGACTTGGCCACTCCAGAATTGACAATTATTTAGCTTTGAAAAACTCCTTTATTGCTTTAGCAGCATGTTTGGGATCATTGTCTTGCTGTAGAATGAACCGCTGGCCAATGAGTTTTGAGGCATTTGTTTGAACTTGAGCAAATAGGATGTGTCTATACACTTCAGAATTCATTATGCTAGTACCATCAGCAGTTGTATCATTAGTGAAGATAAGTGAGCCAGTACCTTCAGCAGCCATACATGCCCATGCCATAACACCCTCACCACCGTGTTTCACAGATGAGGTGGTATTATTTGGATCTTGGGCAGTTCCTTCTCTCCTCAATACTTTGCTCTTGCCATCACTCTGATATAAGTTGATCTTCGTTTCATCTGTCCACAAGACCTTTTTCCAGAACTGTGGTTGCTCTTTTAAGTATGTCCTGGCAAACTATAACCTGGCCATCATATTTTTGTGGTGAACCAGTGTATCTTGCAGTGTAGCCTCTGTATTTCTGTTCATGAAGTCTTCTGTGGACAGTGATCATTGACAAATCCACACCCGACTCCCGAAGAGTGTTTCTGATCAATTGGACAGGTGTTTGGGGATTTTTTAAATTATAGAGAGAATACGTTCCAAACAGTGGATTTTGGTGAGCCTAAGATTTGGTCTCTAACAGTTTTATTCTTGTTTCTCAGTCTCATAATGGTTTCTTTGACTTTCATTGGCACAACTTTGATCCTCATGTTGATAAACAGCAATAGTTTCCAAAGGTGATGGAAAGACTGGAAAGACTAAGTGCTGAGAGCTCTTATACCTGCAATAAGGAGGCAATTAGACACACCTGAACAATTACAAACACCTGTGAAGCCATGTGTCCCAAACATTATGGTGCCCTGAAATGGGGGGACTATGTATAAACACAGCTGTAATTTCTACATGGTGAAACCAAAGTGTATAACAATGGCCTTTATTAAAATCTGACAATGACAATTTCTATTACCAATCTCAAATTGCGGAGTACAGAGGCAAATAAATAAATTATAGGTCGTTGTTACACACACACACATATATATATATATATATATATATATATATATCTCTTGGATTTGAATGTAGGAGGAAGAATTGGTAAGCTTTCAGATGAGACAAACGTTGGTGTTGTGGACGTTGAGAAGATGGTCTCAGGTTGCACCAGGGTATAGTTCAGATGGACAGGGATTAGAGAAAGGGGATCTGAGCGGTAAGATTTTTTGTGAAAACACAGATAATGGTTGCTATCAGACAGATCAGCATTGGCAGATGAAAATTAATCCTGACAAGTGTGAGATAATAACTATTGGTAAGTCAAATAGGACATGCACTGTAAATGGTAGGGCACAGAGGAATGTTGATGAAGAGTCCGTTGTTCACTGTAGACAGCTACACAGAAGGTAATATGATGAAGAAGGCACATGGCATGCACAAAATCGTGGAGGTAGGACATTACGTTGTAACTTTACAAAACACTGGCAAAGCCACATTTGGAGCACTGAATGCAGTTCTGGTCACCAATCTATACCAAGGATGCAATTGCGTTGGAGAGCGTGCAGATGAGATTCACCAGGATGTTGCCTGGATTGGAGGACGAGTTAAGGAGAGAGACTGGATGGGCTGGACTTATTTTCCCTGGAGTAAAGAACCCTGAGGGGTGACCTGATAGAGGTTACCAGATTATGAGATACAAAGATAGGACAGACAGGCCAAATCTTTTTCCACATGGTCATGGTATTGAGAACAAGGAGGCAGAGGTTTAAGGTGACAGGAAGGAGTTTTAAAGGGGACTTGAGCTGTAAGTTTGTTTATACAGAGAGTGGTTGATCTGGAAGTTGCTGTCAGAGGAGATGGAGTCAGATACGATCACTATGTTCAAGATACATTTCAAAAGACACTCAAATAGGGAAGGCATACATGAATATGAGCAATGGGCCTTTAAAGCCAGGATAAGATATATATATTTTTTAAACTTGATACTGGAAATGTGGCGACACTGTGTGCTCCCTCAGAAATCTCTTCTTACGCTACAATCATTGCATTCTTTAATTATGTATGATCGTGCTACTGTGTAGTCTGATTTTACTGGTGTGTATGCAAAACAAAGTATTTCACTGAATCTACGTACATGTGATGATAAAGTATTGGCCTAATGGTTCTAATGCAGTCAAATAGGATTACTATGATGAAGGAAAAGGATGGGATAAGTGTGGTGGGTTGAAGAGGCCGTTTCTGTGCTGTACGAGTCTCTGACTCCAAAACCACAGCTAGTGGAAATGTGAAATAAAAGTAATGGAGGCTGGAAGCATAGCACATCTGGAGTCCTTCTTGGGAAAGTCTTTTCCATAGTTCTGATGATGGGTCCCAAACCAGAAATATTAACTCTTGTTTCTCATTGCTACCTGATGAAACTTTAGACTTTCGAGATACAGCGTGTAAATAGGCCTTCGTCCCGAGTCCACGCCGACCAGCGATCACCCCACATTCTAGCACTACCCTACATACTAGGGACAACTTAGAAATTACAGAATTCAATTAACCTCAAACCTGCATGGCTTTGGAATGTGGGAAAGAACCCAGGGCACCCAGGGAAAGCCCACACGGTCACAGAGAGAACGTGCAAACCCCATAGACGCAGTTAGGATTGAACCCGGGTCTCTGGCGCTGTAAGGCAGCGGCTCTACCGCCGAGCCACTGTGTCGTCCTGTAACTCCGAGAACCATTAACTCTGTTTCTCTTTTCACAGATGTTACCTGACCTGCTGAGTGTTTCCAGCATCTGCTGCTTTTATTTCAGATTTGCACCATCTGCAGTTTCTGGTTTTCGGCCATCATTCAGATTTATAAAGTATCTGCGTGGTCGTGGGAGGAGCCGAGCTGATCATAACTCACCATAAGTATGCAATGTTTTCCCACCGCGGTTTGAACTTTGCCCCCCAACCTCTGGCCCTGTTGGGGAGGCTCGGGCTGGCTGACCGGCAGTGACTTTGCCTTCAGATTTTCCCGATCATCGGCTATTCTCTTCAATGCCAGTTCATGGTCCTGTAATGCAAAGCAAATGGCTGACTGCTTATTTAAAGTACCAATCAATACCCCCAGCACCAAATAAAAACCGAGCAAACACTCAGTCAAAATTCTTCACCCACCGCCCCCGCAAGAAGTCAGCTAACAGACCCAATCATTAAGTCATAGAAACAAGGAACTGCAGGTGCTGGTTTACAAAAAATAAAGACACAAAGTGCTGGAGTAAGTCAGCAGGACAGGCAGCATCTCTGGATGTTCTCCTGAGATGTTGCCTCACCCGCTGAGTTACTCCAGCACTTTGTGTCTTTATTTTTTTACCTAAGTCAGGAGGCGAGACATTATGCTGTTAGCATTTCTAGAACAATCTGCGAGCCCAGTCACAGCAAGGACCAATATCAAATAACACCTTTGCATGAAGTGGGATGATTGGATAGGGCATTTTACTTCTGCTGGGGGAGGGGAAATGCAATTCAGGGCCAATTTTAAGGTAATAAACTCTGTCCTGTGTATGGTTAGTGTATGGCTTGATTACTGTCATAGAGTCATACAGCACGGAAACAGGTGCTTCAGCCCAACGTCCATGCTGACCAGATGCTCCATCTACACTAGTCCCGCCTGCCCGTGTTCAGTCATATCCCTGTAAATTATTTCCATCCATGTATCTGCCCAAATGTCTTTTAAATGGGTACATGGAATGAGCAACCAAGGGAGGTTGTTGAGGCAAGTTCTATAATAGCATTTAAAAGACATTTGGACAGGGATATGGATAGGAAAGGTTTAGAGGGATTGTGTCAAATGTAGGCAGGTGGGGCTGGAGTAGATGGGGCACCTTGGTCAGCGTGGGTGAGATTAGCCAAAGGGCCTGTTTCTGTAGAAATAGGGCACCGCAGATGCAAAAGGACAAAGTGCTGGAACAACTCAGAAAGTTGGGCAGTATCTCTGGGGAACGTGGATAGGTGACTTTTCAGACTGAGACCCTTCTTTGAAATATCACCTATCCATGTTCTCTGGCACCATGCCCACTGACGTGTGATATGGGGACGTGGGACAAAGAGATTGAGGAATTGTACCTTGCCAGCCACCAAGGAGCGGGGATGCGGTAGGCAAATCAGAGAGGGTGCCACGTCACGCCCATTTACCTTCTGTTTCTTTCGCCTCTCGGTTTTGATTTGCTGAGCATCGTGCTCCCTCTGCTGCTCCTCAAACTCCTTCATGTTGCGGTGTTTCCTGGACAGGGGCAATGCTGGGCAAGACACAGATACACCAGAGACAAACCTAAATAATCAAGCACGAGCAGTGAACGGGCAGGGGGATTAGCAACAGGGAGGGATTTGACATACTTGGATTGTTTTCCCTGGAACACCAGACATCGTAGGGAGACTTGACAGAAGTATATAAAATTATGAGAGGCATAGATAGGGTAGATAGTCAGCACCTTTTTCCCCGGGATGGAAATATCAAATACTAAAGGACACAGCTTTAAAGTGAGAGGGGCAAAGTTTAAAGGAGATGTGCGGGGCTTGGAGGGATATGGGTTAGGTGCAGGTAGATAAGAGTTGGTCTTGGCATCATGTTCGGCACAGACGTTGTGGGCAAAACAGACAAACAGCTGGAGTAACTCAGCGGGTCAGGCAGCATCTCTGGAGAAAGGAATAGTTGATGTTTCGGATCGATCCATCTCAGTACTCTGACTGATGAAGGCCAAAGATCATCAGAAGGCCAATGGCTCTGGAGAGGGTCCAGAGGAGGTTTACATGCATGATTCCAGGAATGAGGGGGTCAGCGTATGATGAGCGTTTGACAGCACTGGGCCTCTACTGCTGGAGTTTAGAAGGTTGAGGGGGTACCTCAATCAGACTTACAGAATAATGAAAGGCATAGATAGAGTAGATGTGGAAAGGATGTTTGCACTGGTGAGGGAGTCTAGGACCAGAGGTCACAGTGTCAGAATTAAAAGGCGCTCTTTTAGAAAGGAGGTGAGGAGGAACTACTTTAGTCAGAAGGTAGTTAATCTGTGGATCTCATTGCCACAGAGGGCTGTAGATGCCAAGTCAGTGGATATTTTTAAGGCTAGACAAATTCTTGATTGGAACAGGTGTCCAGCGTTATGGGGAGAAGGCAGGAAAATGGGATTAAGAGGCAGAGATCAGGCATGATAAAATGGCAGAGTAGACTCAATGGGCCAAATGGCTTAAATCTACTCCTATAACGTGAACTTGTGCCAAAAGCCTTTTTGACCACCCTATTCACCTGTGATGCCACCTTCAAGAAAATTGATCTTGGTGTAATATTTGACAACTATCTTCACTATCTGCAATAACACCCACTTTTGTATCATCTGCAAACTTGCTCATCTTGCCGTGTATGTTCTCATCCAAATCATTGATATAGATGAGAGTCATGAATCCTGGCAACATTCTGATTGATTGATTGAATACTTTATTGTCACATGTGACAAGTCACAGTGAAATGATTTGCTTGCATACCCAAGATATGTAAATAGTCGCCACGTAAAGGCGCTTACAATGTTACAAAGTACCCCCGCCTCAGAAATCTTCTCTGCACCCTTTCAAGCTTTCCAGTTGATGGAGAACAGCAACGTTCTCAGACAGGGCTGTTAAATTTGAGGCAGATTGTTCATAGGTGAGATCAATCAGCAACTCTTCACACAGTGCTCTGGGCTGGGACTCCCTGTCTGGGGGAAACAGACTCAAATGTAGATGGCTCCCTCCTGTTCCCGTGGTGTCAGGGAATGAACAGTAGCTATTGATTCCCCAGATCCTGTTTGAGTAGGGAAGCAATTGACTGCCTACACTATTCCAAGCCTCCCCAGAGAAGTTACTGACAGCTTAAGGCAGAGGATTTGATCTAAATCATCAGGGAGCTTTTCTGCTGAACAATAACAACTAATCACCCGGAACGCTGGGGTGGGAGATTGCAACCTTCACGTGGTCCGCCCTGTTTCAACGAATGCAATCATCCTGACGTGCACAATCAAATAAGATCAAATAGAACAAGTTGTCCTACAACTTTAGGCTGTGCACGCCAAACGCAAGAAGAAGAAGACCCGGAAAGGTACAACACCTGATGCTTAGAGACAAACAGTGAAACACTTACAGCAGCATTCAGAGTTTCAGGATACATTTGGACGGCGCAGTGGTGCAGCGGGTAGAGCTACTGCATTACAGCGCCAAAGACCCAGGTTTGATCCTCACTACGGGTGCAGTCTGTGTGGAGTTTGCACCTTCTTCCTGTGACCACGTGGTCTTCCTCTGGGTGCTCTGGTTTCCTCCCACATTCCAAAGAGTGCGGGTTTGTAGGTTAATTAGCCTCTGTAAATTGACTTAATTGCCTTGAGTGGGATAACATAGAACTAATGTGCATGGGTGTTCGATGGTCAGCATGGACGCAATGGACCGAAGGGCCTGTTTCCACTATGCATCTCAAAATTCTAAAATTCCTCGAAGCACAGCTCTTTACCTTTCACCGTCTTGTAGAATTTATTCAGCATTTACGAATGATTTACATGTAATTTTGGATATGCAGGGAATGGAGGGATCACATCCAGGCAGAAGAGATTAATTTAACATAATGTTCTGCACGGACATGGTGAGCTGTGCTGTACTAGTCTATATTCTATATATAATTTGTGTGATTTATGTTTCTGTTTGTGGTCTGAGTCTATTTGTCTATGATGCTGCTGCAAGCAAGGTTTCCATTGTTCCTGCACCTCACCGCACTTACGCATCTGACAATAAACTCGACTGGACTCGAGTCAGTGAAGTGCGACTGTAGTGCAGTCACTATCGTAGTTTCGGGATCGTGGAAATCAGTCGATAAATAGCAACATCCCACCCACAATAATGTGGTGCAAGTGACCATACAACCTGCTTCACTGATGCTGGTCAAATAAACACGTTTTGGGCCACAGAATCTTTTACATCCACTGCAGAGATTAAACAGGCCCTCAGATTTGAAATTATAACCTTGTTTTAAAATGGTCAAGAGGTGATCTGAGGGTTTACGTTCAAGTTTATTCATGTCATGGGTATCGGGGGAAAATGAAAAGCTGGGCTACATCTACAACTCTACTATTTCTTACGATATAGGGCAGAGCTATTCCGTAACCAAGCTGTGATGCAGGTTAACCTGTGCTGCTGCTTTTTATGGAGATGTTGGTAAGGGCATGGAATCATCTTCAGGTGCAGGTCCATCCTATACAGACCCAAACTCTCCCCAGCCAACCCTAGCCATTTCCCAGTAGGTACACTACAGGGAGCCACATTTAATTTAAAGATACATCATAGGAACAGGTTCTTCGGCCCACGCTGACCACCGATCATCTGTTCACACGTGTTCTATGTTATCCGACTTTCTCATCCACCACGCGACCACAGAGAGAACGTGCAAACTCCACATAGACACCATCTGAGGTCAGGATCGAACCTGGGTCTCTGGCTCAGTGAGGCAGTGGCTTTATCAGCCGCACCAGTGATGCCCTTCCTGGGTGTCAGTTTACCCCCATCTGCTTAACCCTGAGATGCCGCAACTCATGGTCAGCTTCCCCTGCATAGCGCACCGATAATCGCCTAGTTACCCTCTCGCCCACCTCCCATCCATCCTCCCACACTGGCTTCAGAGCCCAATGCTCCCTTACCTTGCTGGGGTGCCCCAGAGCTGGATGTACTGCCCCTCTGTGTGGCCGCGGTGCTGTGCTGAACGAGGGGTGGGTTGAATGCCGACATTGCTCCTGCTGGTGAGACCCCTGGCTCCTGCATGCGCTTGGCACTGTCTCCCCCTTGCAGCAACCTGCAGATCACCGGGTTCGAGAAAAACAAAACCGCGTAATTTATTGCAAAAAAATCACATGGTGCTGTAGTAACTCAGCGGGTCAGACGGCATCGTTGGAGCACATGGATGGGTGAAGTTTTGGGTTGAGATCCTGCTTCAGACTGATTGTAGGGGTGAGGGGCAGAGAAGAAAGCTAGAAGAGGAAAGAGGCAGGACAAAGCATAGCAGGTAATAGCACTAGGAATCACAAAGGGGAAGCAGTGAGAGAGGGTCTCACAGAAATCCCAAGGAAGGCATACCATGTGATTACACAGTGGAACAGTTAAATGGAGACACAAGTAACAACACATTTAAAAGCCTCTTAAACGCCACTATGGTATCTGCCTCCACCACCACCCTTGGCAGTGCGTTCTAGTCATCCCCCACCCTGTGTTTAAAAAAAACTTGCCCCACACATCTCCACCACAGAGATGCTGGCTTCCAAAAAAAGGTACAAAGTGCTGGAGTAACTTCAGACTGAAGAAGGTTCCAGACTCAAAATTTCATCTATCCATGTTCTCCAGAGATGCCTGACCCACTGAGTTACTCCAGCACTTTGTGGCTGATTTTGTAAACTAGAATCTGTAGTTCCTTGTGTTCATCATTCACTAAGCAATACGCAAATCGAATATTCAGCAGAAGGCAGATTGTGAGGAAAGAAAAACAGGTTTAATGTTTCAGGTCAAACAATATCAGAACCTTTTTCGACCTGTAACATTCAGTGTCCACAGTTGCCACCTGACCTGCTGAGTGATTCCAGCACTTTCTGTATATATTTCAGATATTCAGCACGTGCAGTCTCATTTTTTTAAATTTACAAATGCTGGGGCAAATTTTAAAGGAGATGTGTGCGGAAAGTTTATTTTTAACACGGAGTGGGGAGTACCTAGAATGCGCTGCAAAGAGTGATGGTGGTGGAGGCAACGACAAGAGTAGTGTTTCAGAGGTTTTTGGATAGGCACAGGGAATGGATAGTTGCAAATCGTGTTGAGGAAGAGGAGATTAGTCTAACGTGGCATCATGTTCGGCACAAACCTTGTGGGCTGAAGGGCCTGTTCCTGTGATGTGCTGTTCTATGATAACAAGGCTGTGTATGGCTTAGAATATTGAAAACACGGGCAGGAGTTTGACCAGATTCTGGCAGACACTGGTATCAATAAGTAATAGGAGCAGAATTAGGCCATTCGGTCTGTTGAGTTTACTCCATCATTCAAACATGGTGAATCTATCTTTCCCTTTCAACACCATTCTCATGCCTTCTCCACAGAACCATTGACACCCTTACTAATCTAGAATATGTTAATCTCCACTTTAAAAACACCCAATGACTTAGTCTCCACAGCCGTCTGCTGCAATTAATTCCACAGATTCACCACCCTTTGGCTAAAGAAATTCCTCCTCATCCTCTTTCTAAAGGTACATCCTATTTACTCATATCGCAGGCTGGCATGGCAAAAAGCTCAAGCCTGCAGAGATTCCCAGTGCAGGTTTTACTGGTTCATGGGAAGTACCAAATACTTCTGCTAAAAAAGCAGAATTTCCCTCTCTATGGATACTGCCTGATCAGCTGAACATTTCCAATACAGGTCCACCACCGATTATCCAGCACCCTTGGTTCCAGAGCCTTGTTGGATTATCCATTGTGCCAGACAGAGGTCATGGTCTCCGAGAGGAGTCTAACGGTACCAGATCACTCTGCCAGGGCCACAGAGTGGCCGAGATACTGACCCACAAAGTCGGTCTCAGAAGTCGGCTGTGGGAATGGATCGGCCGGCTCCGAGTTGGGCCAGTTCCAGAGCCCCGGCCACAGAAGGCAAATGCAACCCACCACGGAAGTCGCGATTAAGTCAAGATCAGCTGCCTCACCCAGCCTAGGCACCACGTTTTCAGTGGAAACCTACGGTGGGGATTTCAAGTGCACTCTTGTAATTTTGTCTGTATTAAAATAGGTACTGGAACATCAGTTGCCAGAAAATTGGTGGAGAAGCTGTATTAGAATATTGCTCAAGAAATATTGAAGGTTCACACCTCCACAGTTTTGTGAAAATAATTACTTTAAAACCAGGGTTCTGTCTGGACTGTTAATTTTATCGCAAGACCTGGGGAGAAAATTCAGGTGGATCTTAGATAACATCCCTCTCTCTCTCTCTCTCTCTCAGGTGTCCTATACAGGCAACAGGCCAGGGCCAAGATCAGTCTAAAGGGTCCCGACCCATTGAGTTCCTCCAGCACTTTATGTTTTGTTCAAGATTCCAGCATATGCAGTTCCTTGTGTCTCCCAAAAATTGCTCCGATTCCACCCCAAAATAAACAGAGAATGATAAAAAGAAATGTGTCAGGAGATATTGACTAGAAGGTTGAAATATGTTGCAGTCTTTCAACCCCTCCTCCCCCCCCCCCCTCCCGTTGCCTGTTAGGTGGACTCTCACCTATGCAGCACCCATCCATCCTCAGACTTTAGAGATACAGCACAGAAAAAGGAAACAGGCCCTTCGGCCCACTGAGTCCGCGCCGACCAGCAATTTCCTTGTACACTATCACTATGCCACACACTTGGGACAATTTACAATTTTTGCCAAAGCCAATTAACCTACAAACCAATAATGTTTACTGACGCTCCCCGAACCAAGAATGCTGCTGCTGGTAGCATGTTCGATCCGAGGGTTCAGACTATTGAGGACTGTTGAGGCAGCTTAGTGCCGCAGCTGGAAGAGCCCCTCCCACACAACGGCAGAGACCTGGGCTCCATCCTGATCTTGGCGGCTGCCTGTGTGGAGTATGCATGTCCACCCTGTGACGGTGTGGATTTCCTCCAGGACCTCCGGTTTCCTCTCACATTCCAAAGATGTGTGGTTTGTATGTTAATTGACCTCTGTAAATTGTCCCCAGAGTGCAGGAATGAGAAAGTGGGATAACATAGGCCTAGCGTGATTGGTTGATTGATGGTCGGCTTGGACTCAGTAGGCTGAAGGGCCTGTTTTCATGCTGTATCATTGAATCAAACTAAAGTTATTTTCTTAGTTCCTGTCAAGCATTCCTTCCTTGCACAGAAACACAGAAAATATTTGCAGGTGTACGCCATTCTGCTCTTTGAGCCAGCACCGCCATTCAATATGATCATGGATGATCATCCAGAAGAAGAACCCCATTCCTGCTTTTTCCCTATATCCCTTGATTCTGTAACCCCGAAAAGTAATATCTAAGTCTCTCATGAACACATCCAGTGAATTAGCCTCCACTGCCTTCTGTGGCAGAGAATTCCACAGATTCACAACTCTCTGGGTGAAAAATCTTTCCTCATCTCAGTCCTAAATGGCGTACCCCTTATTCTTAAACTGGTTCTGGACTCCCCCAACATAGGGAACATTTTTTCTGTATCTAGCCTGTCCAATCCCTTAAGAATTTTATGTTTCTATAAGATCCCCTCTCATCCTAAATTCCAGTCGATCCATTCTTTCATCACATGTCAGTCCCACCATCCCGGGATTAACCTGGTGAACCTACGTTGCACTCCCTGAATAGCAAGAATGTCCTTCTTCAAATTAGGGACCAAAACTGGACACAATACTCAAGGTGCAGTCTCACCATGGACCTGTACAACTGCAGTAGGACCTCCTTGCTCCTATACTCAAATCGTCTCGCTATGAAGGCCAACATGCCATTAGCTTTCTTCACTGCCTGCTGTACCTGAATGTTTACTTTCAGTGACTGATGTACAAGGACACATAGGTCGCGTTCCACCTCCCCTTTTTCCATTCTGACACCATTCAGATAATAATCTGCCTTTTTGTTCTTGCCATCAAAGTGGATAACCTCACATTTATCCACATTATACTACATCTTCCCACTCACCCAGCCTGTTCAAGTCACCCTGCAGCCTCATAGCATCCTCCTCGCAGCTCACACTGCCTCCCAGCTTTGTGTCATACACAAACTTGGAGAGGTTACATTTAATTTCTTTGTCTATATCGTTAATATATATTGTAAATAACTGGAGTCCCAGCACTGAGCTATGCGGAACCCCACAAGTCACTTGCACATGATCGGACAACTGGCCCTGACCTATTAACACAAGGAACTGCAGACGCTGGAATCTTAATCAAAACACAAAGTGCTGGAGTAACTCAGTGGTCCAGACAGCATCTCCGGACGACACGGAAAGGCAACTTTTCAGGTTGGGACCCTTCCTGCGTTTTGGGACATTTTAATTCATGGGAGCGGGCTTATACCAGTAAGCATTCGGTGGGGCTCAGGGCCAGCTCACTCACCACTCAGCGGCTTCTTGAACATTGAGGATCCCAGCCTGGAGGGCAGCCTGCACCTGCCTCTCCTCAAAGCCCATCTCGTACAGCGCGAGGAACAGGTCATTGATGGTCTGTGGAAACACAAACCGCATTGTCAAGAGGGCCTGGTGTAATTCACCGCCCCACACTCTGTGCATTCCAGTTAGCTGAGGACAGGTCATAGAGTCGTAGAGCATGGAAACAGACCCTCCCAAACACACTGTCCCTCGCAAACACACTCCCCCTCCAAACTCTTCACTGAAATTTATAAGGATGCGAGGGGATCTTATAGAAACATATAAAATTCTTAAAAGATTGGACAGGCTAGATGCAGGATAAATGTTCCCGATGTTGAGGGAGTCCAGAACCAGGGGTCACAGTTTAAGAATAAAGGATAGGCCATTTCGGACTGAGATGAGGAATGATTTGGTTGAGAACATACAGGGCAAGATTAGCAAGTTTGCTGATGATACAAAAGTTAGTGGTTTTGCAGATAGTGAAGATGGTTGTGAACGACTGCAGCAAGATCTGGATCGATTGGTCAGGTGGGCGGAGGAATGGTTGATGGAATTTAATACAGAAATGTGTTGGATTTTGGGATGTCGAACAAGGGCAGGACCTACCCAGTAAACAGTAGGCCTCTTGGTAGTGTTGTAGAGCAGAGGGATCTAGGAGTACATGTGCATGGTTCCTTGAAGGTCGAGTTGCAGGTAGATAAGGTAGTCAAAAAGGCTTTTGACACTTTGGCCTTCATCAGTCAGAGCATTGAGTGTAGAAGTTGGGAGGTCATGTTGCAGTTGTATAAGATGTTGGTGCGACCACATATAGAATATTGTGTTCAGTTCTGGGCACCATGTTATAGGAAAGATATTGTCAAGCTTGAAAGGGTTCAGAAAAGACATACGAGGATGTTGCCAGGACTACAAGGTATGAGTTGTAGGGAGAGATTGAGTAGGCTGGGTCTCTATTCCGTGGAGCGCAGGAGGATAAGGGAGGATCTTATAGAGGTGTATAAGATCATGAGAGGAATAGATCTGGTAGATACACAGAGTCTTTTACCCAGAGTAGGGGATTCGAGAACCAGGGATCATAGATTCAAGGTGAAGGGGAAAAGATTTATTAGGAATTCGAGGGGTGATTTTTTCACACAGAGGGTGGTGGGTGTATGGAACAAGCTACTAGAGGAAGTGGACAATAGACAACAGGTGTAGGAGTAGGCCATTCGGCCCTTTGAGCCAGCACCGCCATTCAATGCGATCATGGCTGTTCATGCCCAATAAGTATCCCGTTCCTGCCTTCTCCCCATATCCCCCGACTCCGCTATCTTTAAGAGCCCTATCTAGCTCTCTCTTGAAAGTATCCAGAGAACCGGCCTCCACCGCCCTCTGAGGCAGACAATTGCACAGACAAAAGTGTTTCCTCGTCTCCGTTCTAAATAGCTTACCACTTATTCTTAAACTGTGGCCCCTGGTTCTGGACTCCCCCAACATCAGGACCATGTTTCCTGCCTCTATCATGTCCAAACCCTTAATAATCTTATATGTTTCAATAAGATCCCCTCTCATCCTTCTAAACTCCAGAGTATAACGCGATATTTCCCAAAATTTTCAATCTTGATATCTGCACGGCCAATGTTCGCCAACCACTTTAGCTGTTGTCCCTTCAGCTGTTGCTTCTCTCTACCATCATTTCTCCTCACGTTTGGAATTCTGCAGGATAAATGTCTCTCATAGTTACCCCGATTTCCACAATTATTTACAGCGCAAAAATTGACCATATCGGTGTTTTTTAACGTAGGAAAGTACGCGTTTCGCGTATTAATAGTGTATGCGGTAGGCTGCCATGTCCTCCACTGATTGAGCTGCTCCGTGCGTCACCCCCTTTGACCCGATGACCTTACATGCAACCCCCTTATTCTCTGCTACAGAAGGCAGTGGAAGCCAATTCACTGGAATGTTTTCAAGAGAAAGTTAGATTCAGCTCTTGGGGCTAAACAAGGGATATGGAGAAAAAGCAGGTACTGATTTTAGATGATCAGCCATGATCATATTGAATGGAGGTGCTGGATCAAAGGGCCGAATGGACTACTCCTGGACCTATTTTTCTGTGGTAGACAAAAATGCTGGACAAACTCGGTGGGTGAGGCAGCATCTATGGAGCGAAGGAAATAGGCAACGTTTCAGGTCGAGACCCTCTAGACTCGAAACGTTGCCTATTTCCTTCACTCCATAGATGCTGCCTCACCCACCGTGTTTCTCCAGCATTTTTGTCTACCTTCGATTTTCCAGCATATGCAGTTCCTTCTTAAACCTATTTTTCTGTTACTCCTGCCCACACTCCCACCTCCAAACACCCCTCCTTTTCTATCCCCAACCTCTCCCTGAAACCCATTCCTGACACCCCCCCCCTCAATCACATCCCACCACTCCTTTACCCTAATGCGCCTCCACCTCCCCTCCCAAACATCCTCTCTTCCTTACACCCCATCTCCATCACCCCTCCCCTCCCATCCATTTCCCTTCCCCCTCCTACATATGCTATGCTATGCTACCCTATCCTCCTCTCAGTTCCGCCAGCCCAGCCAGGGCCGCCCTCCGGCTTCCACTCACTGTCGCCCTGTTCTCCATGATGACTCCGTCGCCAGGCCCGGCCGCCCGAGGGCCGACCAAAGATACCAGAGGAGCTTTGGGCCCGACTACCCTTCCGTCAGCGACACCGCCCCGCGTCAATCACCGACTGACCCGTCCCCGACCCTGACTGGCTAATCCACACGTCAATCACTGTCCGTTCTCGCTATTGACCAATCACTAGCTGATCGCCACGCCAGGACCCGCATCCTCACGGCTGATCCCACCTCCGAACGAATCATTGGCTGATCTCCACGTCAGTCACCAAGTGATCCCACCTCCAGACTAATCACTGGCCTTGATCCCGCCCACACGTCAACCGCCTCCTGTCAATATACCGGCCGAGTCTCATGTTAATCACAGTCTAAGCCCGCCTCTAGACCAATCTCCGAAGCTCCACGCGCCCCCACGTCAATCGCTGCCTTTGATCCCGCCTTCATGCCAATCACTGATGCCGTTCCCGTCCCACCTCCCGCCGTCAATCAACGTCTGGCGTGTCCCGCCTGCCGCAGCGCGCGCAGCGCCGCATGCTGCAACGTCAACCGCCAACAGCGGCCGCACGGCAAGATCCCAGGACATCACCTCAGGCAAAGCTACTCAAATGCCGAATATAACACGGCAGATGCTGGAAATATGAGGCAAAAACACCTTGGATGCTGCAACAACTTTTCGTTTGACTCCTCCCATTTCTTCCAAATACACAGTGTAGCTATGGGCAAAGATCTTTGGCTATGGGCACGTGCATGGACCCCAGCTCTCCCTGCCTCTTTGTAGGGTTCGTCGACCAATCTTTGTTCGAGGTGTACCATGGCCCTATCCCCAAACTCTACCTGCGCTACATTGACGACTGCATTGGTGCTACCTCCTGCACCCACACACAACTCACTGACTTCATCCATTTCTCCACTAGCTTCCATCCGACACTCAAATACACCTGGACCATTTCCGACATTTCCCTACCATTTCTAGACCTCACTATCTCTATCGCAGGGGATAGACTACTGACCGACATCTACTATAAACCCACTGACTCCCATGGCTATTTGTAGCAATGTTACAACATTTTGAGATTTAAAAAATCAAGTCTGCAATTTATCCCATCAGATAAAGCATAAAAAGAAGTTTAATTTGACACCTAATTCACTTTCATATCTTCAGTATTAAAAAGGTTATGGCCATTTTCATACTCAGAAATTAGCATCTTGTTCCCGATTGCTTTTCCATTGACTTAACACAAAAGCTGTGATAACACAAAAGGACAGTCAAAAGCCCATAACTTCCTTAAAACTTTAGAGAACTGAATGAAATTTTCAGTTATTATAGATTGAAGCATTCTGAAACAAATATGAAACAATCTTACTTGGATGACCTGAAATTAAAGCATATAATTAGTTAGTTACCTAATTGTAGCTAATTACAAAATTCAATTACTAGATCTAAACATCTACCCATTTCTTAAGAAAAGGTTAACATTTTTAAAAAGCCTAAGTGTCCAAATAACATTCACACAAGAATTCACAATATAACATGATTTTTAAATCTTATTGCCATTAATTTATAGGCAAAACTGAAGGAATTTAGTGTTTAATTCCCGTTAATTAATGGCCATTTAAATCAACTTGCAAGTGGGTTTTTGTGGAACGCGATCGTTTGGAACGTTGTGGTTTGCGGTGAATTTAAATCCCAGTCGGCAGGAAAAATACTGCTGGTTCGTATATTTTTTAAGTCACCTTTTCGCAACATGAAATTTTGATTAAATGCTTCCTAAGAAGCACGTTTTTATGTAAAAATAAACTATGTACCTTCTTTTGTCCCCTACGTAAGATACGTCCCGTTGTCGGCGTTTACGGCTTTATAAGATGATTTTTAATTCACTCTAGCAATTCAATTATTCAGCGCAGTTTAAAAATACCTCCATAAAACAAATGTCTGTGCGATTTCTCTTCAGCAACTAAATCCCCTGAGATTAATCGATTTGAATGGTCTGGAGAAAAACGGCATTTTAAACCCCCCCCCCCTCTCAAAGGCGTCAAAGTCGCGCACACGGGCAGTGGCAGAACTGCAGCAGTTTTGTAACATACCTATTACCTGCCGAGTACTTCTAGCAAATTCTTTATCAAAGAGTAATCCAGTCATGATGCATTTTTACTCATAAGTAAGCTAGGCGGATGAGCAGTCCTCTCCTAGCAAGAAAAACATCCACCACAGCGGAACCAGCACTTCCCATTGTGATGGAAGGCACAAAAGTCCTGTTAACCCGTGGTCGGGGTCGTGAACACTCCGCAGTGGCCGTTATGGACGCCCGATGTACATGCCCTCTCGCCGGTCTGATCGAAACTCCGACGTCGGGATGGATTGGAATTCCTGATTCGGCCGCTTCCTACCGGAGACCACGGCTTCATGATGCCAAGTCCACAGGCCTCACGGTCAGAGCACCTCTTTAAGCAGCTCCGTAATGTTAAGGTCCGCGCCGCACCCACGGAGAGAAGCTCCACAGACCAAGCTCCACAGTGTTAAAGTCAGCAGGCCCACGCGGTCGGAGCGCCAACACTAGCGATCCTCGGCAAAGGATCACAGCTCCGCGATGTTAAAGTTCACGCTGCGCCCGCTGCTGAAGCCCTGGGCCCTGAGCCGGTTTCCGGTCGGAAAGGCTGTACTAATCCAGTTGTTAGGCCGCGAGGGGGATGAAAATGCGACAGAGAGAAAAGTTGCATCTCAGTCAAGGTAAGTGACTGGAAACGGTTTCCCCTATTCACCCCCCACAACACTCCCCCACATAAAACATACCGAGTAACATTAAAACATACATTTAGACATACTGAAAATGACAAACAGCAGAAAGAAACACACAAGCTGCTGGCGAGGCTCCTGCGTGGGCGCCTTCTCCATATATCTTCTCATGTGAAAGGCCAACACAGTACCAGGGTTTCAGCCCCTGATTATACTACATCAACTCTCTGGTCAGAGCTAGCACGCTAGCTGGGAACGGAAGAAAGTGGTAGGACATCATTAAGCAGATGGGGTGGGAGATTGCAACCTTCACGTGGTCTGCCCTGTTTCGACAAATGCAATCAACCCGGCATGCACAATCAAATAAGATCAAATAGAACAAGTTGTCCTACAACTTTAGGCTGTGCACGGCAAACGCAAGAAGAAGAAGACGAAGCAGATGGCACCACTCAACCCTGAGTTGAAGAGAACGCCATAGATAGATAGATTGATAGATAGACAGATAGAATCTAGTCATGCATCACAGAAACGGGTTCTTCGGTCCAACTCGTCCATGCCGACCAAAATACAGAACCTATGCTAGGCTGCCTTTGGGCTATATCACTCTAAACCAAGGGTCTCCAAACTATGGCCCATGGGTCACATCTGGCCCGCCACAAGCAGGCTCAGTGCAGGACGGAGTGTTTGTTTGGCGTTGAGTCGATTCGAGTCAGGGTGCACGGCGGCCTGGACCGTCGTGAAGAAGGGTGTAATGGGGGCGGGGGGGGGGGGTAATTTAGCAGCGGCCAGAATAGGTCGGCAGTGTTCGGCGCTACGGTCAGAATGGGTCAGCGGCGCGTTATAACGTAGAAACGTTCCTCTCTGCCCTCTCTCTCTCTGTGCCCTATCTCTCTCCTCTCTCTCCTCTCTCTTTCTGCCCTCTCTCTCCCTTCTCTCTCTCTGCCATCTCTCTCTGCCTTTTCTCCCCTCTCTGCCCTCTCTCCCTGTCCACTCTCTCGTCTCTGCTCTCTCTCTCTGCCCCTTCTCTCCTATCTCTGTGCCCTATCTCTCTGTCTGCCCTCTCTGTAATCTCTCTGCCCCCCTCTCTCTCTGCCCTCTATCTTTCTGACCTCTCTCTCTCTCTCTCTCTCTGCCTCTCTCTGCCCCCCCTCTCTCTCTCTGCCCCCTCTCTCTCTCTTGCCCTCTCACTCTCTCTGCCCTCTCTCTCTCTGTCCCCTATCTCTGCCATTTCTCTCTCTGCCACTCGCTCTCTCTGCTCTCTCCTCTCGCTCTCTCCCTCTGCCACTCGCTCTGCCTCTACTCTCTCTCTGACACTCTCTCTGTCCCTCTCTTTTTGCCCTCTCTCTTTCTGCCATTTCTCTCTGACCCCTCTCTCTCTCTCTGTGCCCTCTCCCTCTCTCTCTGCCTCTCTCTCTGCCTCTCTCCCACTGCCTCTCTCCCACGGCCTCTCTTTATCTGCCTCTCTGTTGCTCTCTCTCTGCCTTTCTCTCCCACCCCCACCCCCCCTCTCTCTCTCTCTCTCTCTCTCTCTCTCTCTCTCTCTCTCTCTCTCTCTCGAGTTCATTACATTTATAAAACTGGCATTTCTTTATTTTTTCCTACGGCCTGCAAAAATGTGCCAAATATATAATGTGGCCCTCATGCTGAAATGTTTGGAGGCCCCTGCTCTAAACCCTTCCCATCCATGTAGCTGTTCAAATATCTTTTAAATATTGTTATAGTACCTGCCTCAACTACCTCTGGCAGCTCGTTCCATACACCCACCACACTCTGTGTGAAAACGTTGCCCCTCATGTTCCTATTAAATCTTCTCATCTCACCTATTATTATTTCCTCTGGTTTTTAATACCCCTACTCTTTAAGTGTGAATCCCGCCCTAGTCGATGGATGAACCTTGGCCCTTGCTCCTCCTTTAGGACATCCTAGATGTTTCCCCACCGCGAACATACCCTCTTCCAACATAGCTGCACCTTGTCCGCAATGCACGTGGGCTACAGTTGTTTGTCCAGGGTAATACTACTGCCAGCAGCTGCTAGTTTAAATCCTAGAACTCTTTCTCCAGCAACATTGAGGGAGCACTTTCCCCAGGAGAGCAATGGTTGAGGAAGACAGGTAACCGATGATCTAATAGGGGATAGAGTCTTTACAGGAAGCAGGGTGGGAATAAGTGTAATCTAGATAGTGATGGGAGTCAGTAGATTTGTAGTAGACGTCGGTCAATATTCTGTCTCCTGTGATGGAGACGGTGAGATCCAGAAACGGCAGGGAGATGTCGCAGATGCAGGATGGAAATTAGTCATGAAGTCAGTGCGTTCTGCATGGGTGCAGGAGGCAGCACCGATGCAGTCGGCAATGTAGCGGATGTAGAGTTCAGGGATAAGGCTAGTGCACGCCTGCAACAGTGATTGTTCGACGTACCCTACAAAGAGGCAGGCATAGCTAGGGCCCATGTGAGTGCCCATAGCTAACCCTTGGATTTGGAGGAAGTGGGAGGAGTCAAAGGAGAAGTTGTTGAGGGCAAGGACCAGCTCTGCTAAGTGGAGGAGAGTATTAGTAGGAAATTGGCTGGTTCTGCTGGTCGAGGAAGAAACGGAGGGCTTTAAGCCTTTCCTGGTGGGATGGAGGTGTCGAGTGGCTGGACATCCATGGTAAAGATGAGGGAGTGGGGTCCTTTGAAAAGACGAAGAGTGTTTGAGGTGTCTTGGACATAGGTAAGGAGGGATTGGACCAGGGAGGGGGGGATAGGATGGAGTCGAGGTATGTGGAAATTAATTCAGTGGGATATGAACATGCAGAAACAATGGGTCTGCCAGGACAGTTCTGTTTGTGGATTTTGGGGAGATGATAAAATCGGCCATGCCGGGCTGGGGAATGATAAGGTTGGAGGCTTTGGCAGAGAGCCAGAAGTAATAATATCAGAAATGGTGTGTGATATTAAGGTCTGGTGCTCTTCTGTGGGGTCATTTTGTATTCTATGTCCTGCCAATCTGAGCTACCATTTTCAATGCACCTTCGACTTGAACCTCAAGGTGTCTCTGTTCATCAACATTTCTGACATTTATTGGTATTAGCTTATTGTCGCATGTACTGAGCTAGTGCAAAAATGTTTTGCATGCTATCCAGGGGAACCATACCATACATGAGTACACCAAAGGATACAAAGGATAATAAGGACATTTATTATCACATACACCAATTGGTGTAGTGAAATTTGACTTGCCATTACAGCACACAAATAAAGATAGGACACAACATTAAAGAATTTAACAATACACATAAAAACATCCCCCCACAATGGTTCCCACTGTGGGGGAAGGCAGCAAAGTCCAGTCCCGTCCCCTGTTCACCCATAGTCGGGACTATTGTGGCCTCCGCAGTCGCCGCTACAGCAGCCCGATGCTTCAGGCCCTCTCGCCGGGAAGATGGAACTCCACCGTCGGGTGAACACTCCTCAGCGGCTTGGAATGTCTGGAGTGGCTGCTTCCTCCCCGGAGACCGCGGCTCCCGAAATCATCAGGCCGCGCTGGTTGGAGCTCCGACTCTGGCGATCTCGGATCCCAGGCTCCATGGTGTTTTAAATCCAGCGCCGCCCGCGGCTGGAAGCCCACAGCCACAGCTCCTCAATGTTGGAGTCGGTGGTCACAGCACTTTGGAGCTTACCGCACGGTGAAAAGATTCAAAGATCTGCTCTAAGCCGCCTTGACAAAATACATTTAGTTTAGTTCATCATTGTCACGTGTGCAGAGATATAGTGAAAAGCTTGTTCTGCATGCAATCCAGTCAAATCATACTACACACGAGTACAATAGATTCTCTGCTGGAACAGCATGCAGAGAGTCACTATGTTCCGGCATGTCGCGGGGTGCCACCTGTATGGTCATGAGTCGTCGCCCAAAGAGTCGTACCTTTTTCTGGTCGCCGCTGGATTTTCAACATTTTGAACATTTTCACGTAAGTGGAATAATCACGTAAGTGGGACAGGCCCTTAAGTCATCCTCAACCATAAGAGTTGTCTAAAAATAAGAGAGGTTACTGTAGCAATGTAAATACTTTGATGTTCTTGTTTTCTTCCCACTGTAAAAAAAAGTCACGCATTAATCCTGGATTAATTCCACATGCCCTGGGTGACTCATCATCTCTCTCCAATAAATTTGTGCTGGGCTTTCAGGGGGTTGAACTGTTTATTTTTTGTCATGTGTACCGAGATACAGTGAAAAGCTTGTTTTGTGTTTTATCCAGTCAAATCATACGATATATGATTACAATCATGAGTCTAAGATTTTCTGATTTTAAATTGTCTGCCAATAATGTTAGTGTCTGGAATAAGGTAAAATATTTTGGGCATTTTATTACAGAACAAATGACAGATGATGAGGATATTTATAGGCAAGGGTGTATGCTGTATATACATGCAAATATTCTCTTGCGTACGTTTCGTGCGTGTACAGATGTGGTGAAGATGTCGCTGTTTAGAACATATTGCACACCACTCTATACTGCGCACCTGTGGTCGAACTATGGAAAGACAGGTTTGCAGAGACTAAAGGTAGCCTATAATGATGCCATGAAAACACTGGATCTTGAGTCTGGACCTTGAGTCCGAAATAAAGTTAATTTAATTTAATTTTAATTTAATCATGCACAGGAGAGAAATGATTGTCAGTAGAGCTTCCGGGACAGCATGCGTAGAATTGTCAGGTTCTAGTGCCATCTTCCAACTTTGAAGAATTGGAAGATGATTCCCGAATAAATATATATAAAGTTCCCTTGGGTTGTAGACAGATTTATGTGTGGTTTATAAGGGATGTGGGTAAACGAGGTCTGAAGACACGAGGAACTGCAGATGTTGGAATCTTGAGCAAAACACAAAGTGCTGGAGGAACTCAGCGGGTTAAAGAGTATCTGTAGTGGTGATGAATAGGCAATGTTTTGGGGCAGCACCCTTCTTCAGAGTGGTTGAAGGGTTCCAACTCAAAATGTTGCCTATCCATTCCCCCCACAGATGCTGTATGACCCGTTGAGTACCTCCAGCACTTTATGTTTTGCTCAAAGTCTGGAGTCATACGTGGAGTAAGATAGTTCAGTATTAGGATTTAACCAATTCAGCTTCCTTGACCACATGGAGTTCCAGATTTCTGGAATAATTCAGTTCCCAGCCCACTGTAACAAAATCTGTAATCACCCTAATTACAGAGCGGGAAGAAAGGACTATTGTATTATTTTACAGCAGGAACAGCCGAGCATGCCTGCAGTCGGGCATCTAGACCTTTTTTGGTAACCGACTGTTTGTTACACCTGTGCCGGCGCTTTTCCATATAAGGCATGGAAGGGCTTGGACACACTAGAAGGAGAAAACATGTCCCAGATGCTGGGGGAGTCCAGAACCAGGAGCTACAGTTTAAGAATAAGGAGTAAGCCATTTAGGAGACGAGGAAACACTTTTTCTCACGGAGAGTGGTGAGTCTGTGGAATTCTCTGCCTCGTGGAGGCGGTGGAGGCAGGTTCTCTGAATGCTTTCAAGAGAGAGCTAGATAGGGCTCTTAAAAATAGCGGAGTCAGGGGATATGGGGAGAAACAGGAACGGGTACTGATTAGGGATGATCAGCCATGATCACATTGAATGGCGGTGCTGGCTCGAAGGGCCAAATGGCCTACTGCACCTATTGTCTGTAGAATGCAGACTACCTGCTGCTGATGCTGAGACTGACTCCTGCCACTCGATGCATCTATCATTCGTAATCACAAACCCGCATTCAGACCAGCCACATTTAGACAGTAAGACAGACACAAAAAGCTGGACTAATTCAGCGGGTCAGACAGCATCTCTGGAGAAAAGGAATAGGTGACATTTTGGGTCGAGACCCATCTCCAGAGTGGCTGTCTGACCCACTGAGTTACTCCAGCTTTGTGTCTATCTTCGGTTTAAACCAGCATCTGCAGTTCCTTCCTAAACATTTAGACAGGGTGGGGTGCAGGGGCTGGTGACGGTTAGAATTTAGGAGGGGTAAGAGGAGGATAGGCTTATGGAGACATGGCGAAAGGCCAGAGGGGGTTACAGAGACAGGGAGAGGTGCAGGGGCTGTGGGGGGGGGATTACACAGAGGGAGGGGTGTAGGAGCCAGAGGGCATTACAGAGATGGAGGGGTGCAGGGGCTGGAGGGGGTTATAGAGACGGGGAGAGGTGCAGGGGCCAAAGGGGGTTACAAAGACAGGGAGGGGTGCAGAAAATGGAGAGCATTAAAGGGACAAGGAGGGGTGCAGAGGCTGGAGGGCTTTACAGGACGGGAAGGAGTGCAAGAGCCGGTTACACAGACACAAAGTTGTGTGAGACCTTAGACCAATTTGAAAACAAGGAAGTAGATTTTAAAATAGACACTCTTTCTTCAGAATCCTCTCAGTTCTCTTTCTCGGGAAAGCAGTGAATTCTCATCTTGGCGGGCTGTGTAGCCAGCAAGCCTCAGTCCCAAGGGTGGATGGAGCAGGTGGGGTAGTGGTGGGGGGCTACCAGGAGCAGGGACCTGGCAATGACGCCTCACCTTGAACAAGTGCAGCCAGCACTCCAAGGGTTAAACCCTGCTCATTCTGCCGGCTCGCAGACTGCAGAGACATTACCTTATTTGGTAACTCAACCTGCAAAGACTGCAGAGCCACACCTTCACTGTTAAAGGGGCAGAACAGGCTCAGTCAGCATGGTCTTCCTGTCGCAGTGAATCATAAGAACATGACAGCAATTTAAACAGAAAACGGATGTGGTCTCCACAAAGCATTGTGCCACTGGTTTGCACTCCATCCCTCCGAACATTTGTGACAGTTTGTTCCTGGGTGTGGGTGTCACTAACAGGATCAATATTCAATGCCCATCCTGGTTTAGCCTTAAGAAAGAGCTGAGTCTCCAGTCTGAATAATGGTCCCAATCCGAAACGTCATCTATTCATGTACTACAGGGTTCAATGGTGCTTTTCATAAATTATACAAGCATAATTAGGCCATTCAGCCCATCAAATCTACTCCTCCATTCAATCATGGCTGATCTATCTTTCTCTCTCAACCCCATTCTCCTGCCTTCTCCCCAAAATCCCTGATACCCGTACTAATCAAGTATTGTCACATGTGCGAAGTGCTAACACGGTGAAATTCGTTATCTGACTGACAGTCCATTGCCATACCCCAGATTTTCAGGTGTACAGAAATAGTCGACTGAGCCTGCATGCAAGAGGCGTCATGTTTTGGTGTCATTTTCAAAGTCCATGCTCTAGCCCTTATGAACAGTGCTTGTTCCCGACCCTGCTGCCTGCCTGACCCAGAGTTACTCCAGCACTTCTTTTTGTCTTTAATTTAGTTAAACGATACAGCACAGAAGAAGGCCCTCGCCTCAATGGGAACTGTTATTAGAAGCAGCTCACTGGGTTACTTCCAAGTGCACGAAAGGAAAAACATGCAACTCTAGTCCCATGCTGATGTCTGCCAGTTCAGCTCCGTACCGTCTTTTGAAGGATTGATCAGGTATGATTATATTGAATGACAGCAGAAAAGTGCTGGAAGACCTCGGCAGATCGGGCAACATTTGGGCAAGGAATGGAAATTTTCTGTTTACTTTGTCACACTGAGTACGACCAGCACTTTTCTCATTTTGCTCAAGGTTCCGACATCTGCCCACAATGTTTGTGTGGAACATGATGCCAATTTAATCTACGTGGTCTACATGCCATCCACATCCCTCCATTCCCTGCATATCCACGTGCCTATCTAAAAGTTTCTTAAATAGCACTATCATATCTGCTTCCATTACCATTTCCGACAGTGTTCCTGGCACTCTGTTTTTTTTTAAACTTGACCCGTCTGATTCCTTTAAAAAGTTCAGCCTCTGATCTTCAAGCTATCCCCTCCAGTCTTCGACATTTCCCGTGAAAATTGTTATCGCTTTCTATCATATCCATGCCTCTCATAATTTTAAATACTTTTCTTACGTCTCCCCTCAGTCTGTCATGCACGAGAGAAACCAATCCACTTTGTCCATCCTCTCCCGATATCTGATACCCTCAGCTGATCCAGGCAGCATCCTGGTTAGCTTCTCCTGCACTGTCTCCAAAGCCTCCACTTACTTCCAGCAATGGGGCGACCAGAACGGCACACAATACCACAAATGCACAATGACCAAAGTTTTATAAAGCAGCAACATAGCCGCCTGACTCTTATACTGAAAAAATTGAGGGGCCAGAGGGAGTATTGAGAAATTGCAGGATCTCGGTGTACATAGTCATAGGATCCCTGAAGGTGGCAGCACAGAATATAGGTGGTGAACAAAGTACTTTACGTAGAAACAAGGAACTACAGATGCTGGTTTATATCAAAGATAGACACAAAATGCTGGAGTAACTCAGGGAGTCAGGCATCATCTCTGGAGAAAAAGAATGGGTAATGTTTCGAGTCAAGACCCTTCTTCAGACTGCCGTTTTGGGTTGGGATCCTTCTATTACCTAGGGCATAATATGATAAAACTTTATAAAACATTGCTCGGGCCAAGAGTCAAGAGTGTTTGTCATATGTACTGACAACAGAACTATGAAATTCTTACTTGTAGTAGCTTAACAGGCCTGCAAACACAGTACTCATTGGTAACATAATAAACACAAATTAATAAATTAAAAACCTCAATAATAGAGCAGCACAACAGGTTTGTAAACACAATACTCCATTGATAATATAATAAACAAACAAAGAGTAAAATAAAAAATCCAATATAATGCAAAAACAAAACAAAGCCCGACTTCCCTAGTACAACCAAAGCAGTTCATAGTTCGGAGTTTTGTTGGAGTATATAGTGTTCAATAGTTGGATGCTTGAAGGGATGAAGCTGTTTCTGAACATTACAGTTTGTAGACTCCTATACCTTCTCTCTGATGGCAGGTGAAATGAGAGTGTGACCACGGTGGTGTGGGTCCTTGTGACCATGGTGCTGTGGAGCTTCCAGCCGCAGGCGGCGCTGAACTTTCAACACCGCGAAGCCTGGGCTCTCACGATGAGATCGCCAGGGTTGGAGCTCTGACCAGCACGGCCCGTGGACTTCGGGAGCCGCGATCTCTGGGGAGGAAGCGGTCACTCCAGACACTCCGAGCCGCTGAGAGTGTTCAACCGACGCCAGCACTCCATCATCCAGCGAGAGGGCCTGAAGCATCGGGCTGTCGTATCGACGACTGCAGAGGCCTCAATAGGCCCGACTATGGGTTAACAGGGGACGGGACTGGACTTTTGCTGCCTTCCACCACAGTGGGAACCATTGTGGGGGGATGTTTTTATGTTTACTGTTAAATTCTTTGATGTTGTGTCTTATCTGTATTTGTGTACTGCATTGGCAAGTTAAATTTCACTACACCAATTGGTGTATATGATAATAAATGCTCTTTGTATCCTTTGTATCCTTTGATAGTGCAGAGGTCAGTTCCTGTGGTGGACTGGGCATTGTTCAAATCTTTTTATAATCTTCGTTCCTGGCATTCGAGTTGCCAAACCAGGCTGTGATCCAAGCAGTCAATATGGTCTCTACCATACACCAGTGGAAGTTCAAGAGAGTATTAGTCAACATACTGTACTGAATCTCCTCAATCTTCTAAGAATGTAGCAGTGTTGATGAGCTATCTTTATGAATGCATCAATGTGCAAGGTCCAGAACAGACCTTCAGAGATATGCACACCCAGGAATTTGAAGTTGTTGACTCTCTCCACTACTGACCCATTAATTAAGTTGGAAATGTATCCAGCTTCAGTCATGTATAGATTAAGAAGAGCAGGGGACTGTGCAAAACAACCTTGAGATGCCCCTGTGCTGAGCTGGGCTGAGTCTAGCACAGAGTGGAGGGCCAGGGAGATTGCATCAAGTAGAATGGATAAGGGAGAGCCAGTGGATGTGGTGTATCTGGTCTTTCAAAAAACATTTGACAAGGTCCCTCACAAGAGATTAGTGTGCAAAATTAGAGCACATAGTATTGGGTGTAGGGTATTGACATGGATAGAGAAGTGGTTGGCAGACAGGAAGCAAAGAGTAAGAATTAATGGGTCCTGTTCAGAATGGCAAGCAGTGACTAGTGGGGTGCTGCAAGGCTTGGTGCTGGGACCCCAGTTATTTACAATATATATCTTAACCATTTAGACGAGGGAATTAAACTTGACATCTCCAAGTTTGCAGATGACAAAGCTGGGTGCAGTGTGAGCTGCAATGAGGATGCTATAAAGCTGCAGAGTGACTTGGATAGCTTGGGTGAGTGGGCAGATGCAGTATAATGTGGATAAATGTGAGGTTATCCACTTTGGTGGAAAGAACTGGAAGGCAGATTATTATCTGAATGGTGTCAGATTAGGAAAAGGGGAGGTGCAACGAGACCTCGGTGTGCTTGTACATCAGTCACTGAAAGTAAGCATGCAGGCAGCGAAGAAAGTTAATGGCATGTTGGCCTTCATTGTGAGAGGATTTGAGTTTAGGAGCAAGGAGGTCCGACTGCAGTTGTACAGGGCCCTGGTGAGACTACACCTGGAGTATTGTGTGCAATTTTGGTCTCCAAATTTGAGGAAGGACATTATTGCTATTGAGGGTGTGCAGCGTAGGTTCACCAGATTAATTCCCAGGATGGCAGGACTGACATATGATGAAAGAATGGGTCGACTGGGCTAGTATTCACTGGAATTTAGGATGAGAGGATATCTTACAGAGACATAAATTTCTTAAAGGATTGGACAGGCTAGATGCAGGAAAAATGTTCCCGATGTTGGGAGAGTCCAGAACCAGGGGTCACAGTTGAAGAATAAGGGGGAAGGCCAGTTAGGACTGAGAAGAGGATAAATTTATTTACCTAAAGAGTTGTGAATCTGGAATTCACTGCCAACGAGTGCAACTATCGTAGTGCAAGAATAGATTACATTGATGGCATGTTTCTTCACTATCTTGATTCCATCAAGTTTCTTAAAATATAGTCTGATTTTGGCCTTGAAAGCCTGTTGTCTTGACACCGGCATTGGATCAGTATTACAGGGGCTGGGGATGGCCAGCCTAGACCATCCAGCTCCCTTGGTGAGGGAGGAGGTCAAGGGACACTGGTTATATCTCCTACTGTTGGAGTAGTAAGTGCCATGGGAGGCTCAGAAAGGATGAGTTGATCAGGTTGTGGCAAAGAGAGTGGGCCTGCAGTAAACATAAAAGGGGCAGTGTGGACAGTGTGACTGCTGATCGGATCACTTTAGAGCTAGTGGAAATGGCGGATGATGATGTATTGGATGCAGAGGTTGATGGGGTGAAAGGCGAGGGCCAAGAGAAGTAAACTACTGTTATGTTTGGGCAGAGGGGTATGGGAAGGGTAGGTGTGCAAGAAATGGAGGAAATGCATGCAAGTGTTCCATTAACTGCAAAGGGGAATCATGTTACCAGGATGATGACATTTCAGAAGCCCTCATGCAGAAGGAATCTCAAAAACAAATGCAGTGATAGAGAAATTGAGAACACCTGAGAGTATACTTGCAGGAGACTGAGCAGGAAGAGGGGTAATCAAGATAGCTGTGAGAGTGGGTTTTAGAAGTTATTTGTGGCAAATCTGTCCATTTCCCCATCCCCTTTTTCCATCAACCCATTATCCAGCCTGCACCTATACCTACCAACCTCTGTCTAACCCACCTTGCCCACCTGGTTCCATTAGCCCCTCTTCTCCTCACAAGCTAGTTCCACCGATCACGCACTAGCTTCCACTGTACACTGCCAATCTTTTCTCTTCCCTCTCAGTCCATATGCAGAGTTTCAATCCAAAACATCAACTTGCATCTTTTGTCTTGACCCAGCTTTGTTTTCTGATAAGGCCTTTCACAAAGATCTTCATTCTTGTTAATTCTGGTGATGAGGTATTCTGCCAAATGGCTTCTGGGTCTGTGTGTGGAATGATCCAACAGGATCCACGGTCCCCCTTAGACTCATAGTGATACAGTATGGCCCAACTCACCCACACCAGCCAACAATGTCCCAGTTACACTAGTCTCACCTGCCTGTGCTTGGTCCATATCCCTCCAATCCTGTCTTAACCTAATCTACATTTTCCTTCACCTTCGGCCCTCTTCTTTTCACACTTTATCTTTCCATATCTGTCTACCTATCCCGACTCAGTCTAAAGGGTCTTGACCCGAATCGTTACCCATTCATTCTATCTAGAGACGCCGCCCATCCCACCAAGCCACTCCAGCATTCTGTGTCCATCTTCTAGCATTTATATCGCGACGACTAGAATATAAAAACAGGGATGTGATGCTGAGGCTTTATTAGGCACCGGTCAGATCACTTTTGGAGTATTGCAAGCAGATTTGGGCCCCATATCCAAGGATGTGCTGGTGTTGGAGAGGGTCCAGTGGTTTATGAGCATGATCCCAGGAATGGGCTAGTGTATATGCACTTGGCAGCACTGGGCCTGCACCCGCCAGAGTCCACAAGGATGAGGGAAGGCCTCATTGAAATCCACCAAGCAGTGAAAGGCCTAGACAGAGTCGATGTGGAGAGGATGTGCCTCTAGAAAGATCCTGCAAAGCCTCCAGGACATTTTATTCAGATCACTATCCAATTGTAGTCAAGGGAGTTACCCTGCAAAAACTTTTCTGTAGTCATAAGGCCAGCCCCACCCTATTCAACACTGCAAAAAGATAGGAACCTCAGCATGTAGTGATATTGTTTCACACAAACTCCTTAACCAACTTGATGTCATGGACTATATTGGGTGTGATCTTCTACCCTTTCTCTGGAGAGCTGTACATTATATATCTGTGGACATGGTTCATTTTGTGTCCCTAAATGAAATAGATGGTTTGGATGACTGTACATGAAGTACACGTGGAGTCTACCACACCATGAGTACATAATGACTTTTCTCAAGAGCAAAAAAGTAATATTAGCGCATTTCACCATGGCCATTTACTGCAGCCATTTCTTACCAAATGGACAAGCCACATTCCCAGCATTTTTGGGTTAATTGGACCTGATGTTTAAGAGAACAAATTACTGGTCCAACCATTTATCAAACAATGGTCTCGTAGATTCCTCAAGAGCGAAGGGATATGCAGAGTTGTGGAATATTAATCTTATTGAAGGTTACAGATGTTAATCTGCAGACAGATTTCCAGTGTCGTCCACATATAGGATTTGCCTTGAGTGTTGTGCTACTTGATTGATACAGGATCCCGAGTAACCTAGACAGGATAGACAATGTTTAAAAAAAGATGCAGGATGTATAAAGTTGAATAAATTTTGGAGCATTATATTTGATATATTTACAAAGCTCTTCAAGTCAAGAATAGAACCAAATACAGAATGGATTATATTTGGAATAATAGTAGAAGATATCAAGTTAAACAAAGACCAAAAAGTATTCTTTAATTATGGGTTAATAATTGGAAAGAAATTGATACTTAAATTTTGGAAAAATACAGCTATACCAACTATTAAAATGTGGATTAGTAATATGACAGACATAGCTCGCCTTGAAGAAATGAGACTCCACCTATAGATAAATATGACCAATTCTTAATGAGTTGGTCGCCTTTCATCGACTTTTTGGAATCATGCGATGCAGCAGTACCGTAAAGATTACTGATTTCAGGTCAGGTTGTGGTTAGAATTACATCTCCGAACAAAGATTTGAAAATTTTCTTTTTTAAGGGACTTTTTCTCCTATTTTTATTTTCTCTTTCATACACACTTCACATTTTTCTACTTTCTACTATCTCTTTATCTTCTCTATTTCTTGTTTCTTTTATTTCATTTTCAAAAACATAAAACTAGAGGTTATACATAGAATGTATTACGTGATGACATAGTTAGCACCTAAAATTAGGTGCCACTGTATTGCTTTGTACTGTATTAACTTCTAATAAAATAAACAAAAACAAAAAAAAGCAGCATGGAGAGATTCTTCAGCCCACACCTCCAATCAACTGTTCACACTAGTTCTATATTATCCCACTTTCCAACCCACTCCCTACACATTGGGGTTAATTTAGAGGACAGTGACCTACAGGCCTATACGTCTTTGTGATGAAGGACAAAACCAGAAGGACAAGTACCCAGAAGAAACCCATGCAGTCATAGGGAGAACATGCAAACTCCACACAGACAGCACCCAAGGTCAGGTTTAAGCCCGGGTCTGTGGTGCTGTGAAGGAGCAACTTTACCAACTGTGCCGCCCTTGTGGAACAATCCGAGTCATTACAGGCAAATGTCCTCATTTACAAAGATTTGAGGAATCCATTTTAACTTTCCTTTGGTCTTAAGAGGATCTCCTCAGAAGGTAGATTCTTCAAAATTGTAATGTTATTGACTGGCAGAGTAGGCACAAGGGCAACTCCTATTTTGATTCTTATGGAGGTGATTTTTATCATTCTGAGAGGGGAAGCTTGGTCCGAGATATTTCTTCACAGCTTCATTCCCATGGTGGACTACTATAAGAATGTGAACATTGTCTGGATAAGGACTCGTTCTGTACTACATTAATGGAAAGGTGGCAAGATATAGTAGTAATTAGGCATGTTGTTGTCCAAATGCATTTATTCAACATTCTGCAATAACAACTTGTAACAGTTAAATGTTTCCAGAGATGAACGCTTTCAGTAGAATTCTCATTCAGAAAACCAAAACTCCCAAGGCAATTGTGTGTTGCCTTGAGCACAATCGTAAATTAGGGAATGAAACAATGTCACTTGCAATCTACAATAAGACACCACGAAGGAGAGCGCAAACTAGAGGACGTTTGTCCTTAAATTCACTCATTGGTTCTCTGTAATGGCCACTATCTAGTAGCCAGAAATCTCAAATTAAATGTTTCTCCCAAGCTTCCCAATTAAATATTGCAGGATTGAGTGCAATTTGATTCTCAACCATTCTTAAACCAGAGACAGTAGTCAACAAAACTTACATCATAACCACAAAAGCCCTAAACAAAACTCAGCTTAACAGAGCAGGCAACATTTGGGAAAATGACAATGGAAGGCATTTCAATCTTAATTTAAATCAGTGTTAAATCAGTTCCAATCTCCAGTAATTTAGAAGCACTTGCGATGAACAATGGAGGGACCAGACTCATCATACTCCTGCTTACTGATCCACATCTGCTGGAAGGTGGAGAGAGAAGCCAGGATTGAACCTCCAATCCACACTGAATACTTCCTCTCTGGTGGAGCAATGATCTTAATCTTCATGGTGCTTGGAGCCAAGGCTGTGATTTCCTTCTGCATCCGGTCAGCAATCCCTGGGAACATGGTAGTTCCACCAGACAGGACCGTGTTGGCATACAGATCCTTCCTGATGTCCACATCACACTTCATGATGCTATTATAACAGGTCTCATGGATTCCAGTAGATTCCATCCCAATGAAGGAGGGTTGGAAGAGGGTTTCTGGACACCTGAAACGCTCATTGCCAATGGTGATAACTTGGCCATCAGGAAGCTCGTAACTTTTCTCCAATGATGAGGAGGAGCTGGCTGTCTGCATCTCAGATTCAAAATCTAGGGCCACATAGCCAAGCTTCTCCTTGATGTCACGGACAATCTCCCTCTCAGCCGTGGTTGTCAAGGAGTACCCACGCTCGGTCAGGATCTTCATCAGGTAGTCAGTGAGATCCCGGCCAGCCAGGTCCAGACGCAGAATGGCATGTGGCAAGGCGTAGCCTTCATAGATGGGTACGGTGTGACTCACACCGTCCCCAGAGTCCATCACAATGCCAGTGGTGCGGCCAGAGGCATACAAGGACAGCACAGCTTGAATGGCAACGTACATGGCTGGGGTGTTGAAGGTCTCAAACATGATCTGGGTCATCTTCTCCCGGTTGGCTTTGGGATTGAGTGGAGCCTCTGTGAGGAGGACAGGGTGCTCCTCTGGGGCCACTCGCAGCTCGTTGTAGAAGGTGTGGTGCCAGATCTTCTCCATGTCGTCCCAGTTGGTCACAATCCCGTGTTCAATTGGGTATTTCAGGGTCAGGATGCCCCTCTTGCTCTGGGCTTCATCCCCAACGTAGTTGTCTTTCTGACCCATTCCCACCATCACACCCTGGAATTGAGAAATCAGTCAATATCAAGTCTTGAATTTTGGAACAGGATACTCACCTTTTACATATAAACCATCAGAAAAATACATTTTCCTTTTCCAAGATCTCACCTCCAGTTTTTAGCTAATTAATGCAAATCTAAGCCCTTACATTATCAATCTTCGAAGCAAGATTTTTACCTGGATTGTGGTGATTGTCTGAGACATGGTGTACTTGGAAGTATTTGTAGTTCCATTTGTGCTTTGTTTTTAGGGGTCTTAGTAGGTGGTTGGTACATGGACAAGCTACTAGAGGAAGTAACTGAAGTAGATACAACATCTCAAAGTCATTTAGACAGGTAGATGGATAGGAAAGGTTCAGAGGGATATGCATCAAATGCAGGAAGTGAAATGAGCTTAGATGAGGCATATTGGTCAACATGGATGAGTTAGGCCAAAGGGCCCATTTCTGTCCTGTATAACTGAACAGAGAAAGTTGTGGATCAATTTGTCTTCTGAAGAGCTTGGGCTACACCAGAAGAGAGTACTGCATCATGACTAATGCATTGAGGAGTTTGTGAACCAAGGCTTTTACAAAATCTCCCCTTTAATTTATAGAAAGGAGGGGAGGGGAGTCTCAACATGCACTCATCGGGCCACAATACCAATTTCTAAAGTCATGTGGGATCATGTTATATGCAACTGATATTCAATATTTAGGAGGGATAGACAGATAGGAAAAGAGGTGGGGTAGCATTGCTGGTTAGAGAGGAGATTAACGCAATAGAAAGGAAGGATATTAGCTTGGAGAATGTGGAATCGATATGGGTCGAGCTGCGAAACACTAAGGGGCAGAAAACGCTAGTGGGTGTTGTGTACAGGCCACCTAACAGTAGTAGCGGAGTTGGGGATGGCATCAAACAGGAAATTAGAAATGCGTGCAACAAAGGTAAAACCATTATAATGAGCGACTTCAATCTACATATAGATTGGGTGAATCAAATTGGCAGGGGTGCCGAGGAAGAGGATTTCTTAGAATGTATGCGGGATAGTTTTCTAAACCAACATGTAGAGGAACCAACAAGAGAACAGGCTATTCTAGACTGGCTATTGAGTAATGAGGAAGGGTTAGTTAGCAGCCTTGTTGTGCGTGGCCCCTTGGGCAAGAGTGACCATAATATGGTTGAATTCTTCATTAGAATGGAGAGTGACATTGTTAATTCAGAAACACGGGTCCTGAACTTAAAGAAAGGCAACTTTGAGGGCTTGAGATGTGAATTGGCCAATATAGACTGGTAATTGATTCTTGAAGGGTTGATGGTGGATATGCAATGGAAGGCATTTAAAGACTGCATGGATGAACTACAACAATTGCTCATCCCAGTATGGCAAAAGAATAAATCAGGGAAGGTAGTGCATCCATGGATAACAAGGGAAAATCAGGGATAGTATCAAAGCAAAAGATGAAGCGTACAAATTAGCCAGAGAAAACAGCCTACCAGAGGACTGGGAGAAATTCAGAGTCCAACAGAGGAGGACAAAGGGCTTAATTAGGAAAGGGAAAAATGGATTATGAAAGAAAACAGGCAGGAAACATAAAAACTGACTGCAAAAGTTTTTATCGATATGTGAAGCGAAAACGATTAGTTAAAACAAATGTAGGTCCCTTGCAGTCAGAAACAGGTGAATTGATCATGGGGAACAAAGACATGGCAGACCAATTGAATAACTATTTTGGTTCTGTCTTCACCAAGGAATACATAAATAATTTGCTGGAAATAGCAGGAGATCGTGGGTCAAATGAGATGGAGGAACTGAGTGAAAACCAGGTTAGCCGGAAAGTGGTGTTAGGTAAATTGAATGGATGAAACGCCAATAAATCCCCAGGGCCAGATAGGCTGCATCCCAGGGTACTTGAGGAAGAAGCCCCAGAAATAGTGGATACCATAGTGATAATTTTTCAAAACTCTTTAGATCCTGGAGTAGTTCCTGAGGATTGGAGGGTAGCTAATGTAACCCCACTTTTTAAAAAATGAGGGAGAGAGAAAACGGGGAATTACAGACCAGTTAGTCTAACATCGGTAGTGGGGAAACTGCTAGAGTCAGTTATTAAAGATGGGATAGCAGCGCATTTGGAAAGTGGTGAAATCATTGAACGAGGTCAGCATGGATTTACGAAAGGTAAATCATGTCTGACAAATCTTATTTAATTTTTTGAGGATGTAACTAGTAGAGTGGATTAGGAAGAAGCAGTGGATGTGTTATATCTGGACTTTCAGAAGGCTTTCGACAAGGTCCTACACAAGAGATTAGTATACAAACTTAAAGCACACGGTATTGGCGGTTCAGTATTGATGTGGATAGAGAACTGGCTGGCAGACAGGAAGCAAAGAGTAGGAGTGAATGGGTCCTTTTCAGGATGGCAGGCAGTGACTAGTGGTGTGCCACAAGGCTCAGTGCTGGGACCCCAGCTATTTACAATATATATTAATGATTTAGACGAGGGAATTAAATGCAACATCTCGAAGTTTGCAGATGACACAAAGCTGGGGGGCAGTGTTAGCTGTGACGAGGATGCTAGGAAGCTGCAAGGCGACTTGGATAGGCTGGGTGAGTGGGCAAATGCATGGCAGATGCAGTATAATGTGAATAAATGTGAGGTTATCCACTTTGGTGGCAAAAACAGGAAAGTAGACTATTATTTGAATGGTGACCGATTATGAAAAGGGGAGATGCAACGAGACCTGGGTGTCATGGTACACCAGTCATTGAAAGTAGGCATGCAGGTGCAGCAGGCTGTGAAGAAAGCAAATGGCATGTTGGCATTCATAGCAAAAGGATTTGAGTACAAGAGCTGGGAGGTTCTACTGCAGTTGCACAGGGTCTTGGTGAGGCCACACCTGGAGTATTGCGTAGAGTTTTGGTCTCCTAATCTGAGGAAGGACATTCTTGCCATAGAGGGAGTACAGAGAAGGTTCACCAGACTGATTCCTGGGATGGCAGGACTTCCATATGAAGAAAGACTGGATAGACTCCGCTTGTACTTGCTGGAATTTAGAAGATTGAGGGGGATCTCATAGAGACTTACAAAATTGAGGGGTTGGACAGGCTACATGCAGGAAGATTGTTCCCGCTGTTGGGGAAGTCCAGGACAATGGGTCACTGTTTAAGGATAAGGGGGAAGTCTTTTAGGACCGAGATGAGAAAATACTTTTTCACACAGAGAGTGGTGAATCTGTGGAATTCTCTGCCACAGAAGGTAGTTGAGGCCAGTTCATTGGCTATATTTAAGAGGGAGTTAGATGTGGCCCTTGTGGCTAATGGGATCAGGGGGTATGGAGAGAAGGCAGGTACAGGATACCGAGTTGGATGATCAGCCATGATCATATTAAATGGCGGTGCAGGCTCAAAGGGCCAAATGGCCTACTCCTGCACCTATTTTCTATGTTTCTATGATTGCCACATTTATAGGTGCAAAGAGCTCTATGGCAGGTGGTACTACAGAAAGGCAAATCTTGTTCCATGACTAGACTGCACTCTATGGGGAGGATAATAGGGTTAGGAGGGGGGGGGGGGGGGGGGGAGATATTTAATTCACCAGACATTCACTGCTCTCCCACCAAATACAGGGCATAAAGCAGAGTTGTGATGAGACAGCTTCTAGTCAAAGTGCGGTGGTAAGACTCCTCTTGGAGGCAATTCTTCTTGTTAAGTAGGATGTACCTATTAAGGTTTGCCCAGGCAGTCAGAATGTTGTTGGAGAAAATGTATCCAAAATAATGGAGGTTTAGAATTGCATCCGAAGGACTGGTGGCGCCCAAAACCATACTATTAGGTATTTGTGTGACAATTTGCAGTTATTAATATTAACAGTTATTAACAGCAATGAGTGGAATTTGACCATTAAACAATATGCTGACATACAATGGAAACTGATTGCATGTAATCAGTATTTATGAGATGGTTGATGGTAAAGACAGATGCCGATAACAGAGCTGCAAAATTTCTAAAAATAATTTATGGATCTCCAGGATTTCACTGTACTGTAAACCAGTAGCACCGGTTATATTGTCATACAACACAGAAACAGGGCCTTCAACTTATTCATTTTGACCAAGATGCCCATCTAAGCTCATCCAATTTCCGTGCAATTAACCCATATCCCTCTGAAATTTCCCTATCCATGTATTTTAAATGTTATTGTTCCTGCCTCAACAAAAAAGTGTTGGGAGTAACTCAGAGGGCCAGGCAGTGTCTCAGGAGAACACAGGTGATAGTTTGGGTCAAGATCTTTCTTCAGACTAACTGCAGTAGGGTGAAAGTTGGCAGAGGTGGGGCAGAACAAAGTCTGGCAAGCGATAGGTGAATACAGCTGGGGCAGGGTAATCAGCAGATGGCTGGACAAAAACCAGCAAATAATAGACAAGTCAGCTTTGTCCTGCACCCACCTCTCCCAGCCAAGTCTGGAGAAGAGTCCTTATCCAAACCAGCACTTATCCATGTTCTCCAGAGATGCTGCCTGATCGATGAGTTTCTTCAGCATAGTCCTGCATATATTTTTTTAAAACAGCATCTGCAGCTACTTGTACCTTCTTTCTCTGACAGCTCATTCGATACAACCATCAAATTGTTAAAAAGTTGACCCTCTGGTTACTACAAGATCTCATCTTAAACGTATCTCTAATTCTTTGTATAGAAACATATTCTCCCCACATTCTCATTTACTCCCTCAGATTCTACCACTCGCCTACACACCAGGAACATTTACATTAGTCAATTTACCAAACTCAGCATATTTAGGATGAGGAAGGAAACTCAAAAACATAGGAGAATCCCTGTGGTTACAGGGAGAGCATGCAGACTCTGCACATATGGCAATGGCGGTCAGGACTGGGTCACCAGAATTACAAGGCAACTGTTCTACTTGCCACACCAATGTGCTACCTAAAGTTGTTTTCATGACTGGATAAATGCTTAATGTTCATATTAACAGGGCAAGTTAAGGAAAAATTGTATTTACAAATGTTGCATTGGAATTAGTTTCACAAATTGGCATAGTTATTTCCAAGTGAACCCTTTTTCACTTTGTGCCCTTTCACATCCATAAGATTCTGCTCCTGGTCAGGGCGCATTGAACAACTTGCACCAAAATGAGGGCTTGAGATATGTAACCACAGTCACTAGCATGGTGAACTGCAACACAATTTCCTCTCCATCTCTATATAACTAAAAGTCTGTCTTGTTTGTGCCCACGATGTGTCAAACTGGTTTTCCCATCTTCTTCCAAACGCTAGGTCACACACACAGCCCTCCCATTTTCACACATCCTACTTACATTTCCCCCACCGTGGCAATAAACATCTTCCCGTTGCATTCCCACCTATATTTGCGAAGTTATTCAGCCTTGCAAATTTAAAAACAGCCCCAAAAACTCACCCATTTCCGAAAAAAATCGGAGTCACGTCACAGTGCATTTGCAAGGCAGGAGAGGGGGGCACTCCAGCGTTCGCAGTGAACGAGGAGTGGCAGCGGCCAACACCTGGCGGGGAGGGTGGTGCCGCGGGCCAAGCCCAGGGACTGGGCTGGAGCCGAGCCTGGTGCTCAAGCTGGAGTGAGAGCCGTGCCTGGGAAGGGGCCGTGACTGGGTCCGAAAAAGAAGCCGCCACTGGGACCAAGGACGAGCCTGGGTCTATTGTCTGAGGTCATAGCCTGCGCTATAGCCCAGGCATCGGCTGAGCTGATGGCTAGAGTCTACAGCCAGGGCCGGGCCGAGTAAGAGAACCAGGCTGATTTCCAGGCCCTGGTGCTGCTCTACGACCTGGGTAGGTCCTGGGGCAGGGAATGGGAGCGAGGGAGGAGGATGAGGGAAATGAGGGAAATGGGGTGGGGAGTGGGGTAAAGAGGGGAAAGATCTTGGGGAGGTCAAGGAGTGTGGTGGGGAATTGAGGGACAGGAGGGGATAGGGAGGGCAGTTGCCACATCTACACTCCCTCTACTCTCAGTCGCCTCGTCTCTCTACTCTCAATCACCCCCTCCTCTACCTCCCTCTCCCCCCCCGGGATTGAAGAGGGAGGGTGAAGCAGAGGAGGGAGTGTTGGGGATGAGGAGAAATGAGCCACACCTGCGCAGTTGGGGGCTATGCGCGAGTGGTGCAATATTGCATTGGGGGAACGTCTTGTGTGTTGGGGGGGGGAGAAGAAACGGGTGAGTGGTGGAATCTTGCGTTGGGGAGCAGACTCGACGGGTCTGCACTTGGTCTAGTGTACCATTAAATATTAAGCAGGACATCAATTCCCAAAGGATCGACAACTCATCCCTGACAGGAAGTGCCAAACAGTCTATTCTTTGAGCAATTCAAAGATTAAAATAGTCCAACCAACATTGCATACTGCTGTGTAGTACAGATGTTACATTGTTCACACGACCAGCCAATTTGATTGTCATTCACTGCACAGCTAAAGAATCTAATGCTTTTTGAAAAGGCAACATTCACAGGATGTTATTATCACATGTACAGGCACCATTTAAGACCTTGTTACTTATGGACTCAAGTTCAATTTTAGATAGATCCACTGTTCTCACAAAAGGCATCCATTGTCTCTTGCTTTTTTTAAAACCACTGCCTTTCCCAAGGACAGACCATCCTTTGTTCTCTCCTCCCCTCCCTTAATTTGCATCCCAACGTCTCATTTCATTTCCCAGTTCTGCCAAAAACTCAAATGGAGCCAAAACATTAACCATTTGTCTTCAGTTGCTGCTCGCTATAGAATGTCCAGCTTTTTCTAATTCAAGGTGCAGAACATGCAGGATTCCGTTTCCCCATCGCAGGATATAGGACACATTGACCTGAACTGAGAAGGAGAGAAAGGGTTTCCAAAAGGACATAGAATGAATCAGCTAAAATAATGTGATCATGTAGAGTCAGGAATTTGGGGTGGGGAGGAAATCTGGAGAGAATCAAGATTCATATAAATGGGCGAAAAGCTTATTTCTGTCCTATATGGTGATATAGTGGAGGCTACCAGTTTGCACAGCAATCCAGAAAAATATAAATAATTTAGTTAAATACATTTCATGAGGCCATATTTAGATTATTGTGATCAGTTTTGGCCACCACATTATAGAAAAGATCTTAAGCTGGAAAGGGTTCAGAAAAAATGTGCAGGGCTATTACTAGGACTCTAGTGCCTGGGCTATAAGGAGGGGATGAGCAGGCTGGGACTATATTCCTTGGAGCACAGGAGGATGGACTTATAGAGGTGGATAAGATCATGTGGGGATAGGATAAATGCATTATTTTATCCAAAGTAAGTAAATGGAGAACTAGATGTAGGTCGACAGTGGGGGGGGGGGCAGGAAACAGAGGGGTAACTTAAAAAAAAAAGGTGGTAGGTATATCAAATACACAGCAGGAGGAGGTAGTTGAGGCAGGTACAATCACAATGTTTAAGAAACATTTAGACAGGTACATGGACAGGATAGGTGTTGAGGGATATGGACCAAACACAGGCAGGTGGGACTAGTGTAGATGGGGCATATTGGTCAGCATGGACAAGTTAGGGCCTGTTTCCACCTGTATTACTATGACTCTCAATGACAGCTGGTTGCCTGGTAAAGCTGATCAATTGTGGGTCAACTGTGCTCTAGTACATGCCCAGTAACTTTTCATCCATTGGAATTTAATGCAGAGAAATGAGAGATGTTGCATTTTGGAAAGTCTAACATGGGCAGGACCTACACAGTGACTGGCAGGACACGGGGTAGTGTTGTAGGGCAGAGAGACCAAGGAGTGCAGGTGCATAGTTCCTTGAAGACGGGGTCATAGGTAGATCAGGTGGTCAAAAAGGTTTTTGGCACATTGGCCTTCATCAGCTGGAGTATTGAGTATAGAAGTTAAGAGATAATGTTGCAGTTGTACAAGATGTTTGTGAGGCTGCATTTGGGGTATTCAGTTCTGGGCCCAATGTTATAGATGTTGTCAAGCTGGAAAGGGTATAAAGAAGATTTACGGCAATGTTAGCAGGACTAAAGGGTTTGAGCTACAGGGAAAGGTGGAGTAGGCTGGGATTCTATTCCTTGGAGCACAGGAGGATGAGGGGCAATGTTATAGAAATGTATAAGATCATGAGAGGAATAGATCAGGTAGATGCAGAGTTCCTTGCCCAGAGAAGGTGAATCGAGGACCAGAGGCCATAGGTTTAAGGTTAAGGGGGAAAAGATTTTAGGAATCTGAGGGGTAACTTTTTCACACAAAGGGTGGTGGATGGAACAAGCTGCCAAAGGAGGCAGAGACCAGCCCAACATTTAAGAAACAGACAGGTACATGAATAGGACAGGTTTGGAGAGATATGGATCGAATGCAGGCAGGTGGGACTAGTGTAGCGGGGACATGTTGGCCGGTGTGGGCAAGTTAGGCCGAAGGGCCTGTATCCACACTATCACTCTATGACTATCCCCTTGCGCATCGATTACCTACCTCTGCCTTGGAAACAGAATCCCTGCTTCCATCATTCCAAAGAATGAGTTCCATGACAGCACCCCAAAATGAATTACATCCCACTAATTCTAGATAGTGCCAGAAGAAACATCAGCACATGTTCTGTTAACATGCATCAGGACCTCGTTTTAAATGGTCCTCTAAATTCCAGCAATGGACTCCAGTCTTTCCTAAAGGCAATCAGCCCATTCCAGTGGAGATATGCTGGAAAAGAGGGGTGGGGCAGTGCAAAGCCGAGCAAGTGAAAGGTGGACAGAGGCAAGGGGGGAGGGGGTCTGAAGGGTGACAAAGGCTAGGTGAAAGAGACAAAAGGGCATGACACAAGGAGAGAATAAGAGTAAAAAATGTAAAGCCAGAGGTAGGGATGTGGATGTGAGAGGGGAAAGAATAGAAATATAGGACTTGGGTATGGGATACGAGCAGACAAAGGAGGAGGACTGGCGTGGTTTGAGAAATGTGTATGCACCAGGGCAGGGTGGGGCCCTTATGTTGATTTAGGACAATCAACCAGCCTCTCTTGTAACCCTCCTATTCCTTACAAATCCATCACTGAGCAAAGGAAAATCTGAAGAAGTGTCCTAACCCAACGTGTGTAGGGAGGAACTGCAGATTTACACCGTAGACACAAAATGCTGGAGTAACTTAGTGGGACAGGCAGCATCGCTGGATAGAAGGAATGGGTGACGTTTCAGGTCTCGACCCGAAAAGAGCCAGCAAAGACAAATAATATACAACAGGTTAATTCCTTAGCCCCGTTATAGTAAAGCGGCAACATCCTCACGCAGTCATAATCAAGCCCAGACAATAGCATCCTGAATACCCAGCTAACAAAAATGCAGAACTCATGATCCATGGCAGGGTCGCCGCCCAAATGGAGCAGAGGCATTGGCTTGCGACATTCGCCCACCGGCATTACGTCCTCACATCCAGCGCCTCTGATCCACCAAATGAGGTGCAGAACATTCCTTGGTTTAGACGCCAATCTCCTCCACTTAAAGTAAACCGTTACATAAAGCCACTCAAACAAAATCTCAAACCAGATCACTTCCTCCACACCATCAGCATCATTCATTCATTCATCCATCCATCCTCTACACGGCAGTAGTATAGGTTTTTTATTGTGTGGCTCACCTGGTGTCGAGGCCGTCCCACGATAGAGGGGAACACAGCCCTGGGGGCGTCATCCCCTGCAAAACCAGCCTTGCACATCCCGGAGCCATTGTCCACCACCAGTGCGGCAATCTCATCATCAGCCATGGTTTATAGCAAGTGGTGAGTGGCTGAAACACAAAGAGAACCCGTTAATACTGAAGCTGGGACAACAATGCGCAGAACGGCTAAACCAGCAATTCATGCATCGGGACCAACCCAGACAGGAGAACAAAGCTAATGCGATACAGCACACCCCATCCCACGCCGCACTCCGGCTTTATGGAGAACCAAGGGACGCCCACAAGATTGTAACACCAATGGGATCCCGGGGCGGAGCACAGCTCGCCACTCGGTTCCATGAGGTTTTGCCTCATCATTGGAGAACACTCAGGAATAGCCATTTAGGCCCACAATGTCTGTGTCGATCATGATACTAAGTTAAACTAAGAAGACATAATGAACTGAAGATGCTGGAATCTTGAAGAAAAAACACAGAGTGCTGGTGTAACTCAGCGGGTCAGGCAGCATCACTGGAGATCATAGATTGGGGAGGGGCACGACAAAAGGGGAGCCGGCGTGCTTTGTAACTTTGTCAACGCCGTAGGTCGAGTTAGGACCCTGATTTAAGCCCCGAGCCAAAACATTGCCTTTCCTCATGATCCATAGATAGACAATGGGTGCAGGAGTAGGCCATTTGGCCCTTCAAGCCAGCACCGCCATTCAATGTGATCACGGCTGATCATCCACAATCAGTACCCCGTTCCTGCCTTCTCCCCATCTCCCTTGACTCCGCTATCTTTAATGAATGAATGAACAAGTTTATTTGCCATGTATTCACATACAAGGAATTTGCCTTGGTGCTCCGCCCACAAGTGACAACATGACATACAGTGACAGTTAGGAACGACACATTAAACATTAATAATAAAACATTATCGATTACACATATGAATTAAATTAAATACCAGAGCAAAAATAGGCTACAGATATTTGGTTATTGGGTAGAGCTACTACTCGTGGAAAAAAGCTGTTTTTATGTCTGGCTGTGGCAGCTATGACAGTCCGGAGTCGCCTTCCAGAGGGAAGTGATTCAAAGAGTTTGTGGTCAGGGTGAGAGGGGTCAGAGATTATCTTATCCGCTCGCTTGCTGGCCCTTGCAGCGTACAGTTTGTCAATGGAGGGAAGGTTGCAGCCAATAAGCTTTTCAGCTGATCAGACGATTTGCTGCAGCCTCTGGATGTCGTGCTTGGTGGCTGAGCCAAACCAGACCATGATGCAGAAGGTGAGGACAGACTCCACGATGGCCGTATAGAATTGGATCATCATTGCCTGTGGCTGATTGTGCTTCCTCAGCTGCCACAGGAAATACATCCTCAGTTGTGTCTTTTTGACTGGCGTCAATGATGGCCCCCATTTAAGGTCTTTGGAGATGATGGTTCCCAGGAACTTAAAAGACTCCACAGATGTGACTGTGGTGTTGTTGATGGTGAGTGGAGTGAGGGGAGGGGGAGCTCTCCTAAAGTCTACAAGGGAAGACAGTTGACCCTGCAACTGTCCTCCCTTGCTTCCATCTAGGGACCCCAGAAGTTCTTCCAAATGTGACAGTGGTTCATGTGCACCTCCTCTAACCTCATCTACTGCATTCAGTGTTCCCGATATATCCATCTTTATATTGGTGAGACTAAGTGTTGGCTAGGCCACCACTTGCGCTTGGTCCACCTAGGCCTGCAGGATCTCGCAGCTGCTCACCATTTTAACTCCCGTTCCCATTCCCACATTGACCTCTCTGTCCTGGGCATCCTCCATTGCCAGAGTGAGGCCACACGCAAATTGGAGGAAAAGCACCTCATATTCCACTTGGGTAGCTTCTAACCTAACAGTATGAACACTAGATAGGCACACAAAGCTGGAGGAACTCAGCAGGTCAGGCAGCATCTCTTGAGAAAAGGAATAGGTGTAGATCCTTGTCAGACTGTGTTCAGTATGAACACTGAATTGGTCAATTTCAGGTAACTAACCTACAAACAACCCCCCCCCCCCCCCCTCCCACTTTTTCCCCTTCTCTTCCCTGTGCCCTGCCTGATTTGGACCCTTTTTACTCATCTCTTTCCACCTATATTCCTTCCTCTGGCTTCACAATTCACTCCTCATCTATCCTTATTGCACACTTTTTGTCGCTTCATCTCTGGACTTTGTCCAACCATCTATCAATACCTCCCATCACCTGTATCTACCTCGCTTTGTCCTGCC